>ML782298.1:864634-949935 GCA_009831015.1 Picea engelmannii
AAAAAGTGACAAAAAGAGGCCAAAAACTCTATAAATAGAAGCTGGCAGCTCATTATCACCATTGCTGATTTGGAAATTGACTCTGGAGCCAAAAGAACCCCTTTGCCAAAGATCGTGATTCCGGGAGCTACAGTGGACGAAACAGACTTCTGCTTGGGCCAAGTAAGTACAAACTCCCTCATATTGCATTTCAATACTTCATTTATTAAATTTGAGCATGTTGGGGGGGTGGCCATCGACCTCTAAGAGATCGGCCCTAGTAAAACACGGGCTATCCAGAGACAACCCATGGGTACCCGCGCGCAGAGTCAAAACTGCGCACGGGTACCCGCGACTGTCACCTCGACAGCCCGCGGGTTACCCTTGCGCAATGGAAAATTGACTTGTGCAAGATCTAAACTCCCCCTTTTTTATTTGTGATGGTGGTAGGATGTATGTGCAGTGGAGGGAGAGAGAGCATGAGGCTGCCAGTGCGGCAGTGGTCGTCGATCCGAATGTCATGGCCATACTGACGCAGTGTGGGTTAGTGAAATTCTTTCTGTGTCCGTATATGCGCGCTCAACCAAGGTTGTTGAACACCCTGGTTGACTATTGGCACCCTGATGCAGAGGCCTTCATTATAGAGGGGCAATCCTTGGTGCCCACCACCGAGGATATTTACTTTTTGACTGGCCTCTCGAGGAGAGGGGAACCAGTCAACTTTCAGACTTTTCCTGTGGGGCCGAGCAAAGTCTCAGAGTTGATAGCAGAGTATTGCGAGGCTGGGACTGATCCCAGACCTTCCTCGGTGCCCGTCAGTAGGATCACCATCCTCACCCTTAAGACTATTCTATCGCTCATTGGGCGGATTACCGACTCTGCAACCATGCATCAGGCTTCGCCCGCACAGATGAACTGTGCAATTTAGTGCATGAATGCACAAATTTTTGATTGGAGTACCACACTGCTAGAGAGCATGAAGAGGCAATTGACCGATTGTCGTCAGCGGACACACAGGAACTTTGGGTTTGGGACCATCTTGTGTTCATTTTTCTTTGAGAGATTTCCGTGTTTTAGTCCTCGGTTGACAGTTCGAGGACATCTGGATACTTTCCCTGCAGTGTGCAGATGGGCAGTGTTGCTGCTGCGACAGGGTGGTGGAAGGACCATAGAGGCCTTCAATGACAAGTTTTTTTCCTGGCTGTCATGGCAGATCCCAGCAATTGAGGATTACCCATATGCGGGGATTGATTTTTCCAAAGATCCAGCGATACCAGTGCCTCCTGGTGAGGAGCGAAGGGAGATGGGTAAGTCTCCACCTATCTAGTTTTTTTGTTTGCATATGTAATTTTTATGTCTTTTTTGATATATATCATGTTTTTGTATAACAAAGTTTTTGATGGGTGAACATTGTGTTGCGTGCAGATGTGGGACCCGTGCGACCTGCCGATTTTGCACAGAACAGGCGCAGCCCACGGCCAGAGGTTGCAGTTGCCGCCGCCAGAGGGGAAACAGTAGCAGGGAACCCCCCAACAGGAGAGGCCGAGAGGGCTCTTAGGCGGATTGAGCGAAACTTCACTGAGCTCACTCGCACAGTTCCCATGGTAGAGATAGAGGACTTGCCACCCTCCATGCAGACTCATATTGTGGGGGTACCTCAGACATGGGTCCGATTGTTTAGGTGTTTGGGTCGAGTTGTGTATGATTATAATAGGGCCCACAGGCCCTAAACAGACTTGTAGAATTTTATGTGCCATGAGCACTAACATGTATATATTTTTTGAGGGCATAAGCCCTAGTGACTCATTATGGTTCCCACTTTTTGAGGCGCTTGTGCCCATCTATGTACTCTGAGGATTTTCAGATGTTTATATATGGTTTTTTATTTCTTTTCTGTGTCTTTATGGATTATGTGTGCAAAAATGTATTTACATGTGTATGATCATGATATTTTTATGTGTGAGAAAGATGCCAATCTAAAATGTGATTAGCTAGAGTATCTGTGATTTGATTTAGACTCCTAGGAACATGAAAATATGTAATATAATCAAAGTTGCGTTCCAAGAGACGTACCCTAAGGAATCGTCGGTGTAAAGTAGGGTCATGCACATGGTATATTCTGTTTAGCTACGACACAACCAGTTGAGCATCTAGATAGACCCATAGACGAGAGATACCCAATGACAATGCATCACGAAGCAACTCAATAACTGCGCTATACTCGACAACATTATTTGTGGTGTCACCTAAGCATATTCCTCCAGAAGATAACAACTGACCCTGTGGTGTAAAGATTACCCAAGCGGCGGAGGCAAGCCTCCGCGTGTGTCGACTATCACCGTCCTCATACCCAACGAACACCTTGGACTCACTTTACATCTGCCAAAGTGATGAAAGATAACATCAATGACACGTCCATGACACATTTTTCAAAAGAAATGTAAAAAAGGTAATAGCACAAAGACTATACATATGTTACAAAAAGTTACCCACAGTGATTGTTCTATGAGTAATACTTCTTGAGGTAGAGCCCATTCCTAGGCTCCGCCAAAGCATTCCCTTCAAAATCAACCAATCGATAAGCACCCTTCTTTAAAACCTCCTTAACAATGAAGGGTCTGAACCACATGGGTTTAAACTTTCCTGCCCCCAGGGGGTCCTTATCTTGGCCGTAAACCAGGACAAGGTCACCCTCAGAAAAAATCTGAGGATGAACGGACCTATCATATTGACACTTAACCTTATGTTTATGATCCTCGTTGGCCAGGGCCACATCACGACGTTGTTCATCAAGCTACTCAGGGTGTACTAACCATTCTTCCAGTGGAGAAGTGTCTAGCAATAACTGCACTGCCAATTTCAGAGATGGAATTTGACATTCGATGGGCAAGACTGCCTCCAGCTCGTAAATGAGTTGGAAAGGTGAGAAACCGGTTGTAGTCTTAACTGACGTTCGGTAAGCCCATAATGCCGAGTATAACATCAAATGCCAATTGGATTTGGATGAGTTGATGCTTGGCTGTAGCATTGTTTTAAGAGTTTTGTTAACAGCTTCCACCTGTCCATTGGCTTGGGGATAGTAAGGTGAGGAATGTTCTTGCCGCAACCCAAGCTTTGATGTTAACTTGGACATCATTTGATTCTGAAAGTGACTTCCATGGTCAGTGAAAATCTCTCTCGGGACGCCGAACCATGCTATAATCTGGTTAAATAAGAAGAGAGTTGCAGTCTCTCCATCATCCTTAAATGTTGGCATAGCTTCAACCCACTTAGTGAAGTAGTCGACAACGACGATGATATAGCAGTGCCCCCTTGCTGACGAGGGGTTGCATGTAGTGTAATCAATCCCCCACTTCGTGAAGGCACCAACTGTGATGACAGGAAACATGGGAGCAGGATGTGCCCTCATCTTCTGTGAGAAGATTTGGCACGGATGGCACTTCTTGACTGACTCGATACAATCTTTAATAAGTGTGGGCTAGAAGTAACCTGCTCGTAAAATGTTTTGGGCTATTTCCAACCTGGATAAATGACCGTCACAAGCTCCTGTATGACAATCTTTGAGCACTATGACGACCTCCTCATGAGTGAGACATCGACACAGGATACAGTCTACACCTCTCCGATATAACGTATCATTGAGTATGAGGTAGTTCTTGGCCTGATGGCGTATCCGTCGACGCTCATCACGAGAAGAAGAGGTGGGGCACTTCAAAGTTTGGAGATAAATCAGTATATCTGCGTACCAGGGGTCCAACCATTCAATCAAAAACATATCCCCCCAGATAGGTGATTCCTCAAGCACAACGTCACCTGACTCAATCGGAAGTTCCAAAATAAGTTCTGTGAAGACCAATGACTTCTTGGACTTTGCTAAAACAAAGTCTAAGTCAAATTCTTGGAGGATGACCATCCATCTACTGATTTTTCTGCCGATAACTCATCATGTCAACATGTACTGGAATGGATTAACAACAGCTATGACGATGGTCTTGCGAAATAGAACATAGTGACAGAACCGTTGAACAGCATGAACTGCTGCCAACGCAAGTTTTTTGAGATGGGTATAATTAAGTTTCGGTCCTACGAGGCCTCGGCTCAAGTAATAGATCACGCATTCAGAAAATGAATCATCTTCCTGAACTAAAACCATGCCTATGGTTGACTCTGCGGCATCCAGATATAATAGGAAATCCTTGTTATAATTCGGTGGCCGTAGCAAAGGTGCGGTTGTAAGAGTGTGTTTCAATGTGTCGAAAGAGCGTTGCGTTGCTTCGTCCCAGAAAAAGGGAACATCTTTCTTCAATAAACGCATGAAGCCCTTGGTGATTTCGGCATAGTTGGCAATGAAGCTTCCTAAAAAGTTCGCCTTGCCTTGAAGACTCTGAAGTTGTAAGATTGTGCGTGGGGGGGGGCAACTGAACTATTGTCTCCACCTTAAGAGGATCCACCATGATCCCTGTTGTTGAAATGATGAAACCTAACAGTCGTCCTAACGTGACGCAAAAGCGACACTTGTTGGGATTCAAGCGAATCCTGAAGTAGTGACAACGTTCGAATATTAGTCGGAGGTGCATAGGATGATCCTTTTGCTTGCGAGAGCGTGATGCTAAATCATCTAGATAGGCCTCGACTACATGTTTGAGGTCATGAAACGCAAAATACATGGCCCGCTGGAAAGTGACTCCAGCGTTCTTGAGACCAAAAGGCATTTTGCGATAGGAAAACGTACCCCACGGACAAATGAATGTCGTTTCGTGCTGGTCCTCAGGTTTGATTTGGATTTGGTTATAGCCCGAAAAACCATCCATGAACGAAAAGGCTTCACAACTGGCGCACTCATCAATGATCTGTTCGATGAATGAGGTTGGATAATTATCTTTCAGACATGCCTTGCTCAAATCACGAAAATCGATACAGAAACGAATCGTGCCTTGTTTCTTATCGACTGGCACGGGATTTGACACCCATTGAGTCAAGTGTATAGGGTATATGAACCCTGCCTTAAGCAATTTCTCAACCTCAGCCTTGATAGCTGCTACTTTCCTAGGATTAACTGGACAAAGTTTTTGTCGAACAGGCTTAACGTTAGGATACATTGTGATTTCGTGTTCAACTATTTTCGGATCGATGCCTGGCATTTCCTCGTAAGACCAAGCAAAAACATCACGGAATTCTTTAAAAAGATCCGTGTAAATCTGAATCTCTTCAGGGGAGAAATCCGCTCCGACGAAGACATTCTCCATGATGTTGGGGTTTCGGGAGATATTGATAGGTATCGTGGCAGCAATAGTCACCATATTTCCCTCAACATAAATATCCTGTGTAACTAAGAGGTTAATGGGACAAGGCTGATCCCCCGTCATGGTGATAGTGAATTCTCCTGCCTCAATTCGATGTAACTCTGGGAGGAAATATGATCTGTGATGAAGATCTTCCCAGGGTTTGTCCGGACCAGTCATTGCTTCGATTATTGCTTCATCAGAAGGCAAGACTAAATCTAACGAATCAATGTTGGCAAGAGAATACTGAGCCCAGATAGGCTCAAAGAGTGGATCCAACTCTTGTGCGGGAGTCGGATCAGGAGTAACTGAAGCTTGTTGGACCAAAGAGTATGCTACTTCAGCAGCCGACAAGGGTGTGGACATGCCCGCGTGCCCTGTCGCATCCATCGTGGCTGATGGGGAAGGAAGAATCCACGGATCCTCAAAGTAAGTCGTGCAGAACGACAAAACATGGAAAATCTTAGCCTTTTGGTGAGTCGATATAAACTTGACATCGCCATGAGGAGGTGGGTAATCGAAAGTACCCATCAAAGATGGGCACAAGCCAACTCCTATGTTAACGAGACTGGCTTGAGGATTATCTACCATGGGAACCGTGGATGCCCCCAAGGCTGGGTCAGGCCGAGAGAAGGACAACTAATCAATGGTCACTATCCGGCCTTCATGTGGAAACAATAAGACTTGAAACACTATAGCGACCACCGCTTGCATAGCATAAGTCCAACTACGACCTAACAAGAGATTGTAGTCGATGGGGGCATCGACTACCTCTACTTCGATGCACACGGTCTTTCCCCCTAACTGCACAGGGAAAGAAGGAATGATGTCATGTGGTCGGAAAGAACGACCGTTGAACGCAGTAAGGAGAGTGGGTGATGGGGACAACTCGGTCTGACCAATGGCTTTCCAGCATGCTAACGACATAACGCAAGTCGAAGCACCCTCGTCGACCACCGTGCGGTAGATATTTCGTGTAAAAGTTTGCGTGGGGTGAGCCACTACTATATGAAACATGACGTGGTAAGGCAAACGAGGTTTCAAGTCAGTTGTATCAAACATGATGGTACCTGGGTTACAAGTCTCAGTAGAGCCTAAAGCAGTCAACAAGGCTTTTCTCTGAGCAGAGAAACTTTGGAGGACCTCCAAAGCAGACATAGCACAAGGGGTTTGTGATAAATCTTCCACCACGAAGCAGTTCTGGGCGGCCCTTTCATTTGGATTGTGAGAAGCCCTCTTAAACGCACCCTTTGGAATGCGTGTCATTGTTTCACCCAACGTCTTCTCGATCTGTAGAGGAAGAGATGGGATCTCGGCTTCTTTACCCTTCTCAGAGGCACTTGGTTTTCTATAATCATGCGCTCTAGTTGTTATTAAAGAATCACTTCTAACCATGTATACGTTCGCGGAAGAGGGATTATTTGGAGGAGGGCAGTTTTCTTGGCTGCCCCCTTCACCACTTGCAGAGGATTGAGTTAAATTTTACCCATGCTGAAAGGGATTAGTCAACACAGCTTGCTGTTGCTGTGTGACAAACTTCTGGGCCTCCGCAAGTAGAGGGCATAGATGGGTCGGGTGGTCTTCCACACACAAGTTGCACGGATACCTTACCTTCCTCTTTTCCGTGGTGCCCTCGCCAGCATTATCAGTTTGTTTTTTATCCCCCTTACCCTTCTTGCGTTGTTTTTTCTTCCCTTCAAGCTGCTGGTTGGCCTTTGGGTTAGTCGTCTACATAGAGTGTACTTTCGACGTTTGGGTAGGAGGAGCAGCCAAAGCAGTAGTCTGGCTGGCTGCTGAGTGTTGTATAGATAACTGTTGCAATTGTTTTGTCAATTGCTCAGCGGGCTTGGTTTGTGCCGAACCAATGATACCATCGGCATGTGGTCCGGCTCTCTGTCTGGTTTTCTCCAGTATCAAACGTGGTGCATCTGGTAAGATGCTGTATAAAAACCAGACTGAGAATAGATGAGCTCAAACTATTGAGCCCACATAATGGCGTCTTCTTCAGAGAAAACTTCAGATGTTGCGACGTCTTTGGACAACTGTGGGACCAAGGACTTAATGAACCACTCCCGTAGGAATGTTGGTGGGACGGGTAATTTGATAAGACTATTTCGGCGTCGCCACTCTCGAATGTGATCCAAGATATGGTCCGCTGTCGTCTGCTCGAAATTGGCTAGCAACTCTGTGACGACGTTGTATCTCACAGGTAACTGGAAATGGTTAAGGAAGACCATCGCCAGTTTGCCAAAAGAAGAGTATCGTGAATGATCAAGCTCTATGTACCATTTCGCGGCACTCCCAATAAGAGTGAGTTGAAACAATCGCAACTGGATGGAGTCATATTTCAGTGAGTTCGATGAACACCAAAGGTGGAAAGTAGTCACGTGATCACCTGGATCTTCGTTAGGCTTGGCCTCGAAATTTGGAATGTACGAAGGCAACTTCGTTGGCATAGGAGGCCAACGTGGATCATGACAGATAGGATCATTTAACAACCGTGTCAAATCTGGCAAGTGTAACGTTTCCAAGAATGGTAGTTTTGGTTGCTGCTGATAGCCTGGATAAAGGGGTCCTGGATTTTGACTGGCACTAGGTTGCCAGGAAAAGTTTGGCTGCTGGCCCAGGTTCTGGTAGAAACCATGGCCCTGACTAGCGTAAGTGTTTTTCATCTGAGGAGACATCATTGGCTGATTCCCCATGAAGGACATAGGATGTTGGGCATTCATCGTGTTCGAAGGACTTTGGGAAGGATTACCCCATGCCGGTCCCGACGGGAGAGGCACAGAAGTTTGTCCGGGGTTCCATTGACTGTGGAAAGAATTACCCCAGATCGGCATTCTAGAGGAAGGAATGGATCCTTGTCCTGAGTTCCAAGGTCCTTGTATATGTGCCCCCAGCGCAGGAATAGTACCCTGTGTCAGCGTAGACTGTCCAAAAATGGGTGTGCCCCCAGATGGGAAAGAAGCGGATGCGAAAGTGTTATTACCAAATGTTATGTTCCAAACAAACGGTGACGAACCTACCAGCTGAGTTTGCACAGGTGTTCCTTGACTCTCGGCTCCAAATGAACTTGTGTGTGCAGGCTGCCCGACGGACTGCTGATGCGGACCACCAAGCAAAGGGGATGGAGGGATGTGACCTCCAGTGTAAGGAAAATCATTGAAAGGGACAGGAATGCCCCCAAGTTGACCTTGCAGGGGAGTGTTAGAGCTTCCTGCCCCCAGACCCAAAGTTTGTAAAGTGGAGTAAGTGAGTACAGGGCTTGTACCCGAACTAGGCATACCGTATGAAAATGGTGGGCCTGTCACACTAGGTATGAATGGAGGTGTGGTCGCCGCGATAGATGGGGTCGGTCCACTATGCGACGTAGTTGCGGCCGAGACCATGGTGGCCCGAACCATCGACAAAGGCAAGTTAGGAGAATCTTCTCCTGTGGTAGAAACGGTGATGGGAATGGAAGAATTCCCAGAGGAAGTAACGGAGTTTGATTCCATAACTGGGCTAGGCACTGACAGGCGTTCGTAAAATTGAATTGGCACAATAATATATGGCCAAGTATCAGTGGCTAGGGTCTCAACTACGCCAAGATTTTTGGTTGATTCCTCTGGGAGTTGTTCGGGCTCAAAATCCGCAGTTGCTTCGAAAGACCCTCTTTGGTCTAGCTTCCGCCTCAATGGTGGCGGGGGTAGCTCCAGTATAACCGGTGGCAGGCCTAGAAGCCTTCGTGACCGGTGGAGCTCTAAATCCTCCACTGTGTGAGAAGATTCACGACATGCTAAGGTATTCTACATGAACAAACAGTAACACTCGCCAAAAGAAATCCCCTAGAAGATAAATCAAGCAAGCACTAAACTGGTTGGAAGAACAGTTACAACAACCAACACTAGAGCAACTTACCGGTGTAAGTGCAACTCGAATAGGAAAGAACCCTCTGGGTATACTCTGCAAAGCATGGCCCAATGTCTGTCCTAGGTACTGTAGTATACCCCCGCAGTCACCCGTGTATGTCCCTAGAAAATATTGGCAACTAGTTTGCTAGCACATGAACAGTCACCAGGCGAGTATAGTCGATAGTCGGGTAGACCACAATGAGCAGGGTATCAAGCCCGAAACCTGTCAAGGGTATCGAGATCAAATGGTCTAGAAGATGACTGAGGACCTTGAACGGATTCGAGACCCATGAAGCTCCGTGGAAAATGCAAACGACGGAATCCCTTAACAAATCCTCGATATGTGTTCTCCACAATGCTCGGTCCAGCTTTGGAGGGGTTATCTCCACTACCTTTCCTTACGCGACCTCATGTTTATCCCCTGTTTCAAAGGGGGGTCTCGGATAACTTTCCGTAACTAGACTTCTTCACTCCCTATTGACAGACTCCAATGTTTGGTTTGAGTGGCCTTGGAGGATTTACTCTCCAACCTATTCCAAGGCTCTAGTCCTGAGCTAGTGTATGCACCCTACAAACAAAAAGTCTACTTGATTTTAATTAGCGTTGCTTTTAATGGTATTTTTAAGTCACAAGGTATGAGCGTGAAACTGATGGTGTGTAAAAGACTCAAAGCAAAATGAACAAGAAATGCTTTGAAACCAAAAACTTTTACAAAAAATGCAAAACCAGCAACTTTTTCAACAAGAAAGACTTCTTTTCTTTTCAAATTTACTAAGATTTCATGCAATAAATATGAAGGACTTTCGCTCAAATCTATGAGCTACTTATACTCTAAATGCACTGCAAAAAACTTATGCAAAAAGACTTCTTCCTAGCTACCGATGCAACAACACAATCTTCAAACCAAGAAGAAAATGAAAAAAAAGTTTTTTTTTTTTATTTAACTGCAACATGAAGCAATAAAGGGAAAATGCCTACAAGCACAAAACCAAGAAAACAAAATAAAATTCTGGCTTAAGGCACAGATCGCAAAGAACCAGAGAAAAGACTCACAAAAGCAATCAAGAAAGCACTGATTCTAACACTTGTCTAAAAACCCTAAAACAATCTTTTTTTTTGTCTTTTCTATCAAAACATCAACTAATAAAAACACAAGCTAAGGATAAGAGGCCCTAACTTACTGACTGTGCATCCTCAAACTCTAAACCCCTGAGAGGAGCTCTTCTCACTATAGGAGGGAATGACTATCCCACCCAAGATGAAAAGCTACCAATCAAGCCCGCGACTGTCACCAAAACAGCACGCGTGCGAACACGTGCTGATCTATAACAGTGCGCGGGTACCCGCGGGCTAAACCTGAACAGGCCGCGGGTCTGAATAAAAGCTAAGATAAAACAACACACAGGCAGCCCAGACCTGAAAAAGGCCTCTGGTATTGACAACCAGGGTCTCTGAAAGGATTGGATGCTTCTACTTTAACAGAAAAGGAAAATTTGCAAAAAAACAAATGCAAAGAATAACCAACACAATAAGGCAGACTGAAAGCAAGACAGTAAACCAATCAAGACCCAGACAGGATCCAGAAAGCCCCCTGAGAAGGTAAACTTCTGACAGGGAAGAGGAGATTGCCTCTTAAGCTTCCTGGGCTCTACACGCTACTAAAACCACTACAACAGGTGTTTAAACGCGGGTTGTAGAAGGTTATGGTGCGGGCTACATGCGTGCAGGCCTTCTGCAGGCCGCGTGTACCTCTGTGTGTCCCGATAATAAATGTCAAGCAACAGTCAAGGAAAAACTGGTATTGATAACCAGGTTCCTTGCTAGCTTTTGACCTAACATAAAACAAATAAACAAAAAAACTGAAACTCTACTTCTTTGAACTACCTGAAAAACCTTCAATGAAATCTGGAAACCCTAAGAGTAAATATCCCCAGTGGAGTCGCCAATTCTGTCGTGGGGAAATTCTACCCTACAGACTAACAAGCTAGGGATTAAACTTGCATGCAGATCATGACCCTTCAGAAATTACTTTTAACCTTCTACCCCAAACCTAAAACCCCTTTTTCACATGCAAACATGGAAAGAACCAATTAACCTTTTTATTGACGGTTGGTGTAGATCCTCCGTTGCGCTTTATCCCTTTGCTTCTACTGCTCCTTCCAAAAAGTGATCTTGCAATCAAGACAAAACTACGCATGCATGCTATTGTTCTACTAGAGGGTTAGAGATTAAGCATAAATCGAATAAACATATAAGATTCGTGCATTGGGACGGGAAAAGCACTCTTTATTAATCTCAAGATGAATCAACTTACAATGATAATAGAGATTTGCCACCGTTCCTTCATCCTGATCCTGAGCTCCTCCTCTTCTTTGTCCTCCAACTGCTTTGCTTGAATTCTCCTAAAGCTTGAGGAAAGGCTAAAGGGTTGGGACAAAACGGATTCGGCAATTGGGCAGAGTTTCTTTGCTATGATTTTCCTCCTCCAAATAGTACCCCTACCCCTTCTTTTATAGGCTAGAATGAGCTAGGGTTTTGGATGAACTCTCGGCCATGCATGGCTGGGAGTTCCAGTTAACTGACCCAAAGCTTTTCATTCCATCGGCAACTTTCCTGTTTTTGTGCTTTGTTAGGTAAATGTGGGCTGTAGTGGGCCAGCCAGCGTTCCAATGCATGCAGTATAAGGCCTGCCAGTGTTCCAACGCACCTAGTAATGGGTTAGGGCACGGGTTACTTAATTTAAGAGGTTTTTCAAGAGTTTGTTCAGCATGGCTTTGGCAATGAAGGGCAATGATTTGGTCTGATGCCAGGTAAGCATGGATGGTGCAATTTAGGGTTATAACACTATGTAACCGTGTAACTCCCTATATGAAAAGAAAAAAATGGGTGGGAGAATGTTGAATATGTGTTATAGTTTTTTCCTGATTAGCTCTAATGTCTACGAGATTGTGTCGGGCGTGCAGGGGGGTTTGAGGGGGGGTCGCTCCCCCAAGAAATCTTTTTTGCCTCGGGGAACATGTCACATTTTTCCTCATTTTTCATGTTGCCTCGATTTTTCATGTCCATTGTGGGGCAGTTTTTCGACACATGGTTTTTGCCGATGGTTTTCTATTTCAGGTTAAGAAATTAGGGTTGTTGACTTATCTAGGTCATTGGGTTACGGTCTTGTATGTTGTTTCCTCCTATATGTATATTTTATTGTAAACAATGTATCACTATGAATGAATATAGAATATGTTGGTTTTCCTGGTTTGGGTTTCCAGGGGAAAAATATCTGTGTAATGTGTGTATTTTCCATTCTATCTTTTTTGTTCTTTTATTGAAAATTTGTTTGTAGTAAAATATTGTACAAGGTTAAATCTACACTCAGAGAATGAGTTGTTAATGTATGTGATATAGTGACTTAGAATATTATTTTTATATTATCATGTGCATGTGTTATCTGGCATTATTTAATCATTTCAATTGTCTGGGTGAAGCTATTGGTAGATTTTTTTTCATGCCAAAACTCATTCACTTATGTTATTTTTCTCCTTTATAGGATAGGGTAGAATAGAAGTAGATTAGATCTGCATTTAGATAATCTTCATCTAAATCTTCCATTTTCATAACCACCCATCACTAACCCACATCAGTGGACCGAGCCGCAACCGGTAAAACCAACCAACAATGGATGTCGGGACAAAATATGGATGGGTTCCCTATTCCAAATGGTGAGAAGTCTAATTGAGACTTCTTACCAGGGAGAACTCCTTACTCTTGTTGGGTGAATTTGGACCCGCCAACATAATTGATTCTAGAAGGAGGGTCGGATGACAAGCCTTCCCACATGGAGTCATTTCATTTAAATATTAACCACCCCATGGCTCCTCTCCATAAATCTATATGGGATGGCCCTTTGATTCTTCCGAGACCATCCAAGTTCACCTCCACTGAGACAGTCAATCTCTTCTCAAACCCAAAATTCGATGGTGAAGGGAATGTCTCTGCATTTACACATCTCAAAATAATTTACATCGCTGAATGAAATCTTAATATTGTACAAGAAAATGAAACATGTAGACTGCTCATCTTCACATTCAAAGGGTGAATTAAATCCTGGTTTAGGACATTTCTAGCAAAATCAATCTATAGCTGGAAACAATTCATGGAACTGTTTATCGTTGCTCATGAAAATTTTGTTTATGACAAACTCATTGATGAAATGGAAAAAATACATAGGGTAAGGAAATAATATGAGAATGATTTCTTTCGAAGATTCATGTAGACTTATTTTAGATTTCCTGAAAGTGATGAACCCTCAAGCCAAGAAATATTTGATTGGTTTTCATACATCATCTCTATTTCTAAAGAATGCAATATAAATGATCAAGCCATCTCTTTACAAAATTCAGATCCAACCACAAACGATATCAGAGTAATAATATTCAAGCATCACTCTGACACCACTGCAACAAAATATTTATCAATGAACCTAGACCTTGTAGCCTCGAAGTGTGAACCATGTAATGATCCCCCTTCCAAAAATCATGATCATATTCTAGTTTGTGATGAACATCCCATTGAAGAAATCCCTTCATCTTAAAAATATGTATACCTTCATGTACTATATATAAATTTGTTCGATAATAATCATCCACATGAGAATCCATCTTCCTATTATACAATACACTCTTTGCATTACCCCTTTAGATATGAAACACTGAATGATATGCCAGATAAAGAAGAGTGTCCATCCTTGATCGATCAAGCACTCATCCTTAACAATACTTCATCTAGTATGCATCCCTTTGAAAGTCCTTTGCAATTCAAATTTCTGGAACATGGTGAATCAAAATCTGATTTTGATTATTACTTTCCAGTCCCAGAATTGAATGAAATCATCCACCTATCACTCATTGATCCTACAGAATCTAATATTTATGACCTTGATGAACATATGTTAATCACTGAAAAATATAAAGTATCCAAACGAACAACTCATCACCACGCAAAGCATTGAAAAAATTGAACTAATCCAATAACATATGTCATCTCCATATTCTCTAGAATTACATGTTACTCCTAGAGAGAAGATACATCACTTACCCTTGAATTGTATCCCAATAATCCAACACTCCTCACATGATTTTTTTGATGTCATAGGAGAGGCTTTGGAGCCATATTTTACTCAGTGTTTCCCTCCAACAATCAACTATCATCTCTTCCCTCATCATGCAAAGAATGTCAAATGTGGAAACATGGATATTTGTACGGATAATGAGGTACTTCAGTTTCAACCAATGATTATGTCAAGTTCTCATTGTTTCATCTCAATTTCTGGAATGAATATTGTTACCCACTCTGAGACTCCTTCAAATATTACATTGCATGTAAATTTGATTTGTGAGCCTCGTCAATACATCACTCACTTTATAACTCCATGCAACAGTCATATAGTGATCCTTAAAAAAATTATGATGGGATCGAATCTTGGTTGGAGGGATCCTACATGTCCACATGCATCATGAACCATAATGATGCCAAATTCAATTTGTTGGGTGGCCATTTGTGTGAGTTAATTATTCCTATCCTTCATCTATCACTAATCCATTCTCTGCAATTGATCTTCATTGAACATACAAACACAGGTTTGTAGTTTCTTGACTGGATTTAGTGGAGATATGCTCACACCTAGCTTCCTTTCAGCCAGTGTAGGTTAGGTTAGGAATAGGATAGCCAACATAGTCATCTTACTTCCTTTCTTCTTGCATAAATTAGATATTTGTTTTTATTTTCATCTGAATAGGATAGGTTTAGATTTGTTTTGTTTGCTTCAATAAAGACCATCAACTGTCATTATCTTAATTTGCAATTCATGGTGATCGCTTTAGTTTAATTTCCTTTTCATCAAAGTTTTCTTCTTTTACTGATTTTTTTTTCATTTTGTTTCACTAAAAGTTTGGTTTTGCCTTGGTTCTCATCACATATTCATGAGGAAACCCTGTTCAAAATTCTACTAGAAGATTCTTGTTTTTCTTCATTAACACCCACTCTAGCGTGCATAGTTGAACAATTTATTACCCTAAGCTGTCGAAAGAAGAACATATGTTGAAAATAATTTACAGTTGAGGGAAATGCAGTTAAGGTCCTTGAAAAGGGAAATATACCAATTGTCCATATGTCACAGTTTTTAAGGTGTATTTTTGAAGTTTGAAAGTATCTTGACCATTCAAGAGACTATATACAGTCTTGCTCTTTATTTTCATCTAGGAAAGGAACCATGATTCAAAAATCATAGCAACAAAAACTTGTAAGACTGATGGTTTGATTTTAAACACCCGCACAAGTATGGTCCCCTTTTTTTTCAAAAAAAACATTATCTCTTATTTGGTATCCTATACCATCCCGAATACAAACTTTAGGCATGGTTTTGAATTCTACACAAATGTTTTCCAAAAGGAATTATCTTATCTGACATTGTGCTAAGTTGAATTTTCTAACGAGTTAGATAATGATGTTCAAAATTGGAGAATAAAACAATTGAGATTGTTTATCACTAGTTTTTATTGAAGATATATGTTTATTACTTGCTTGCAGACTCCTCTTGTGGAGTTTTTTTTCTCTCTTGAAGCAAAGCTACGATTTGAAGATGTCAAATGAAATGACCATAGAACATGACACCTAGGAATCTAATTCAGGTACAAATGTGAAGTTGGAATCCCATGTTTGATTTGAACTAATGAGGATATGAAAATGTTTTTAGCGAGATAATATCTTAAGTTGGAGAACGTAGAAAGTCACAACGAGAACAAAGCATGTCATGGATGACTAATAGAAGTTCATAAAATTCCTTATATGAAGCACACGATTGAAAAAGTGAAGGCCAAAAAATCATGATGAAAGGTGTAATTATCAGTCAACGCTATCACTAAAACCCATCTAAACGAAGTATTACACGTGTTATCTTTCACATGGATTGATAGTTTCAAGAGGCTGCAAACTTCTAGCTGGTTGGAATGTGTGAATATCCTTTAAGCTACTGGAAACAATCAATCTATAATTTCTTTATCAATAAACTACATTTCCTAATTACATATTGTTGATATCCAGTCATCTAAAAGGCTTGATTTCTCAGTTGCAGCAAGAAATTGGACCAAATTCATCTCTAACCCTAAATACGTCATCTCTCCCAATTCAACGTTTTTCTTCCCATTATTTGATCATCATCTTTTCCCTTAAAAGAAGTTCCTTTCTTCAATTTTGTTGTCTTATGACCTATGATTATATTTCATGGCATACATACCTCTCAACTCCATTTGTATTTTCATAGGAAACACCTTCACACTGGAAGCATGAACAAATCAACTTGCATCTCTTTCCTAGCTCATGAGCAAAATCAGGGGTCTCTGTTTGAAAATGAATCATACTTGTTTGGGGATTTTGTGATAGCAGTTAAACCATAACTGGGCATAATGGTTAAGCAATGGTCATCCTTTCATATTGGATAGAAAGAACATCATATGTAGTGGAGGATCCATCCACACACTAAGTAGATGCTCATGTGAAAGGTGAAGTATCAATGTCTAAAGAATGAAAAACAAAAGGGATAGCTTTATGTATCCATGTGGAGAAAAAATACAAACAAATATCAAAAGCTCACATCCATCCCCTATCAGGCTATAAAATGCCATCACTTTCCCCATTCATTAAATGCTAAGAATGCACTAAATAATTAGGGAAGGAATGTGAAGGAAAGTTTGACCAAACTAGGGGGCATGCAAATATCTTTGTCAAGACTATGGATTCTCGCAGGATGCAGAGAAAGGTATGTGACATTGTGGTGACTCCACCGAGTCTATGGAGGATCACGGGAAGTGGAGAAACACTTGCGAGATATCTATATATGCACCTAGTGAAAATTATTTATTTATCCCAAACCTATATCAGCCCCAAGATGGAGATACCAAACCAGATTGTCAACGTAGTTTAAGGAAATAAAATTCATCATCATTCATCCTCCATATACAACAGATGAGATATGCTAGCCAATACAAAAGCACCATGAGTGATCCCACCACGATGGAATAATTCAGGTAACCATTATGCATTATTCCCATAATTTTTTGAACTTAAAAGTAAATTGCATGACCCTCTATATTTTATGCTTATCAGTTAGGAAAGACTACCAGAGATTATGGCTTCACCAAGTGTATCACAATTTGTTGTGCCCACACAAAACCTCCCAATTTTCTTGTCTTATCCTTTATCCATGAAAAAAAATTGGTCCCCCCTATAATTATTCCAACTGAAACCATCGCACTCTCTCCCTTGTGCAAACAGCTACGCCTAAGTTCTCCTCACCCTACCTCAACTTATAATTCTGAGTTCCTCCTCAGATCACTTCTACCTAACAATCCACACTTTTGCAAGTTTCCTCTTCCTATGCTAACACATAGTTCCTCGAATCACATGTCCTTTATTTTACCTCTCCATTGGCACACCATTGATTCCTTCACCAATACATAAGCCACCTCCCTTTGAACTTGGCTAACTCGTCAGTGCACCTCCACTAAACTTCACTAACGCATGTCTTCTTCACCTATGAAGTATGCCTGATCAATGCCAACACATCGATAATGTTCATGAATTCATCATCGCCACAAACACTCCTTCCACCAAATTAATTTCTTGCACTTGTTTCAATGCATACAATAATGGTGATGCTCCCTCCCTTTCTCTTCGTTATAGTGCACATCGACAATGTTCACCTCTTCATCCTCGACGCACTACCTATTGAAAATTTTTTGTCTCTTGTTGCAAATGTGTCAACAGAAGGTTTTTGACCCCTCTTCATCATCGATAACATTGACGACAATCCACTCCCTCTTTCCAACATTGATCAGGTCAATGTAGCCCAATTTCACCTTAAGGCTTATCTCATCCCCCTCCCAACTTGGATCCCTTATTGTTGTATTCATAATTCAATCTCCTTACATTTCAAATGACTAAAATCTCCATTGATATCTATAAATTTGGTCAATAATTTCCTATCTCACATGACTCACTTCAAATCAGAGTCATAATCAAGTTTTAGTATTCCAAGTGGCTTTCTTCGCACATGGTACTAGCTTGTTTGTTTTTTGTTTCTTGACATAAAAAATAAATATTCATTGTGTAAGCCTTGCCTAGCATCATATGGGTTAATCACAACACCTACAGGTCTTGCGTTGGTTCTGAAATGCACCTTGGGAGAAATTCAGTCATTTTATCTCTTAGACAATGCTAAGCGCACTAGACGTTAGTTGGAACTTTTGGAGGATTTATAAATTTGTACTATTAATGCATAACCTCAGTCTTAATGGGTGGATCATGATCATTTACATCACATATCACCCAAAAATTGAAGAAATTAAATTTGGGTGAAGCAACAAAGAACGCGAGACCCAAACTTTCATTAAACAATGCCTTTGTGTGCAACTTTTCGGCATCCGTCAAAGTGAATTTTTCATCCCTAAAATAGGCCAATTGTATTATTTTCACCATTATGATTCCAACGCAGCTTAAATAATTGAAATATATGGTCTAAAAGTATCAAAACAATTGTCTAGGATTTCCTACCAAGTAAGCCTCGATAGTCGTGGCCATCATTAGACATGGATCAACTCAAATTATGGAACAACATGTTTAGTTATTTTGATATACACATCTCTTTGTTTTCTCCGCGTTGCAAAAAATGACACCTAAATCGGGCATCGTATAAGGAAGGTATGGGCTTTTGAACTCAAGCTCTCATTGTCTCTTTCCAGTTCGACACTTCAAAGTTTTTCTAATTTTTCGTTCCCCGAAAGGAAAAGTTACCTTTGAATCTTCTGAAGCAATTCAAAAGATTTCCCTTCAATTCCTCCAATACATATCGGAGGAGTTAGAAAAAATATTAGAGGAGTTAGAAAAAATATTGGAGGACTTAGTTCAAAACACTCTAATACAAGTCAGAGGAGTTAATACTAACTCCTCTAATACAGGTCAGAGGAGTTAGTAGTAACTATTTTGAAACTAAAAACAATTACCTCTTGTAAATCAACCATAACATTTGACTTGTGTGTGTGTTTTGCGAGTTCTTTATATTTTTCAGAAGGTATATTTGAGCTCTACAACATCTTAGTTATATGATTTGAGATCCATATGTTTGGATTAATATCACATATGACCTAAAGGTATCCATATGTTTGGATTAATATCTGACACCTTGTTGACATCCTCGAAGAACACCATAACTCAACCATGAGGAGAGGAACAATGAATCGAACTCAGGGAAGTTTATAAATGATACTTCAATTATTTTATTCCCCATTCATATGCATTATAATTATTATTCCTAGTGGCTTATTTGGATTTAATCTCATCTATTGTATGTTAAACATTGTTAGGTACCCATGCCAAGAGGGAGACACACTCTTGCAATGTGATCTATAGCCAATGAAAATAGAATATTAAAACGATGCCAATAGTTCTAGCAACAGAAAGCAGTGAGAGGAACCAATCTCAAACTACTGAAGATGGAGTCTGAACCCTATGATGAATATGCCCCCATATGCAAGGCTAGTCTTCATGATTCACAAGGCACATATGGATGAAACCCATGACAACCCACCAACGCTAGGAGAAAAATTTGAAATGTAACCATTGTTCTTGTTACTCATCATCACAAAGAGGATGATGAAAAAATTTGGAAGAAAAAAGGTCACAGAGGGAGACAAAAGGCCAAAGCTCTTATTGAACCTCAATAAATACTAGGATAGAACCGAAAGAAGGGTACTTTGTCTCTTCAAACATTGTACACCTCTGAACTACTTCCAGAATACAGTGTCAACTAAAATTGGAGATTTTCCCTAAGAGTTTTGATGTACTATTGCTAAAATTATTAATACAGAGAAGCCCTCAGGGCCAACTTTTGACTGAGAGAAGGAATTTCATGTGTTTTTCCGTTTTTGTGAACTATTTCAAGCATAATGTTTGTTTTTCACATGGGATGTAAGAGTATTTTTGTTGATGGACTATTCTGATGCAATACATGTCTTCTTGTTGTTTTTCATTAATTCTAATATTACATGTCCTCAACTAATGAGATTCTAATTTATGTGATATAGCTAATTATACTATTATGGTTATATATTCATGTTCATGTGTTATCAGACTTTATTTCTTCATTTCATCTATCTGGGTGAAGCTATTGGTAGAGTTAGTTTCATTCCACAACTAATTCAATTACATTAACTCACTCCTTGATAGTATAGGGTAGAATAGAATTATATTACATCTGCATTTATATTGTCTTCATATACATATTCTATTTGCATAACCACCGATAACTCACCCAAATCAATGGACCGGGCCAGAATCGGTAAAACCAACCAGCAATGGTTGTCAGGCCAGAATCTGGATGGGTTCCCTATTCCAAATGGTGAGAGGTATAATTGGACCTTATTATTGGGAATAACCACTTATTTTTGTTGGGTGAATTTGGACCCATCAACAATAGGTAAATTCATGTTACAAGGAATAAGTCTCTATGGCTTGGGGTAGGATCACAACAAATAGAACGACACCCACAAAACAACTCAAATCTCAAATATTCTAGATAAGTGGAAATGCCAACAAAGGGAAGGATAGAATCCTACCTCTTCCATACGTTCGTAGAAGACCAAGTCAATACCATGATCCAAATCTTGATACATACAACTTGTCCTCAAAATCCAATATACACAAGAATATGGAAAATATATGAAATGTTCGCATATAAACTAGCATAATACATTAACATGTATAACAAATTTAGCCATGGAAAATAACATAAACATTTGCAACATATAATTGAACAATAAAATGGTATTTCTATTAATATAATCAACATGAATATATAGGTGACAACCTCCTATGTCAACAACTCATCGAAACTGAGAAATTGAGTCCCTTCACCTAGACCTTCACCACTTCAATCCTCCACAAGGAAAGCTCACAAGTTCTAGGAGTAATTTGATTCCTCCTTCACATAATAGGGAGAGATTGTGGGATGAACATAACAAGAGTTCATAGTTAAAGTACTAAGAGATGTGGACTCAACAATGTAATATGAGGAAAAATTTCTCCAGAGTGTACTTTCTCTCTTCTTCCTCTCTCCTCTTCTCAAGGCTTGTATATGTCTCAATTTATAGTCTTCAAAGGGAATTAAAGGGTCGAATCAGAGAGTTTCCATCATATGAAAGGTCAAGGGTTATGTATCCCTCGAGTTGGCCTGGAAAACCTGAGATATTTTTTACTTTTGAGCACAAAAACCAATGTAGGAGGGATATAATGAAGAAACCTACGTATACACAAGTTGTATAATTATAGCCCATGTATATGTACACAAATTTGAATTTTTGACTTTGGATTGAGAAAAATGGGGAAATTGAGTATATAGAGGGAAAGGTAAGGCCACCAAAGCATGATGCATAGAGTGTGGAAAAAATTTCTATAAAAGAATCCCCCTAATGTGTGAGGTCAGAGGAGCAATAATGATGGCTGAAATATATTATAATTCCCATAAGTGGAGTAGTGAGGACCCAACTGGAGGAAGTAGTTACCGATTAGAATATTACAATACATATGGACTATATACACATGGATTCCAATTTGAAGTACACCAAAGATCCATTTGAATATATAGAATATAATTGTTTATGTCCATGAATAGGAAATACAAACAAGACATATTCCATAGGTGGTCATAGTCACGAACAAGACATAGTGGAGTTCGGTCTCAAAATAAACTGAATATGTTTGTATACAATGAAGTAAAATATCATCTTCCATGATGACTGAAGTCATATAGGTACCGGTATGGTGAAAGGCAGTAGCAGGTATGGGGTGTTTCTACTATGAATTGGAGGTCTTCTACACTGGCTATCGATGGTGCATGTCTTCTTCATGTGAATAAAGGAGTTGAAGTTGAACACCATGAGACTTCATTTGATTACCGGTCATTGAGGTATACCATTAAAAAACATGAGAAAACCCATTCAACAAGTGTGAATAAATGTGATGAGGTCGAATAGTTGAGGAATCCATTGAGCAGGAGACATTGATTTATTCCCAATTGTCGATGGCAAGAGAGCCTGCCACTGATTATTACAAGACTCTAGGTAATATTTTGACTCTAGATATCAATTCCAGAATAGATGAGATGAAGTCGATGGAATGAGATCCACTGAAAGAAGATCATTAAGGTATCTCTCATTATCTAGCACAAGGTATGAAGAAATACTTCGAGGATTAGGAATAAATCGGATGAATAGAATATGCAATAACCAATGAAGATGTTCATCTCTCACATGCACCAAATTAAGTAGTACATGAAATATATCTTATGAATAACAACCAATAATGAAAATTTTTGACACAGGCGAGGAAACCACCAATAGGGTCTAATGGAATCCAAGACACTGCATGAATCCCAATGTGTGAATAAATTTCTTGTCTTCGAACATAAGGGAAAAGACCTAGTCAGTGGCCTATAAAGAGATGTCATCTATTGGGTTCAAGATCAACTACCAATGATTAATGTAGGCCTATGGCATAAGGTATCACAACGTCTTCATGTGATTCAGAGACTCACTTGTAAAGGGATGGCCGACATGCAAAGTAAAATATTATAAGAAATGGATGACACATGTTTAGAATTTTTTTATAACCAGAGCATGAGACAGATGGATGACTCGAGAAGCATAGACTCAAGACTAAACATTGACAAAATATTGTGACATAGGAGGCATCGACAAACTCTCCATAGGGACTGGAAGAATAACTACTCAGAGGTGTAAACTATGAGGAACTATTTCAGCTTCCTAAGGCTATACTAAATGCAATTTTTTTATGAATGGACTCAAAAATTTGTGCTTTGTTAAAAGGTGAAACTATTGTTGTTGATAAAAGATAATATTCTTTTCCCACCATTGTTTTTTGTTTTTTTTTATAGATGAGAATTAATTCTATGATACAAGAGAGGAAACGAGTGTCCTAAACAAGTCAACTAGTTCCATGCTAAACCAGATGGATATAGGTGGCTACCCACCTATTCCACTGGCTCAAAACATGGGTTTCCACCTTGGCAATTTTTCTACGTTTTTTCGGGTTTTGAATTTTCGAGGTCGTTTTGAGGCCCTAAACAACGTTTTTTGGGCATGACAGTGCCCATACCATATTCAATGGCATGGTACGGGATTAATAGAATATGTACTCCTATGATAGATATTTTCGATGAGGTATAGATCGCCCCAAATAGAGATTGAATGAAAATTTAATGCCCTTGGGATGTTTGCGTAGCAACTACCCCCATCGGGGCCCAGAAACCTTTTGTCGTTTCATCTTCCGGGGTTGGGATTTTTTATTTTCTTTATGTTAAAAATGCCTCTAGAGCCTCATTGTAAACATCATCATCTATTTCTTGCGAATGATCATATCCATCACATCTCTTCTCAGAGATAAGTTTCCCCCATTCTAGCACTCTATAATTTTACAGTTTCTATAGATTCTCTCATTAATAAAAAAGTGTGCATTACTATATTTTTGTTTTTATTGAAATATCTCTGTATATTTCATTTTTATATCTCTCCCTTCATTTCATTCTCAAAATAATCCATATCACATGAATTGGAACATACTTATGCTTGATGCAATGGAATACATGCAGGATATGGATACTCGGGGGGATGTTTCCTCTTGGTGTAAAGGGTGTCAAGATGCAAAGGATATATGGAAGGTACTGTGTGGAGAATGTTGAGAATTGTTGGGAAAATAGGATTATAACACGAAAGCAAGAGTCATCATTAGGCTCAACAATGCACATAGGATAATGAGATGTAATTACAACTTGACATTAGGAAGAAACTTCCAGTAGTGTTCTTTTTCGTATATTTAGTCCCCTGGGTCCGAAAAAACATAAAACAAATACCAAGGAGAAATCTTCTAGACAATGGTGACTAGATTGTTCCTTTTTCATAATTATTCTATTTGGTACAAAAAAAGGTTAAACTTATACTGAAATAGATGTCCTTTGAAATCCATTTAACGAGTGTGAAAGATACAAGCTCACTCGACAATATTTTCATTTTTAAGGAGTCTAAAAAGAGATTAACTAAAACTGTAGGATGATGTCATGAGCATCATATAATGGAGGGAGTCCCATGGGTAGTGTTAAGAATGAGATTGAGTAAGAAGAATGTGTTCCGAAAAAAAATTCGTAATGGGACTGTAAGGGACTCCTATACCTATGGGATAACTTTTGCATGGGCACCAAATGGAAAAAAGTGTTATAACTAGGGAACCCATGTTTGATAAGTCTGTAGCACTTAATATCGACACTTCTAGTAACAAAGAGAAGGTTCCTTGTCACTAAAAAATGGGTTCTTTGCTAAGGCATATGACTTGTGGTCATAGGATGATGCAAAAATGAAAAGTGAAGTGAAAACCTATCATATATGTCAATGATGATATATACCTGCCAGAGGCACAAATGAGCTAAATGATGATAGAAATCCATTATATCCATGAAAAAACACTTCAAAATAGACCCTACACTGCATAACTAGTCCATATGGTTTTAGAAATAGGAAATACAAGGTGAAAACTATATAAAGTGGGTAAAACATTTCTACAAATAGTAAAAATGATGAGTTCTTTCACTGGTGGAAACGACAGATCATTTTCATCGATGAATATCCCTATGATTGGATCGACTACTGAGGGGATAATGACATGCCATTACCAATAGGATTCGACTTTGGGGAGAATTGTAAGAATTTTAATTTTTTTGTATTCCATTTTTTGAGTTTTTTATTTGGTAAATGCAACAAAAAAATGCAAATATTTTTGGTATGGAATCATATATTAACATTTATATCTCTTATGCATATGTAGGCCCATGAAATCCAGATGGATACCCATGACTTCAACATAGGGGTTAGGGGGAGGAGATGGTTGGTGGGTATGCAAAGTGAGTTCTTCAGAATGTACATAGAAACCTATCACGTCAAATGCATAGGATTCCTATGGTCCAGGTCGAGGATCTTCCTTAGGCTATGCACAAATAGGTTCTAGGTGTACCCCATGCATGGGTGAGACTCTTTCAATGTCTCAATAACACTATAGTGTGCTACCATGTTTTTCACCCAATACCTCGGGCTTAGATACCATGGTCATATGATGTACCAACCATATATGTATATTTTTGGGGGCCAAGAGCCAAATTTTGTACTGAGTATGATACAATGTTTTATGAACTTGATGAATGAAATACAAGAACTTTTGGTCTTCAAATTTACTTATATATTTTATAATGGATGAATGTATGTTTCCTTTTCTTAGTCATGTGACAAATTCCAATCAAAATGTAATTAGCCTATGCATGAGATACTTGATTAGAACTTCTAGGGATATGATTATAAGTAATGAAATCAAAGTATCATTCCAAAAGTCATATCTGTCATTCAATTGACACACAACTAATTGGGAATCTAGGAAAATCTATAAATATTGAAAACCGTGAAAAATGGTGTCGCTTAATAACTCGATAACGACACTATAATCAACCACATTGTTCGTTGATGGCCCTACAAAAATGCCTCGTGAAGACACTAGTTGTCCCTCAGGAGAATAGATAACCCAAGCGATGAAAGTTATGTTCTGAGTACAACAAATGGCACCGTCTGCGAATCCTAATAACACCGATGATTCTATTGACATCTTCCAACTAAGGGTAAACGCAATAAGCAAGATGGTGACATAGGAGAATAGAAAGAAAAATATATACACTCAAGTAAAATAGTATACAAAGCTCATGCTTGAACTGGAGGGCTCAAGCATAATACTTTTTGAGATACAACACATTTTGGGGCTCCTTCCACACATTCCCTTCATAGTACTCTAACTCATTGGCTCCTTTTTCGAGGACATGTCACATGATATAAGGACCATTCCACATGGGATTGAATTTTACTTCCCATAGTGGTTATTTAGCTTGGTATTAAAGAAGGACCAAATCACCCTCACCGTACTATCGGGGATGGACAGTGTTGTTCCTGAATTTATGTTTTAAGGCTATAAAACATACCATCAAGGCATCCGTAAGTGATTTAAAGAAATGATTTTGGAATAAGGAATCAAAGAAATATCAGAGAAGATTCAGTTTCTCAACTGTCTCTGTCTTGCTTCCTGTTGTTCTTGGATGCTAATGTCTCACTCAATAGCAGCCCATGATCGTTCTAACTCAACTCGATTAGTTGTTGTTTGTAAAATGGTATTGAATAAATTTAAGGCAATTCTGGTTTGGTCCTGAAGGCCTGGTTCAACGTTGGGTTGTCTGCTACTAGGGACAGTCATGGATGATAAAACTTTATTTGTTTGTAAATAGATTCCAATCAATTGGTTACTTCAGATTTCCATAGATGAGATTAAGGAAAACAATTTTAAAATCTAATATCGTAATGTAAACACATTCAAGGCCGTTTCCTGGTTTTGTAACAATTTCGGAAATTATAAACAACAAATAAACACTACAGAGAAATATAAGTATTTAATCAAGAAAGAATCTTATATTTCAATAGAAAATGATGAAAGAAAATTGAGGTTTCTAACAAGAGTTAAAATTAAGGAACAAAAGTTTTACAGGTCTTGAAATTACTAAAGTGATTTCAGAGGAAAAACTGTAAATCATTTGATATCCAAACCAATATGAAATATAAATCAATGATGTATATAAATTCAAACTGATTTACTTGTTAGAGAAAAAATTAAAGGAAAAAGTCAACAAAGTATAATAAACAGGGAGAAGACACATAGTTACAAATTTGCAGGATCCAGAATCTCGTTTGTGATAAATATCCCGATGTATTTCAAAACAGATATTACAAAAATGGCTCTCTCCAAAATTTTTGAAGCCTTTTCTCAGCCTTTAAAAACTATATTTATACATTTCATCAAAGCTTCTCGTTGGAGACTAACCAAATTCCTAATATTACGGTTACATAAAAATAATGTCAACCGTTTACAATTTCTTTTTAATTTCTAATAATAAAAACATTAAAAAAGGTTTTAAGCTTGCGTTGATGAACTTCCTTTTTCTGCATCAACACACTAAACACATTTTCCCAAAAAATTTACTAAGATCCTTGGAGCTTCGGGTATCCCATTTTCTTCAAATGAGAAAAATCTCCTCTGTAATTCGGGCAACCGACTTTCTATCATTCTTTCTGTGAATTTAATAGTTTTCAACTTTAAACTTGAAGTCACCATCCACTTGTTGATCTTTGTGATGTTGATCAATTTGATGTTTGAAATCTCTGCTTTCTTTTCTTCCAACTCTTCTCTAAACTTCAACTGGTACTTGGCAATATTGACTTCGCCTAACAATCCATAACAACCATCTGTTCTGATATTTAATGAATCTTTTTCAAAAAGATCGAAGATTCCTTGGCAATCTTTATTAACTTCTCTTGTGATTCATTTATATTCGTCCAGCTTTGTTTCCCATACTTTAATCATTATATCCCCTTTAACCTGTTCAGAAATAGATAATTTCTGAGTCTTTCCAATTTCTTCCTTTGATGAGAAAGTCACTGCTTTCTAAAAAGTTGACCTAGCTACTTTCGCCTCTCTTTCTTTCTGGAACACATTTTCCAAAGACTTATTTGATTCCTGAAAATAATTATGGATTACTTCCAGATTCAAGAACACCTTATGTTGTTCCTCCTCTAATCTTACATATATCTCTGATGCCTGTGTCCTGAAATTTTCAAGCTCTATTACCTGGTTAGTAATAGAAATAATCTTATCTTGCAACTGTTTGTTTTCTTCTCCCATCTTTTGAACCTGTTCCTGTGTGACCTGTATTAAGTGTTTTGCCTCATCCAAGTCTTTATTTAATTTTTGGATTTCTTGCATATCTTTAAGTCTAGCTTGTTCTAGACCCTTCTGTATTCCCCAACTAATATTTCTTTCATTTTCTTTTAGCTTGTCTTGCAACTAGATTATTGTTTGATCCTTCTGTTCAAGCAGAGTTGTTAGATTGCCTATAGAATACATGTTTGCTGATGCTATTGCACCCATTGTACCTTCTAATTCTGTATCAAACTCTCCATCCTTGAGTTTCTTTCCATCTATAATAACTCTATGTTTTTTAATCATTCCTTCTCCTCTTGGATGAATTTCCTGTTTCAAGATTGCTCTTCACTTTTTACTAAAAAAATAATCCGATGGGGGGATTTCATCTCTTGAAATCGACTCTAGATCACTGATATATAAAACTCCTTCATGGGGGATTCTGAAAGTCGAATATAATGGAGTTAAAGAAGTAATAGGACTACCAAGTTCTGTTGAAGTTGTTCCTCCTATTTTTTCTGGAACATTCTTCATGATTTCTGGAATTATTTCTGATTCTTTTCCCTTATCCATTCCTAATTATTTTTTTTGAAAACCCTCCATGTTTTGGGAAGGTATCTCAATATCTGTCAACTTACCTTCGTCATTTGTTTTACCCTGGGTATTAGTTTCAAACCCTGGAGGGGTTTCTTCCTGTACTGGCGATGGGGTCGAAATTTCACCCTATAAAATCTTAGGCAGGCAGCTTCGCCTATGGCTTTGAAAAGATGTAAACCCAGCCTATGAGTCAGGTGGCAAGGCATGGACTCTATTCAACACTTCTTCATAAGACTTAACATCTTTAAAAATATCATCATAAACAGAGACTTCATGTTCATATGCCTTTAAATTACAATGTATGTAATGCCTACTTATTATTTGGTAGGGGTCATATTTTTTGTGCTCAATATTTACTAGCTTCACTTCTTCCAATGACTCGGCCTCTACCTTAGAATGGCCTAAATTTGATAAAGGAAATTTCCAGACATGAACAGGGAAAGATGGCCATGCTTTTTTCTGAAGTGCTTTTAATTCCAACCCAATACCACCCTTGGCTAACTGATGAGCTACTTCTCTGCATACCAATCTGTCTGGTAAGAATTTTGGGATTGCATGAGGAGGAATAGAACAGCCATAAACCCTAATATAGGAAACATTTTCCTCAATAAACCAGTCAGCAACTGATTTAAGACTTTCTATGACTACATCATAAATGTGAGGGGGTTCGCATCCAAAAAATAATATGTGCATAGGAATAATGAAAAAGTGACAGACATCATAAAAAACGTCTTTAGCCTTTTCCTCCCGAAGGGCTGAGTGGTATTCATGAATGGGTTCTGGACATGAGATACTCCAACTCCAATTCATTAATGGAAAGGGGGTCATAAAACAGATTGCATCCATAATATATGCATACATATAAAAAGACACTAGTTGTCCTTTTGACTTGGCTGCTTTGTAATTTAAAATTTCTTGTGTCAGGTTATCTGATAAAATTTTATGCCAGTTAAAACTATTTCCTTCTGAAACTTCCTCTAAGAAGGGTACCCAGTCTGCATGAAAGTGACAGGGATCTTTTCTCTCGAAAAGTCTGCATAACATCATGGCTACATAAACCATATATTCATTTAAGGAAGCTGTAGCATAAATCCCATGAGAATCAGCCCTAAACTTTTCTTCAGACCTCGCCCATCCTTTAATCATTTCGGGGCATGTCTGGTCTACCTCAATACATTCTTTTCTCTAAAATTCAGCTAAAAATTCAGCATTAAAGGTGTGTTTATAATTCGGCGATAGTTTATACATTACTTGAATGTGCTCAGGCCGAAATGAGCCGACGATAGCTCCTTGCTCATTCTAAATACTCCTTGTTGGGATATCTACCTTATCCGGAGCCCAGATGGCCATCTCAATATATGCCACCAGCCTCGGACGTGCAACAACCTTATGAAGTTCAGACTCAGCAATGTCCCATAGATGATTTTCAGAATCAAGGTCTGCATACGTTAACTCATCCTCCAGCAATTAAGAGATTTGAGCCCATGCTTTGATGGAGTGTATGGCATGTGGAGTAGTATCCGAGATAATATCACCTTCCTGTGGGTCTTCGTTTTTCTTCGGTGCTTTTTTAGGTGCCATAGCTTTGTGTTTGACTTGAGAACCTGTCACAGAAAGTGGATGAATAAGCTCAGCTTTAAAATGAAAATACAGATGTTCGAACGTTTATTTTGAATATATCATAAAAATAATGATATTTGTACATATGTCACGAAGTTAAAGCTCTTAATGTAAAAGATATTTTTAGAGATATGCATTTAATGTCCGTACTTAGACGGTCTCGGCTTTTCAAATAAAACGAGAAACTTACTTAATAAAAAAGAAGCATTAATGTAGACTTAAAGAAAGATTAACTTTAAACCTGTTTTGGAAAGAGGATTTATTAGTGTTAAGTATGGATTAAATATGAAAACATCTCTTTTCGGGGTTTCGGAAGTCGTGATGTAGAAAGTTATTTCGTCGAAGAAACCCGATCGCCGAAATCGCGAAATAGCGATGTTTTATTTAGGATTTAAACGTTTTTAGTATGTTAATTAATCGAGATTAGACCCTTTCAGGATTTCGTTAATCGGAATTCCGGAAATCGGGATTTCGGGAAACCTGATGACATGAGACGTTCTCTTACAGAATCGCGAATCCTGAAATCGCGAAATCGCAATGGTCTGTTTCTTTTAAACATGACTTAACTTATCTTAATTAACTAAGTAATCAAGATTAAGGCCAAAACAGAATTAGTTTAGTTTTAACGTGAATTATGAATCGGGATTTCAGAAAACCTAATGAAAAGAGACATGCTCTCATAGAACCGCGAATCCTGAAATCGCGACGTAATTATATTAATTTTAAACATTTCTTATAAGAAGTTAAACTAATTCATGTTTTAATTAAGTTTTAAATGTATCAGGAAATCAGGAATCAGGGTTTCGTGATTCAATTTGCATTAAACATTTGTTTGTAGGAAACCCAGAATTCTGATTCCTTAAACGTTTAAATTAAAAACTCGCAAATTTTAAAATTATAATTCGTTTTAAATAATTTTTCAAAGAGCGTTGGAAAATTTTAAATTCTTATAAACTTTTTCCGTTTGTTATCCAAAAAATAATCAATAAAAAGGTATCGCGAATTTGGAAGTGACGAAATTCTTATTTTCAGAAAGCCGAAACCCAAAAATAAAAATCTAGGCCTTAAGGACGAAAAATTTAAGCTTTGTTTCAACAGACAAATTTATCGTACTGGACCTTAACACGTTGCTTATTTTCCTCGATCACTAGGGTGGTAGCTTGAAAATGCTCATCAAGTTTCTCTAAGTGTACAAGGAATTCCTTGAGAACAATCATGTTAGGTAGGAGCTCAACTGATAACTTAAGAGAATAGATTGCACATTCAATGGGGAGAACTGACTAAACTTTGTGAACCAATTGGAATGGTGAAAAACTAGTGGAAGTGTTTACTATAGTTTGATATGCTCAGAGAACATGGTACAACATCACCTTCCAATTAGATTTACTTTGTCTGACATTTTTTTGCAAAATAGATTTTAGATATTTGTTCATAGCCTCTACCTGGTCATTTTCCTAGTGATAATATGATGATGAATGATATTTCTTGAACCCCATTTTTTATGCCAACTCTCTCATCATCTTGTTATGAAATTGACTGCCATTGTCAGTGACAATATCCTTTGGAATTCCAATCCGAGATATGATCTCATTGAATATGAAGTGTGTTGCAGTCTCACCATTGGATTTAACTATAGGCATGGCCTCATCCCACTTAGTAAAATATTCCACAACCACGATAATGTGATGGTTCACCCCATTCGAGGTTAGTTTGCAATCCATGACATACAAACCCACTTGGTGAAGGGACCGATAGTAATGAATTGATGAAGAGGGGCAGGGTGCAAGCGAATCTTATGAGAAAACATCTGGTATGGGTGACACTTCTTGACTACTTCTACGCAATATTTGAAAATCGATGGCCAAAAATAACCAGTGCACAATATGTTTTGGGTTGTCTCAAGCCCAAATAAATGACCACCACACACCCCACTATGTCAAGAATTGAGTATGACTTCATATTCCTTCTAAGTCAAAGAATGATGCAAAACAAACTCTACCCATAAACGATACAAAGTGTCATCCATAATGAGGTAGTTTTTGTCTTGATAGTATACATGTCATCGATCATCCCTCAAAATATGTTGAGGAGGATTTAGAGTTTGAATATATATTAGGATATCTCCATACTAGGAGTATGAAGATGAGATAATCAAAATGTGCTCATTGAAAAATGAGTCATCAAAAAAAATATCCTCATCCTTCGTAGGGAATTCTGACATTAACTCCACAAAGACAAGCGATTTTGTGGATTTTGTCAAGAACAAATCGAGATAAAACTCTTGCAAAATCATAATCCATTTATTGTATTTCCCCCCTATGATATGCCTTGTCGGGATGTATTGGAATGGATTGATGTCGAAGACCACAATATTCTTGCGGAGTAAGAGATAATGGAACAATATTTGAACCACATGCAGAGTTGATAAGGAAATCTTGTCCATGTGAGAGTACTTAAGTTCAGGAACGATTAGATTTCAACTAAGATAATATATAACATGCTCATGGAACTCATCATCCTCCTGAAAGAGGACCATACCAACCATCCCTTCGGACGTGTCTATAGAAAGAAAGAAATCTATACTATAGTCTAGAGGACTCAATAGAGGTGCTAACACTAGGGATCTCTTAAGGGAATCAAAGAGTTCCTGGGCTTGCTCATACCATATAAAAAAATATCCTTTTTCAAGAGATGCATGAAACCCTTTGTGATGTTGGCATAGTTGAATATGAAGCAACGCATGAAGTTAGATTTACCCTATAAAACCTGTAGATGATAAATACTGTGTGGGGGAGGAAATTGAATTATTTACTATACCTTCATTAGGTCTACCATGATCCCTTTCTCATAAAACTATAAATCCAAAAAGGAATCCTGACCTGATGTAGAAGATGCATTTATGAGGGTTTAATCGAATACGATATTGACGACATCTTTCAAAAACTAGTCGAAGATGAATCCTGTTGTGAGAGTGAGAAGCGAGTTCATCTAGATAATCCTCAACTATATGTTTGATATTATGAAACATGAAGTTCATACCCCGCTGAAAATTCGCTCCATCATTTTTAAGGATGAAAGGAATTTTACAGTATGAAAACGTACCCCAAGGACAATTGAACGTCATCTTATGTTGATCCTATGGTTTAATTTGAATTTGATTTTACCCTGAAATCCATCCATAAATTAAAATACTGCACTCCTCGCACACCCATCAATGATTTGGTCAATAAATGGTGTAGGTAAATTATCTTTAGGACAAGATTTATTCAGATCCCTAAAATCCATACACACATGGATGGTTCCTTGCTTCTTATTCATAGGAATGGGATTGGATACCCATTTAGTCAAGGGAACCAAATGGATGAAGATGGAATTAAGAAACTTATCCACCTCTTCCTTAATGGTGGGGGCCTTTCTGGGGTTCACATATCTAAGTCATTGTCGAACTAGATTTGCATTCGGATAAGTCTTGATTTCATGTTCAACAATACTAGGTTTGACCCCTAGAATTTCTTCATATGACCAAGAAAATACTTCATGGAATTACTTAAAGAGGTTGATGCAAATCTAAATTTATTCAGATGAACAATCTGCACCGATATAAACATTTTCAACCTTGCTAGGGGTTAGAGAGATGTTGATCGTAATGGTAGGATATCTATTCGACATGTTCAACATATATTTCATGCTTATCTAACGATACCACAATGTTACCAACAATGTTTCTCCTGGTGGACCTAAACTCATATTGTTCAATCCTTTCAAGCTCTGTGAGGAAATAAAATCTTTGGTGAAGGTCCTCTGAGGACCTATCAGGACCAGTCATGTCCTCTAATATCGCTTCATCCAAAGGAAATGTGTTCGCTAGGAAATCAAGTGGACTAGATGAGTTTACAACCCATATGGGCTCTAGGATATGGTCCACCTCTTCCATCCATGAAGAGGAAGGGTTTGGGTATGTAGTGGCATCCAGGATAGCTTGATATGTGAGATTTACTACATATAATGGCATTGCAATTTGAATGTGTAAATGACCTTCAGAAGACATAGTCAGAGAAGGTAGAGTCCATGGGTCGTCAAAATATGAATTACAAAAAGAGACATGACTCAATGACGATGAGGATTCATCAGACATGGAATTAATATATGAGATTGGTGCAATGAAATTAAAGGTTCCCATCAAGGAAGGATACATTCTGACACCAATGTTCTCAGTTTCCTTGTGAGAACTATTGACAATGGGGACTAAATGCCCCATCGATGCATAGGAACTGGAGCATGTAAAATATAATTGGTCGAACGTTACAACCTTCCCTTCATGAGGAAATCATAAAACAGGAAACACGAATGAAAAAAAAATTGTCATGGCGTAAGTCGAGTTATACCCCAGTAAAATATTGAAGTCAAGGGGTGCATCAACCACCTCAAACTCGACCGCCATAGTTTTACCACCTAATTAGACATGAAGAGTAGGGAGGAGACCATGGGGTCTGAATGAATTCCCATCAAATGCAGATAACATATTCATAGACTGAGAAAGTTGGGGAGAGCCAATGGATTTCCAACAAGATAGAGACATCATAGACTTCAAATCACATTCATCGATAACAATATGTTTAATAGTGTTATTCATATATTCCACATGGATTTGAAAATCCACATGGTAAGGTACGCGAAGCTGGACATCTTTGACATCAAACTTGAAAAATTTCGAGCCACTTGGGTCAAGAGCCCCTAACATAGTTAACAAAGAATTCCTCTGTGTTGGTCACGTTTGGAGTACCTCCAAAGATGATATCGCACATGAAGTTTGGCCCAAATCCTCGACAATCAAGTAATTTTGGGTGCCTCTAGCATTGGGATTATGAGAAAAGAGATTAAGAACTCCTTTCAGAATGTGAGGCATAAGGACAAGATTATCGATATGCAAAGGTGTTTTCATACGGGGATGCTATGTACCTAAATTAATTTGTGGAGGACTATAATCATGAGTCCTAGTGGCTACGCTAATTTTATATTGAACCATATTCATGCATTGATGGGGACTGTCATGTGTCGGGGGAGTTTTACCTCCACCTAACGCATTTTCGGTGTTCAAGGTGCCTGAGGCCATATTTTGATTATTGGAAACAGATTAGTTAAAATATTAGGTTGTTTCACTATAAGCCTTGAGGATTCTTCTATCTTAGGTAATAAATGGGTAAGGTGATAATTTTTACACAACTTACATGGAAACTTCACCTTCCTCTTTTCTTTCTTTCCCTCACCAACATTGTTATTGGACTTGTTGTTATTTTGATTATCCTTTTTCTTGTTAGTGTTTTTATTATTCACTTCCTTGTGGTTATTATTTCTAAATTTCCTCCTATTCCCTCTAGGATGCTAGTTATCCTTCGTGTTCATCAGTTGCATGAAATGTACCACTGACGATTGGGAAGGAGGAGATGAAGTTGTAGCTTGTCTCGATGCATACTGGTCAAGAGAAAAATTTTGCATCTGATTTGTCACATGGTCTATGAATTTGGCATTTGTTTAGCTTATAATGCCATCGGCATGGGGTCCAAGTTTTGTCTTGGATCCTTATTTGACTGTGGTGCATTAGGAATAAATTCATAGAGTATCCTAGATTGAGAATATATAATATTTAATTGATGGTATTTAAATATGGCCTCTTCCTCAGTCATTACTCTGGATGTAGAAACATACCTCGAAATATACAGTACTAAATACTTAAGGAATCATTCAACTAGAAACTATGGAGTAATGTTATCTTTAATAAACCACTTTCTTCCACACCACTCTTGAATGTGATCCGAGGTCTGGGTGGCTTTGTCCTGATGGAAAGTCAATAAAATCTTGGTACCGATGTCATATTGAACCGGTAGTTGAAAGTGGTTGAGAAAAACTAAGGCCAACTCATGAAAGGTTTGGTATGTGCCCCCTGGTAACTCCATGTGACATTTCGTGACAACCCCCATAAGGGTGCATTGAAATAGTCTCAAACAAACCAAGTCATCATTAAGAGAATTCTATGAGCACCATAAGTGAAAAGTAGTAACATGATCGTCGGGATCCTTACCACTCTTACCCTTGATTTTTTTAATTTCCGAGGGAATCTTGGAAGTGACAGGGGGACATGTCGAATTATGACACATGTGGTTTTTCATTAATCTTGAAAGATATGGAAAATTTAGCATGGCCAGAAAAGGAAGCCTTGACTGTGGCATCTGAGCCCATGTTCCTAGGAAATACTGACTTTGGGAAACTGCAGGTCGAGGAGGGTTTTTTTTAAACACCATGGCCCTTCCTGATAGGATAATATCCCCCTCCCAACTGATTCATAAAAAGTTGTAAAGGAATCATTGTTGATGGGGCCACCTGTTAGGAAAACCTGGTATGATACGGGTTACCCATGTGAGGATATAAATTTCCCCATGATGAAGGAACTCTGTATGAAGGGTTTCCCATGTGAGGATATACATTACCCCCTAATGTCATACCAGAGGTGGCAGGAGGATTTTCCATCATAAAATCATTCAACGAAACATGCATTGTGGACGAAGGATAGAGGGATAAGATATATGAAGTAGAAACACCTCCCATTTTCCCATTCCATCCTTGAAAATTATAACTATGATTGGATCCAGAGGAAGGAGGATTCCAACCCCCTATCACAAGAAAATACTAAGGGATATGACCCCCACCAAACAAGAAATGATTATAAGAATATGACATTCCTCCAAGCCCACAACTAGTATTGGCGTTATATGTCGAAATGTGCAAAGTAATATTTGAAATACCAAAAGAAAAAAGGATTAGAGGCCATAGGCATCGACTGGGCAACATAACCATGCATCTAGGTCTAAAATGTTCTAGGGGAAATAGAGAATGATGATGATGAATTCATACCATTCGAGAATATAAATGGATTCATCACCGTGGACTGATTTGCACTCATGGACTAGGTAACAATGATTGAGGGAGTCCCTGAAATCCAAGTGATGATGAGGGAGTTGCGGGGACTCCAATAACCATAGAAAAAGTTTGATTCAAATCAGTACTCACATATGAATCAATTCTCATTACAGGATGCTCATGAGCCTAAGCGATAGAGATGTACATACCAAATTTACTAACTCTAAGTCATTTAGGAGGTGGTTTCGATATCAAACCAAATTTTGGTAACTAATTCAAGATCGAATGAGGCCGGTGGGAAGGTTGGTCTTGCATCACGATGACTCAAAAATTTTGATGCAATGAAAAATACTATGGATAGATAATATACAAATACCACACTCCTAAATAAAACTAGAGGCCAATGCACACAAACATGATATGATGGTTGAAAGGGACCTCCCGAACTAAAGAAGCCATGCCTCTCCCAAGAGGGGATGAGACTCCCAAAAAATAGAGTGGAGGTAACATAATAAATTATAAGAACCCTCATGGGATTCATAGCGCAATCGGTCAGATCCCTTTGGAGGGAAAATCCTCCATAAGCTATGTGTGCTTTTTGATCCCTATCTGACTCAGGGTACCTATAGAAGAACCCCTGCAAGAAACATGTGTGGATACCTAGGTCAAGAAACTAAGGTCACCACGGTATAACTGTATGGGCTGGGTATCTAAGCCCGAAGCTAAAGAAATACTAAGGTTCTCCAAGAACCCCCAAATACGAATACAACCCCAGAAATATCTCTGACTCTAGGAAGGTATTAGAGGGTTATCGCTACAACCAACTTCACACAATGATGAGCTTAACTATGATGTTAGTGGAGCCTCTTGTAGAAACCAATTATACAATGGGTTTCACCACTCTCTAGACAGACCCTTATGTTTGGTTTTGTATCCTTGGAGAAATTTACTCACAAAATCCTATTCCAAGGCCCTAAATCCTAAACTTGTTTGTGTACCCTAAAAGATAAAATATTTCTAATCAATTTTAATTATTGTGTGTTAATTTTAGGGGATTTTATTTACTCAAGAGGTAAGGTTGTGAAACTAATGGTGTTATGACTCAACATAAGAAAGAAATGCATGTAAAAACACTGCTACGTACTAGTTTTATTTTTCACAATAAATTGTATGCTTCCAAATGTTGTGCACAAGATGTAGTCTCTTATATTTCAATGACAATGCAATATTTCCTAACATGTCAAGACTACTGCAATCTAGATAAAAGTGAAAATGCTTCAATTGAAATGCAAAAAACCATTTTTTTTGTATTTTCACTATAAGGGAACGAAAACTTAAAGACTGAATAAAAAACTTCTCGGATAGACCCTATTGCAAGCACAAGAAGACAAGCCAAGCAAGACACCAAGAAGATACTACTCAGACCAAAATGCAAGGACCAAAAGTGAGAAAAATGAAAAGAAACAAGTTTTCCCAAAAACTTAACAAAAACACAACTTCCTATCACACTGCAAGCACTCTACAAATTGGACATAGACCCAAGAAGACTTAGTAACACTCAGAACCCATCCTTGAAAAACCAATCTGATCCAAAAAGGCTTAGAAAAATACGTAGACAATTGTTCAAGGAACAAAAGTGTATGTACATTCCCTAAACACAGACATCACGTGTATGTATCCGATTGTTCAAGGAAAACCAATGTATGTTAAGAAAAACATTGACTGAGTAAAGACTAGACCAAGAAACTCAGTTATAAATAAATTTAGATGTTGTTAAGAAATGGGAAACACAAAAAATCAGGAAAACAAAGAGAAACTAAAGAGAAAAATCACCAACTAACCCCAAAAAGGAGAAATTCCCTAGTGGAGTCGGCAATTCTGTTATGAGGAATAATTAGCTATGGCTTGGGGTCGGACCACAATAGATGGAACAATACCTAGAAATCTACTCAAATCTCAAATATGCTAGATAAGTGGAAATTCCAACAAAGTGAAGGCTAGAATCCCACCTCATCCAGACATTCATAGAAGACCACCGTTGAACTCATGATCCAATGCTTGATACCTACAACTTGTCCTCAACATCCAAGATACACAATCATATGGAAAATATATGAAATGTTAGCATATAAACTAGCATAATCCACTAACATGCATAACAAATTTACCCATGGAAGATAACATAAACGTTTGCAACATATAATTGGATGAGAAAAGACTATCCTTAAGAGACAATGCAACAAGAATCACAATCAAGGTAGTGCTACATAAATCAAGAAATATGCTACAAAAGTCAAGAAACATTGGTACAAAAGAAAGAGAGGCAACGATTATACACCCATATTCCTTAGAGTTGTTCATCAACAATACCATTGTTGTACATGAAGCCTTCAAGAAGACCGATATTCCTTATTTCCACAAAACTATGGTATGATAATTATGATAATTGATTTTCTTCGATTTCTGAAGTCAAAAAGAGTTTCCTTTGCTTATGTGGTTGGAATTAAAGGCACAATTTTTTTTATCATTAATTCATTCATGTAACCACTACAATTAAATCCAAAATTCATCCCACTCATTTCCTCCATAAAGGAACCCATAGGTGTTATAACCCTAAACTGCACCAGACATGCATATCTTGCATTAGACCATCTTACTTGCTATATTTTCCAATCATCACTGAACAACTCTTCCAAAAACCATTGTTTTGAAGGTGTACATGCCCTACACCACTACTTCCTACGTACAAACACTTGTTGCACCACTACAGCCTGCGTACATTGACAAAAAATCACGAAAAATTAAAATTGAAAATGGATACGGGTTTCCGGGCCATTACTTAACTGTTTGACCGCCCATATCCAGTCACCCCAACCATTACTATCTCTTTTTGCCTATAAAATAAGGTGTTGGGGCCCCATTCCAAAAAGAAGCACGAGAGAATAGAAACTTTGCCCATTTCAATATTCCCCCTTTGCCCCAATATTTTGCAACCACATTGTGAGTTTGAGCCAGAATTCCATCTTACTCCTTTGCAAATCCTTTCCATTTCCCTAGAGATAACTGAAGAGGAGAATAACACGTGGAAGCAGTTGATGCATGGTGAAGAGGAGCCCGGGACCAATTTTGAGGAGTCGTTCTAGTCTCATGTTGTAAACGAATTTTGTGAGATTAATATAAAGAAGTACTTTCTCCGTCCCACCAAATGATGTCTTCAATCTTCGTGATTTTGTTTAGATTTTTTTATTATGATGTCTAACCCACTAACCCATATATAGAATGCATGCTTGTAGTTTCTTGTTTGTCTTTTGGTAAATGCAGTTCAGCCTTGGGAGGAGACTTGCAGTCGGGAAACAATCAAGCGCAAAGGGATCGACACAGGACATGGAGTTTAAGGTATGCCTACTGGATCCCCATACTTTGTCTTTTATGTATGATTGTGGGGTAATGTCGAGATAGTTGATAAAAAGTAGGAGACATTAGATGGTTAGCTCTGCCTACATTTTAGAACCCTGGTGTAGTCTGTAGAGGGGTTTTCCCGCTATAGCAGAATTGGAAACCGTACTGGGGAAGCCTCTAGGGTCTTTGGGTGTTTTTAAAATAGTTTACTCACCGTTTTTGAGTTTTTGTAAGCTTATGTGTCTTTAAGGGATGTTGGTATTCCATACCAGTACTCCCTGCCCTTGCTTGATTGTTGGTTTTCATCTTTTTGAGAAGTTATAGAGGTGTACATGGCCTGTAGTGGGCTTGCAGCGTGCATATGCACCCTGCATTTGGAAAACCTACGTACATACGTTGGCTGCTAAAGTGTCAGTAGCGGCATGTGATGAGAAATGTTTTCTTAGAAGAGGAAGTCATCCTTTATCGTATTTCTTCTTTGTGGTGGAGGATTTTTCACAAACCCCTTATGCGATGTCTACTTTAGAAGTCCTTCAGAGCTACCCTTCCTAGAGAAAGGCTCTGTTAGCTTCCTTAGGATCTGCTGAGACTTTTAATCCGGGAACAATCATGCTTGATACGGTCGACTTAAAACCTCATCTTCCTTACCACATGGAATTTTAGATAGTAGTGGCTTACACAATGAAAAATTTTACTCGGAACATTTTTCACATGATGGTCAATGAGGGCACCTCAACATGCATGATGTCTTTGGCATGTTGGAAGGCCATTGGCCAACCTGTTTTGTCTCTATCACCTACTCTCCTTACCGCTTTTGATGGTCATTCATTCTGACCACATGGAATCATCCCCTCTTTCCCCGTGAAGTTAGGGGGAAAAATCGTGTGTGTCGAGGTTGAAGTGGTCGATGCGTCTCTCGACTACAATCTCTTGTTAAGAAGGAGTTGGACCTAGTTTATGCAAGCAGTGGTCACGACAGTTTTTTGGTTCTTGTTGTTTCCACATGAGGGTCAGATCATGTCCATTGATTAGTTATCCTTCTCTCGTTCTGACCCTTCATCGGGGGTATCCATGGTCCCGATGATTGATAACCCTCAGCCCGACATCGTCAATGTAGGGGTTGGTTTGTGCCCAGATTTTATGGGTATGTTTGATTACCAGCCTCCAACCGGAAATGTCCATTACATATCGGTTGTCCCCGACTAGCACAAGGCTGAAATCTTTCAAATCGCGTCGTTTCACAAGACTTACTTTAAAGATCCGTGGACTCTTCCTTCCCCATCAGCTATGATGGAAGGGACAGGGCACCATGGCATGGCCATGCCTTTGTCTGTGGTAGAAGTTGCGTACTCTATAGTGCAACAAGCTTCTGCCGACCCCAATCCGACTCCCGCATAGGACTTAGATACAGTTCTCGAGCCTATTTGGGCTCAAGGTTCCCTCACCGATAGTGATTATTTAGACTTGGTATTTCCCTCAGACAAGGAGATTATTGAGGCAATGACTAGTCGAGATAGTCCTTGGGATGATCTCCATCACAAATATTATTTTCTCCCATAGTTAAGAAGAATTGAAGCAGGAGGATTCACTATGACTATGACTAGAGATAGGTCTTGTCCTATCAATACTTTGGATACACACGTGGTTTACGCTGAATGAAATATGGAAAACATTTCTAAAATGATACCTATTGATATCTCCAGAACCCCAGGAGTCATGGAGAATATCTTCGTTGGAGCGGACTGCTCCCCTGAGGAGATTCGAATCTACACGGATTTATTTAAAGAATTTTGCGACGTGTTTGCTTGGTCTTACGAGGAAATGCTAGGCATAGATCCAAGAATCATTGAACATGAAATCATGACATATCCTAATGCCATGCCAGTCTAGTAGAATCTTCGTCAAGTTAATCCTAGGAAATAAGAAGCTATTAAGGCCGAAGTAGAGAAACTACTCAAAGTTGGTTTCATCTTGTAATATACCAGATATAAAAAGTATGCATAACAGAAATAAAATTCTAGAAATGGAAGAATAACAACAATATAAAAAGAACAATCATGACAATAGCACTGAAATGATATGAGAATAAAAACAGGAATAACACTTTGATTCTGAAAGCAATGTTCACAGGCATCTTCGAGGGGGAAACCTCCAGTTGAGCAGAGATCTATTACAATAATATCCAAGCTAGGGTTCTCCTACCCTTGACTCCTATTTATACTAAATGTGCCTATCAAAAGAAGAATCTAGACGAAGATCCTTCTAGAATCGGAAGCTTCTATTAGGTCTTCTTTTATTTGATTTATTCTATTTTATTGAAAGGCCTTATTAATATTGGACTTTATTATGTTCAAATATATTGTTCTACCTATGTGTGGGTTAGGACCCTAACATGTCCACCCCCTTAAAAACAGACTTGTCCTCAAGGCCTGAGATGTGGAAATTGTTGTAGAATGGTAGCTGGTTCCCAAGTGGCATCTGCTGGAGTTGTATCCTTCCATTGGAATAACACTTCCTTGATGGTTCTCTAATGCAGGAAATGCTCACGCTAGTCCAAAAATTCTTATGGTTGTAGCCAAATGGATCCTTGTTCGGCTAGCTCGAGAAGGTTGGTTTGAATTTGGCACTTAGTTCCAATCACCTTTATTAAGCATGAAACTTGAAAAACAGGATGTATATTAGAATGACTAGGAAAAGATAATTGATAGGCCACCTATCCCACACGCTTTATAACTATATAAGGACCATAGAATTTGTGCGCTAGCTTCTGACAATGCTCGACCTTGAGGGAATTTTGCTTGTAAGGTTACAGTCGAAGAAACACCTAATCCCCTTCTGCAAATTGATGTTCAGAGCGACCTTGATCTGCTTGTTGCTTCATGTGATTTTGTGCCATGACCAAATTCTCTTTGAGGGTATGAAGAATAGCCTCTCGAACTGTAAGAGTTTGGTCAACTACCTGGACCTTCGAGACACCAAGTAAGTATGAGAGAACTGAAGGTGGATTTTTTCCATATACCACTTCAAAAGGAGTCATGTGTGTAGTTGTGTGGTATGAAGTGTTGTACCACCATTCAACTAGGGGTAGCCATTGAGCCCATTGATTTTTCTTTTCCGAGGAAAAACACCTCAAATATGTTTCCAAAAAGTTATTGACAACTTTTGTTTGACCATCAATCTGGGGATGATAAGTTGTGATGAGATGCAATTGGGTGCCTTGTAGCTTGAATAGTTCTTGCAAAAAATTGCTAGTGAAAAATGGGTCATGATCAGAAATAATAGAATGTGGCATGTCATGAAGCTTGAATACCTAATCCATGAAAAGTTGAGCCACCGTGGATGTTGTAAATGGGTGTTGAAGAGAACATAAATGAGCATGCTTGGAAAGGCGATCAACAACCACCATGATGACTGATTTATTTCCCGATTTGGGTAAGCTTGTAATAAAATCCATAGAGATATCCCTCCAAATAGAAGGTGGGATCAGAAGCGGTTGTAGTGTGCCCAGAGATTTGACTATTTCTCCCTTGTTGCATTGACACACATCACATTTAGCTACAAAATTACGAATGTCTTGTTTCATGCCATCCGAGAAAAAAGAGCATTTGACCCTGTCATAGGTTTTAGTAAACCCGGACTACCCAGCTATGGGTCTAGCATGAAGCTCAGAAAGTACCATGGATTTAAGTTTGGATTGTTTGCTTAAATACAAACGACCTTTGTATCGAAGGTCATCATGGATCCAAGAGTACCCTAGGGAAGCTGGAGCATTGGACTACAATTCTTTGATCAGTTGTGAACTTTTGGGATTGTCTAGCCATTCTTGGCGGACGGCTTCGAGCCAATCTGGTACAATGAAGGAAAGAGAAAAAAGGGATCCATCATCTTCATACTTTCAAAAAAGTGCCTCTGCAACAACATTGTCTTTGCCTTTTTTTAAAATGATCTCATAATTATATCCAAAGAGCTTGGTCACCCATTTTTGTTGCTCGAGGGAGGAAATGCGTTGTTTCAGAAAATACTTGAGGCTTTGATGGTCTGTCTTAATTTGGAAGCATTTCCCCAATAGATAAGGGCTCCATAGATCAACGACATGCAAAATAGCCAACATTTCATTTTCATATATTGATTTGCCCAGATTTCTATCAGATAGTTGCTTGCTGGCAAAGGCCAAAGACCGATCCTCTTGCATAAGGACAACACCAATTCCTTTCCCTAAAGAATCACATTCCAAGACAAAGGTCTTTGTGAAATTAGGAAGGGTCGGGACTGGAGTGGTGCACATGGCCATCTTAAAGGTTTGAAAATATTGAGTCACGGTTGGAGTCCAAGTGAAATATTTCTTTTTTAAGAGTGCAGTGAGAGGTGCTGCAATCTTTCCATAATTCTTAACAAAGTTACGATAATAACCTGTTAAGACCAGAAATCCACGCAATATTTTGAGATTCTTTGGGTGAGGCCAGTCTTGCATAGCTTCAATATTTTTAGGATCCACCCTTACGCCCTCCTTGCCAACCATATGACCCAAGTACTCGACTTCTGAGGTGCCAAAAGAACATTTAGATTGTTTTAGGAAACGTTGCTGATGAGAGTAGATGGAGAACTCAATCCACATGGGTAATATGGTTTGCCCAGGTTTTTCTATAGATGAGGATATCATCAAAGAAAACTAAGACAAAATGATGGAGAAAAGGATAGAAGACATGATTCATGAAGCTTTGGAAGGTGGATGGGGAATTACACAAGCCAAAGAGCATGACCAAAAACTCATAGTGGCCCTCATGAGTTCTAAAGGCAGTCTTGGGAATGTCTACCTCTTTCATACGTATCTAGTGGTAGCTAGAATGAAGATCGATTTTAGTAAAGAACTAGGAACCACTCAATTCATCCAAGAGGCCATCCATGACATGGATGGGAAATTTTTCTTTAATGGTAAGTTTGTTGAGGGCACGGAAGTCAGGACACATTTTCCAAGTACCTTATTTCTTCAGGACCATGACCACAGGAGAAGAATAGGGGATAGTACTATGGAAGATAACACCTATGTTAAGGAATTCCTGGACCTTTTTTTTGGGAAAAGGGGTGATGATATGGACAGATATTGGGAGGAAGGCTTCCTAGTACAAGGGGAATGGAATGATCATGAACACCACCGGAAGGAGGGAGTCCCTGGGGACTGGAAAAGATCACTTGATGTATATAAAGGATGGATTGGAGGTATTGCGACACCGAGGGTGTCTATGTTGCTTGTATGGCATGGAGTTGTTCAATAACACCATAATGACCTTTCTTGAGTAGTTTTTCCATGTGATGGGAACTAATGATCTCAGGTGAACCGACGGTGATGCCTTGGAACTTATATTGTTGGCCCTCTTGGTCGAATTGCATGGTTAATTCCTTAAAATCCATGAGAATGGGACCTAAAGTCCTTAGCCAGTCTACACCCAACACAATATCACAACTGCCCATGTCGATAGAAAACATATGAGATTTGAGGTGGTAGTCCCCAATTTGCGGACACACATTTTCACAACGCCCTCCACATTTCATGGAGACACCATTAGCAATAATGATTTGGAAATTATTGATGGCATGGATGTAGAAATGAGTTTCTTGGGCAATGAGGCGATGAATACAATTATGGGTGTTTCCACTATCAACCAGAATGATGACCTTCCTATTCTTAATGTAACCAATGAGCTTGAGATATTGGGGAGCAGAGAAGCCAGTGAGAGCATTTAGGGAAATGACCGGTTCTACTTCAGGAGGATATGAGGGAGGGGTTATGTCAGTGGTTTTAGGTGACTCAGACATAAGGGGGGTTTCAACATCCTCTTTTGAAATATCCTTTGAGATGGCCATAAAAATATTTTTTTTCTTACACTTGTGGCCCAGGAAATATTTTTCATCATAATTAAAACAAAGGCCTTTGAGTTGTTGTTCAGCCATTTCATCCCTAGTTAATTTTTGGCTCTTTAGTGGAGGAGAGGGAGTAGTGGGATTTAATGGTTTAGTGCGAGGGATAAGGAGGGTTTCCAGTTTTGAGAAGATACAACCTGTTGTGCTTCTTTATATCTTTTAGTAGCCTCCACCCAACTCTAAGGCCGAGCCATGAGGACATGGGACTGAATCTCATCCTTGAGGCCACTGATAAAACACTCTCATAAAAAGGCATCAGACATGCCCTTCTTCAAAAAATCCAGGAACTCAAAAGTAGCTATAAAGTCTTCCACTATTCCTAATTTTTTCAACTTTGTCAAATGGCCCAAATAGTTGGTGTCAGTGTCAAAGCATTCATAAATCTTTGCAACAAATTGTGTCCAAGCAATATACCCTTGAAAAATAAGTTTTTCTCCATTGCCACCATTGCCAATGTTCTTTATCTATATGGAGAACACCATATCGGAGTTTGGACAAGTCATCTGTAATGTCATATAAAGAGAAATAATGGTCCATTTGGGTTACCCAACTAGTGGGATCCGAGCCATCAAATTTGGTCACATCCACCCGTAAGAGGTGTAGGTCATGTTGAAAGTGATGGTGTTGAAAGTTAGAGGAATGTTCAGCTTTAGTATCTGAAGGTGGGCTGGATAAAGGGTTATTTGTTGGGATATGCATCTTGGTGTAGAGCATCAAAACAACAGATTCAATTTGGATAGTCAGGTCTTGTTTGATTTCCTCCATTGAGGATTGCATGGATGTATTGAGGGTGGCAACATTGGAACTGATTTGTTTCACTTCTTGTTGGGTCTCAAGGAAATTAGATTGCATTGTATTGAAGCGAGCTTCTGGGTCCTAGCTACGAGTATGGGCCATGATGATGAGAAAACTGAAATGGGGCGGGTGGGGTCAATTTTTTTTCTAAAAAACGATATGTATGAATGTGATAAGGGTGAAAAGATGAATCGAATTGAATAGGTCTCAAAGAATACTGCAGTAATGAAATGCTTAAATTCTTAACCAGGAAGAAATGTGTAGTTATTTGGCAACCCGAACACAATTGCGCGGCAAGAGATCTTGTCTGTTTTATTTTGTTAATGTTTCTGTCCCCAAGGGTTAGGTATTCAAAGATTATATAGACAATGGTTTGCCCTGTGCTATATCTCTTTGATATACGAGCGGGGTCCAACAATAGTACTCAACCCAATATCTCAGGGAACTAACTAAGGAGGATAGACCGCACCCTTATCCGTACTACCCGACTACCCAGGTACTAGAGACTATCTCCCCGAGTGTTGTTCTCGGTGGCACTATATTAGTTAGGAGGTCAATCAGTTTATCTAAAGAGGGCTTCAGGTAATCTAGGTTGATTCATACAGAAGTGTTGTCTGATGTGCTACCAATCGAAGGGGCACCAATAGGGGTTACAAGGGAGGCCAACAGATGTGTGCTTAAGTACCACTTGTATTTCTTGCGTGTATGAATCCCTCAACTACGGGTTTATGCATGTAACAACAAATCTCCGTGGCTTAAAGATGTTGGAATACGTCTCTACCCTGAAAAACAATTTAACCCACACTTTATGCCGAGGAAAGTTCTCTGATACCACTTGTAATATACCAGATATAAAAATTATGTAGAACATAAATAAAATGATAGAAATGGCAGAATAAAAGCAATATAACCATAACAATCACCACAATAGCGCTGAAATGATATGAGAATAACAACATAAATAGCACTTTGATTCTGAAAGCAATGCTCACAAGCCTCTTCGAGGGGGAAACCTCCAATTGAGCAGAACTCTATTACAATAATATCCAAGCTAGGGTTATCATACCCTCCACTCCTATTTATACTAAATATGTCTATCAAAAGAAGCATCTAGAGGAAAATCCTTCTAGAAGAGAAAGATTCTATTAGGTATTATTACATTCGACTTATTCTATTTTATTGAAAGGCCTTATTGATATTGGCCTTTATTACATCCAAATATATTGTTCTACTTATGTGAGAGCTAGGACCCTAACACATCTACCCCATTCAATTGACTCAATGGGTGTCAAATCTCATGCCAGTCAACAAAAAGCAGGGTATGATTCACGTATGTACGGACTTTTGTGATTTGAACAAGGCCTGTCGAAAGGATAGTTTCCCCACACCATTTATTGACCAGATAGTCGATGAATGCATAGGTTGAGAGGCCTTTTATTTCATGGATGGTTTTTCAGGATACAATCAAATAGAGATCAAACATGAAGACCAATACAAAACCGTGTTCATTTGTCCGTGCGGTACATTCTCTTATCGGAAGATGCCTTTTGGTCTGAAAAATGTTGGAGATACTTTCTAGAAGGCCATGTATTCTGCTTTCCACGACCTCAAACACGTAGTCGAGGCTTATCTTGATGATTTAGCGTCATGATCTCATAAGAGAGTTGACCATTGAGCACACCTCTGACTTATCTTTGAGTGATGTCACTACTAGTGGATTCGCTTGAATCCAAACAAATGAATTTTTTGAATAACATTGGATCGTCTGCTTGGTTTCATATTTTCTACAACAAGGATCATGGTCAATCCTCTAAAGGTTGAGGTGATAGTTCAGCTTCCCCCCTGGTGCACAATCCCTCCGCTTCAGAGTTTACAGGGAAAAGTGGACTTTTTACGGCGTTTCATCACAAATTATGTCAATATCACAAAGGTTTTCATGCGTTTACTGAAGAAGGACATTCCTTTTCATTAGGACAAAGCCTCTCAATTCTCTTTCAAAGCATTGAAACACGCCCTCACATCTACCCCTTTGCTTTGGCCACCCAATTATAATAAATATTTCTTATTGTACTTGGCCATTGCAGAGTCGACCATCGTCATGGTATTGGTTCAAGAAGATGATTTACTCTCAGAATACATGATCAATTACCTGAGCCGAGGCATTGTTGGACCGGAACTCAATTATTCTCACGTTGAAAAACTTGCATTGGTAGCCATTCATGTTGCCTAGTTGTTCTGTCATTACATCTTGTTTCGCAAGACCACTGCCATTGATTTTGTGAATCCATTTCAATACATGTTGACCTGATGTGTAATCGGAGGAAATATCAGTAGATGGATAGTTATCCTCCAAGAATTTGACTTGGATTTTGTCTTGGCGAAATCTAAAAAAATCTTTGGTTTTCGCGGAACTCATTTCAGAACTTCCATTCGAATCAGGTGATGTTATACCCGAGGAGTTTCCTATCAAAGGATACATGTTTTTGATCGCATCTTCGGACCCCTGGTATGGATATATACTATTCTATCTCCAAACATTTAAGTGCCCCATCTCTGCTTCTTGTGATGAGTGTCACCATATATTCCATCAGGCCAACAACTATCTCATACTTGAGGACACTTTGTATCGTTGAGGTGTAGGTTGCATCCTTCACCAGTGTCTCAATCATGAAGAAGCGGAAATCATTCTTGACAATTGCCACACAAGAGAATGTGGTGGTCATTTGTCTGGGTTGGAAACAACCCAAAAGATTCTATGAGATGGTTACTTTTGGCCAACATTAATCAAAGATTGTGCTGAATCGGTCAAGAAGTGCCACCCATGTCAGATCTCCTCCCGGAAGATGAGGGCACACCTCACTCCCATGTTTCTCATCATCACAGTTGGTCCCTTCACAAAGTGGGGGATTGATTACGCTACATGAAACCCTCCTTCCGCAAGGGGGCACCATTATATCATCGTAGAACTAGACTAGTTCACAAAGTGGGTCGAAGCTATGCCAACGTTTAAAGATGATGGTGAGACAACAACTCTCTTTTTGTTTAACCAGATAATAACAAGGTTCAACGTCCCGAGAGAGATTGTCACTGACCATGGCAGACACTTTCATAACAAAATGATGTCTGAGTTAACATCAAATCTTGTGCTGAGGCAATAATATTCATCACCCTACTACCCACAAGCAAATGGTCAGGTGGAAGCTGTGAATAAATCCCTTAAGACTATTCTACAGCGAATGATCAATTCGGCCAGGTCAAATTGGAATTTGATGTTGTACTCGGCATTATGGGCCTACCGAACGTCTGTTAAAACTGCGACTGTTTTCTCACCTTTTCAACTCATTTACGAGCTGGAAGCAGTATTTCCTATAGAGTGCTAGATCCCCTCTTTAAAATTGGTAGTATAGTTATTGCTAGACACTTCACCACTTGAGGAGAGTTTATTATATCTTGAGAAGCTCGATGAGCAGCGTTGGGATGTAGCCTTGGCTAACGAGTCTCACAAACGAATAGTCAAGTGTCAATATGATTGGTCCATCCATCCTCAAATTTTTTATGAAGGCGATGTTGTCCTAGTCTATTACCAAGATAAGTACCCCCTAGGGGAAGGCAAGTTCAAACCCATGTGGTTCGGACCTTTCATCATGAAGGAGATTCTAACGAAGGGCACTTATCATCTGGTGGAATTTGAGGGAAATGATTTGGTGGAGCCTAGAAATGGGCTCTACCTCAATAAGTATTACTTGTAGGTGGGTCACCTTGCGTGACTTCTTGTACATATGTATAGTTCTTGTACATTTTTAGCCTTTGTTTTTTTGGTTTTATGGACGTGTCATTTTTTATGTCATATTTTTATACTATGGGATATGTCAAGTGAATCAGAGGTGTTCGTTGGGTTTGTGGACGACGCTAGCCAACACACTCAGAGGCTTTCTTCCACATCTTGGGTGATTTGCACACCTTAGGGCCAGTTGTTATCTTCAAGAGGTATCTATTTAGGTGATGCCACAAACAATGTCGCCGAATACAGTGCAATCTTAGAGTTGATTTGTGACTCTTTTTCGCATGCTATCTCTCACCTCCAAGTCTACTTAGATGCTCAACTGGTTGTGTCCCAGTTAAATGGGGTTTACCGCATTTACGATCCTACTCTGCACCGATGGTTCCTTAGATTACATATCTTAAAACGAAGCTTTGATTACATTACATATATCCATGTTCCTAGGAGATTGAATCAAATCACAGATACTCTAGCTAATCATGTATTAGATTGGCATATTGCACACATGTAAGGAAAAGCACACACACACACATGTAAATGCATTTGTAAAATATATGTAATCCATAAGACATAAAAAGATGTAAATATGCATATATATATCAAACATATCAGAGTACATGGGTGGGCACAAGCACCTCAAAAATATGTCTAGTAAAAGTCATTGGGATTATACCCTCAAAAATATACAAAAATTTCTCTCGTCACGTAAGTAGTCCAACCTATCTAAGGGTGGGGCCTGTTGGCCCTGCCATAATGAATAATAGTGTTTGCAAAATGTCAGAAGAGCTGGACCCAGGTCCGTGGCATCCCAACTATGTGAGGTTGCATCGACGGTGGGAGATCCTTGATATCCTCCATAGGGACTATACGAGTGAGCATAGTGAGGTTCTGCTACACCCGTCTCAACACTCTCTCAGCCTCTCCGGCTGGAGGCCCCCCTGCTGCAGTTGCAGGTCCGGAAACTGTTGTTGGTCCTGCCTTTGGTCAAGGATGCCTCATAGTCCTTGAGGAGTCTACTGAATGCACTGGTCCCACATCTGTACATAATAGATACATAGTTGTCATATACTCTGGTACACCTAAAAATGATATATATAAAAAGAAATAAAAATTAAATAACTTTGAAAAGAAAACTTACCCATCTCTCCTCGCTCCGCTCCGGGAGGTACAAGCATGTCAGGATCCCTAGAAAAATTGATCCCGACATAGGGATAGTCCTCTATTACTGGAATTTGTCATGACCACCAGTGAAAATTTTTATCATCAAAGGCCTCGATGGTCCTCCCTCCCCCCAGTCACAGCAACAAAGCCACCCATCTGCATAGCGCTCGGAGAGAGGCCTCATGCCCTCATATAGTCTCTTGAGGACTGAGACTAGGTACCCTCTCGAAGAAAAAGGAACACAAAACAGTCCCAAACCCGAAGTTTCAATGCTCCCATATCCGACACTCTGTTAGATGTCTCTTCATACAATTTAGCATGGTTATGCTCCAATCAAAAATCTGTGCATTTAAGCACTGTACTACACAATACATGTGTGCCTGGGAAGCCTGATGCAAATCTAAGGATCCATTGATCCACCCAATGAGAAGAACTATCACTTTTAATGATAGGTTGTTGATCTTGTGTATGGGCACCTGAGAACCTACTTTCTCAGTACCATCCTTGCAATGGAGTCCAATCAACTCCTCAATGTTGTGAGGCTCGAGGGGAAAAGTACGCAAGTTGAATGGATCCCCTCTTCTCGAGAGACTAGTCAGGAAGTAAATGTCTTCAATTGTTTGAGTCAACAACTGCCTCTCGATCATAAATCCCTCTGCGTCAGGATGCCAGTAATCTATCAAAGCATTCAACAACCTGGGTTGTGCCCTCATAAACGGACACTAGAAGAACTTTAACAACTTGCATTGTGATAAAACAACTATAGAAGAAGGGTCCTCTGAGACCAAAAATTCAATTTCCTCATGCTCCCTCTCTCTCCAATGAACATGCATCCTGCAAAATGACAAATGTATGGAAAGTTAACTCTTGTTTTTTTATTTTTCCACTCATTTGAGGGTGTACGCTGGTTGTTTTGATGACAATCGTGTGTGTACACAGGCAAATTATTTTCTACCCATGTACACACGTGCATTGTGCTTGGACATCCCATGTACATGTAGGGTTGACCTCTTTAAGGGTCAACACCCCCAAAAAAACAAAAATAAATGAAAAAATGAAGGATGGAAATGCAAGAGAGGCTAGTTTGCACTTACTTGGTCCAAGCGGAAGTGCATTTCAACCACTGAATCTCCCAAAATCAACTTTTTCGACAAAGGTTTTTTTTTTTTACTTTTGGTCAATTCTCAATTGACAATGGTGATAATGAGATGCCAACATTCTATTTATAGAATTTTTGGCCCCTTTTTGTCATTTTTTCTAGCTTGAAAATCGTTTACTATGGTTCTTGAGTTTCTCGGGGGATGTTACGATAAGTGTTACTTTGGGTATTTGGGAAATGTTTTTTGAGAGTTGGGTCATTTTTAAAGGTCTTTTGGTAAAAAGTCATTTTTTCAACTTTGTGCATGTAAGATAGGATTCCACCTCCACTTGTTGCACCTCATTGTCTTTTTTTCTTTTCCATAGGATCGATCCCACCGAATTGTGACATAGAATCCTCACTCCTACTCCAAAAGTGTCGTAATTTAGTGGTAGAGCATACCTTCACATGGATGCCCTAGGTGGATCTTGGTTACATTTTGGTGTCTATGCTATCGTTAATGATCATAGAATTGGGAGTCCTTGTTAGTTGTTCCTAGTTATGAGTTTGAGCCTCACTTGCATGATTCATTATCACTTTTGACCTCACCCTCAGGACTCCCAAAAAACAACGGGTCTTCTTTTAAGCCCTTTTCAAACCCTCTAAACATGAAAAGATAGTTGAGCAATCTTCTCACCCTTCACACTCTCCAAACTAAAATTTGAAGTAGTTTACCCCTTTTTCGGTCTGGATGATCAAATGTACAAACAAAGGTATACTCTAGGAACTTCGGTTCACTAGAAGAGTATTCACAGGTATAAGTTTAACCCTTTTTTCGGCCTGAGGGACTAAATTTACGGAAAAGAAACCCCCATGGAGTCCATAGTTAATCTCTTTTCAGACTCCCTAAAATTGAAAATATTGTCGAGTGACCTTGTCTCTTCACACTCGTTAAATTGGTCAAGAAGAAAACCCCTTACGAAGTCCATAGTTAAGCTCTTTTCAGACTCCTTAAATATGAAAATATTGTCGAGTGATATTGTCTTTTTCACACTCATTAAAATGATTTTGAATAGATTTCTATTTGGTGCTAGTTTACCCCTTTTTCGATCCAACTAGACTACCTTCGAAAAAGGTACCCCGGTAGAGTCTCCTTTTACACTTTTTCAGACTCTCTAAAAATGAAAAACTGTCGATCTTACCTTCTCTGGGCTCGTTAAAATTACAACAAAGGACATTATCATTGTGTCTTATTAATCGCATTTGCATCCCTGCATCTTTGGCCTAATGTCGGCTCCATGTTTCTCTCAACTGAACCATTTGAAGGATTCCTTATATGCAAGCCTTGTAGAACTTTGCCTCTGTGTCATGACACCTTGACCCATGGATGATTTTTCCCCAGTGTCCTTTTTCTACATATGTCCCCTTGCTATGAGCATCAGTGTGTTCCTTCCACTTGGAACTAGTATGTCAACGACACTCGATCCTCCTTTGTAATGTAGAATTCTTTTATTATTTTTCAAAGCTTCCCAAAATTATTGAAAAAGACAAAAAAATCAAATATACCCCAAAAAGAGGAAGGGAAAAGTATTTTCTTTTTGTTAACATCACAATGAGTCCTCCTTGGAAAAAGCACATCCTTTCGTTTGTTTGTTAAGCCCTAGGATCAAATAGGACCTTAGGAAGTTGTTCTCACTACATAGAGTTGTGTCTTCCTCCATTTGGTTATCCTTCCAAACATGTGGAGAGTTCGTGTTGCCTCCTGCATCATGAACTTATGTCAATTTCATGCTACCCGAGTCTAATCTTTTGTTGTGCTTTCGTCCAAGGGAAGATTTACTAAACTTGAGTCAACCCTTCTGCAGTTTGTCTCTTGTCCTCATGCTCGGCCACCCCGAAAGTGCAATTAATTCCTTTCTCAAAATCAATGAAGTTCTCCACCTGATCACCAAGATCCTCTTGTATGTTCCCGACGAGTCGTCGACGACCTATGGGTAGTGAAGTCGTACACTGATATTACACTCCTACCCAAGTTTTGAAGATTTTGAAGTTGTTTCTTGAGCTCTAAATACCTCATCTCCAACCATCAGGCGTCATTGGCTTCTTGAAGATGGATGTTATACATGTATATCTTTTGATTTTGAGATGTAGATCCACTGTGTACTTCTCGTGGCTACACTTTATATAGTTATATGACATGGATCTGCAGTGTATTTGATTGGCATCCATGATTTTATTTCATCCCGAGAATGGGTATGCCCACCTCGGTGAGACAAATTGTGATTTTCCAGATGGCACATCCTGAACTCTGGTCCTTGTGTTCACTCGATTCATACATTGGTGAAGATTTGTAATGTGTTTCAGCCATCATATGCTCTTCTGAACTCACACATTAGGAGGCATCTGTTATAACCCTAAACTGCACTAGACATGCATACATGACATCAGACCATCTTAATTTCTATCTTTGCCAAGATATTATTGAACAAATCTTCCAAAAACCATTGTTTTGAAGGTGTACATGCCCTACACCACTACTGCCCACGTACACATGCTTGCTGCACCACGTCAACCCGCATACACTCACAAAAAATCACGAAAAATGAAAATGGATACAGGTTTTTGGGCTGTTACTTAACCATTTAACCACCCATAGCCAGTCATCCCAACCGTTACTATCTCTTTTGGCCTATAAAAGAAGGTGTTGGGGCCCCATTCCCAAAAAAAGCACGAGAGCATAGAAACTCCACCCATTTCAATATTCCCCCCTTTCCTCAATAATTTTCAACCACATTGTGAGTTTGAGCCAGAATTCCTTCTTCCTCCTTTGCAAATCCTTTCCATTTCCCTAGAGAAAACTGAAGAGGAGAATAACACATGGAATCAGTTGGTGCATAGTGAAGAGGAGCCTAAGACCAAGTTCGAGGAGCAATGTCGATCTCATGTTGTAAAAAACTTTTGTGAGATTAATATAAAGAAGTACTTTCTCCGTCCCACCAAATGATGTCTTCAATCTTCATGATTTTGTTTGAATTTTTTGATTATGATGTCTAACTCACTAATCCATATATAGAATTCATTCTTGTAGTTTCTTGTTTGTATTTTGGGTGAATGCAGGTCAACCTTGGGAGGAGACTAGCAGTCGGGAAACAATGAAGCACAAAGGGATTGACATCGGACGCATTGTTTAAGGTATGCCTACCATATCCCTATACTTTGTCTTTTATGTATGAGTGTGGGGTAATGTCGGGATAGTTGATAAAAAGTAGGAGTCTTTAGATGGTTATCTCTGCCTACATTTTAGAACCCTAGTGTAGTTCGTAGAGGGGTTTTCCTGCTACAGCAATAGGGTCCTACTCCACCCACTCCTATCCCATTCAATACACTAACTCGAGTTTCTTACTCCACTAAGTTTCCTAGATATCATATTTTCTCAACAAAATAAGAAATAAAATATGATGGTGAAAACCCTTTTCAAGTCAAACCATATTGTCGAATGCTTGAAAATGAGTCTCTGGTGGGAATTCCTCGAGCATTCAGAAAGAACTGACTGTGAAAACCCTCTAGGCATAGTTGGACAAATATTTTTTTGAAAACCATCTTGGTGGAAGACAAGGTTTGCAATAAATTGCGTGTTGTTCTCTTTTATCCCACTTACTTCCACTGCAGTCACTCTTGATATATTTTCAATTGCATTAACTTACCTCCTTTATTCAACCCTTACCCTTAGAGAAAATTGTTCCTATGAGTGGACATTAATTTCCCAATACCTTTTCTGCATCTAATTCGGATAGGTTAGTTCCACACACTTGGAAAATATCTACATGCCATGGAGCCACTCGTTTTCTCAAAATGATCTAACTTTTAACTATTTTTCATGCTCGTAAAACCATGAAAATACACCATTGAGCACACTTTTAACTCTTTTTGCATTCATAAAACTATGAAAAGACACTATTGAGAACACTTTTAACTCTTTTACATGCTCATAAAACCATGGAAAAATATACTAATGAGCATACATTTATCTCTCTTTCGTTCTCCTAAAAACATGAAGGAGACACCAAAAAGAGGGGGAGGGTTACCTTGATCTATATTCGGTAAAGTAGAAACCATCAGTTATTTCCACCCTTGAACATGGAGCTTATTTAACTCATTGTCTTACAATTCACTTGTATCTTGGCGAGGAGTTGTACCATCACTATGAGTCATATACTACTCAGGTTGGTTACTTTTCCAGTCACTATGGACAGTGCTTCAATGTCACATGTGGTGTCACACTATATTAATGGTGTCATTGAGTCAATGATACCAAGTTATCAATGTGTTATGCTATATGCTCAAGGGATCTAAGCCTGAGTTGACCATTTGCAATCTTTTTGACCATCTGAGATGGTCATCCCTATACTATTTGTACTTGGTGATTCTATCACTTCACAACATCTCGCGATGTATGTTTTGTGTCTATTTATGGTGGGTGCATTAAGTCCCTCCTTTGATGGATCTCTTCATATCGACATCGGCTCATGATCTAAGAAAGGGATCTAGAAACTAGCTATTACCTCAGAACTTGCATTCATTAGTGGTAGGATTTCTCATGATTGATAGTGGGTTTACCTCATTGACTCCTAATCGGTCGATTCTATGAGTGTTCAATATCAATCACTCTATTCACACTCTCTATATTATACTAGGTACCTTGGTTTCCATTTTCATTATTGGTGGGTCACCTCGGTTATGTTAACAATATAACTCAATGACTCATAATCAAATGGTTTGTACCATGCTCAACATTAGTTCATATATTCCACATGTTTTAGAATCGTACCATCAATGGGGTTTTATTAAACACCTTGGGCCTAGGGGGAAATCACTCATTTATGATACCTCTCCCAAATTGTGATGGAGTTTATCTATACTATATGAGTACTATGAATACTACATGGGCATTGTCATTGGTGTTACATGTCTTCCTAATGTATGTTGTGACATAGATACACATTGTATTTTCTTATGGCTATAAGCTCTCTTTGACATGGATCCACCATGTACTTTTTTGTGACCATTGTAATGAATTTTATTTCATGGATATACAGTGTATTGTGTTCATGGCCATGCTTTGTTTCTCTTATAAGAAATGACATTCCTACCTCGAGGATGATCTATATATGTTTTGGAAAAAATCGGTTGCATGTACTGGTTGGTTCCTTGATCTACCAAATCCTTCCTTACACTACCTCAAAATTATGGTTATTATAATTTGTTTTGGGAATTAGTTTCTCTTATGAACTCGCACATTAGGGGGCATCAATTATAGATATATTTGAAGCCTCAAAGACTCATTGAGTACCTACTAGAGTTATCATTCTGAGACATATCTTTTCTTACTTGTATTTTGATTTTTTGTTGGAGGTCACTCCTTGTATGCCTAGAAAGGTGTGACCAGTCACCTATTGCACCATTTGTAGCAAGCAACCACCCCTATATCCTTCTTGATTGGATGATTTTTTAGTAGATCAACGCTTGGCAAGTTTCTTATCTCACATTATGAGCTTGGGAACTTGCATTGGAATTAGAGTTCACTAAGTTTTATAGGTATATATGTTTGAGTATATGCAAAACATTCCAATTTTCAAGGGACATCCATGTCTATTATTATCCATTCCTAAAAATAAAGGGTTTTCCTATTCTTAGCAGTGTTATTTATAGCAGGTCTAGCAAATGGCATTGAATGGGAAACTAATGTGCATTGGATGTGGATAAATTATACCCTTAGGAGGTGCACATTTCCATTATTATTAATGGAGTAAAACTTATCATTTACCACTTAGTGACTCATGGTACTAACCTTTGGTATATTTTCCCAAGCCAATTTTTTCTCTTGGAACACTAACTGCTCACTCTTTAACTGATGTGTGTGTGTGTTTTCTTGCAAGTTTACTTCTTGAGTTATGTCTTAGGGTTTGTAGATTCAGTTAACAAGCATATGACATAGATCTGAAGATATAGCAAGTGGAAATACAAGATATGACAAGCAACACCAGATATGGAACCAAAACAACATAGATATATCCTTTATTGATATAATAATAAAGAACCTGATACAATAAGGATGTAGATCTAGAATAACATCAGATAGATCCAATAGTTGAGATATGAGATGCTACAAAATTATAAGGATAAGAAGATATAATCCTCCAAAGTATGAATACAAGATGAAGACCAAGACAAGAAGAACCAGGGTCAATTCCAAACCCCCCTGGCTGAAGATATGTCCCTCTGAATAGCTATGGAGATCCAATATTTCGGCCCAGTTGTTGGAAGCCTCCAAATGACACCAAACACTATAGAATAATAGATCAGGGCAAGTAGAACCCCATCTTGAAGCCTCAAGACTAAATGTCAAGGTATTCTCCTCCATATGTTGAATCCTCAAGAAAAATTGCACCCTCCTGAACACTGTCAAGACCAATATTTAGGCCCTTTTGAAGGAGACCTCCAATCACTATCAAATTCTTGAGAATGATAGATCAGGCTAAGGGAAATACCCTGTTGAAGTCTCAATGTGAGATATGATGTTTGTCTCCTCCAAACTAAATAGATCTAATTCTCAATAGCACCATCCTTCTATCCAAATCGTGCCAATGCTCTAGAAAATGATTTGGCAAGTAGAACTCCCTCACAAATCACTAGAGATGATGATCAAGGCCCTGCAAAGAAAAACCAAGTTCTAGAATGTCCAAAACCCTTCTCCAAATCTTAGATCGAACTTCATTCAAAAAATGATGTGCCCCCTTGCTAAAAACCCTCAAGGGTATGGATTGTTGCTGCCCTGGATGAGTGATGGTACTTGTAGCTTCTATAGAATGGTGTGGGTGGAGTATTTCATCCCCAAGACCAAGATTGGAACAAGAGAGGTGGTATATTTCACCACCGAATTGTTCTCTATGGTTTTTATTCTCAAAACCGTCAAAACTGTGTGCTCTAGAGCCCAAAACAAAAATGCAATAATAATCCAAGATGTGTGAGAGGTGCACCCTTGCCTTTCCTTTATACCTCCAACATGTTTCTTTGTTGAGTTAGTTAACCCCTAGTGTTAACTCCTAACTCAACCTCATGTGTTATATTCCTTCATTGAGTTACTTTTCCCTTTTCAAGTCAACTTAATATTATAACGTTGATTTTAGATGACTTTTCCCCATGCTGCATGAGACTATAGTCTAGTGGGGATGAATAGACTACTGAGTCTCTCCAACCCTCTTCATCAAGAGGTGGGGGACATTACAATCTCCCCTGCTAGGAATTTATTTTCCACAAGCAATTTGGAACCTTTCTCTTGTACCACCTGTTCACTCTCCCCAGTAGCATCCTCAATAGGTAAGTCCTTCCATTTGAATAAGTATTCCTTGATTCTCCTCCTCCTTATATTATTCTCCTAAACCTCCAGTATCTCCTCTGGTATCAATATCAATTTACCTTCTTCATATAAGGGTGGCATCACTTCAAGTGGATTTATGTATTGGCCTATGTCCCTCTTCAAGCATGATACATGGAAAACGTTGTGTAATTTGTTGCCTTGTGGAAGATCAAGCTCATAAGACACAACCCCTACCTTCCTGTTGATTCTGTAGGGTCCAAATAATCGGGGTTGGAGTTTTTCTACACCACTCCTTTTGATCAATGTCTGTCTGTATGGTTGGATCCTTAGGTAAACTAAGTCAGCAACCTCAATTGTGTGCTCTACCCTATGCTTGTCTGCCTGGACCTTTTGTTGATTATGTTCTCTTTGTAGATGATCCTTCAGTTCTCTGAGTATGTCCTTACTCTATTGAACCCAATCCTGAACCATAGGAGCTATGATATCACCAAAGACAATATCTATAAAGGAGAGAGGGTCATAATTGTACAAGCACCTGAATGGAGTCATACCAATAGACATGTGATAAGTGGTTTTGTAATAGCATTCTCCCAAGTGTAGCCACCTAACCCATGTTTTTTTCTTCCCTTCTACATAATTTCAGAGGTAGCCTTCCACCCACTTGTTGACTATTTTGGTTTTCCCATCAGTATGAGGGTGGTAAATGGTGCTAGGGGTCAAGGTCGTACCAACCAACCTAAATAATTCCTGCCAAAAAGTTCTCATAAATCAGTTCTCCCTTCCACTCACAATGGTCTTGGGTAAACCATGTAATCTGAATATCTCCCTGAAGAACAAATATGCAACCTGTGTTGCACTGAAGTCTGTGGCAATGGAGACGAAGTGTACAAACTTGGTTAACCTTTCCACCACTACAAAAATGAAATCTTTACCCTTTTCTCTTGGAAATCCTGTGATGAACTCCATAGAGATTCTTTCCCATTTATGCTCTGGGATGGGTAGAGGTTGTAAAAATCTTGTTGGATTTGTGTGCTCATCTTTGTTTACTTAGAAAGTAGTGCATTCCTTGATGTGGTGCATCACATCTTCTTTCAGACCTTTCCATGAAAAAAATTCCCTTACATGTCTTTGTGTTTTGAAAAATCTATGGTGCATTGCCACCGGTGAGTCATGACATGCTTGCAGTACCTTTGCCTTAAAGCCTAACTCAGGAACCAAGAAAATTCAGCCCTTGCAATATATGATGTCATCCATGATTTTGCATTTGTCATCCTATATCTGTCCATCCATCAACTAACATGAAAACTAGTTCTTTGAGTATTCTAATAAGAGGTGAGCCTTCCAATCAACTGAGATATCGATCATAGCATAAACCCATGGAATTCTAGATAATGCATCTGCCACTACGTTATTATTCCCTTTGACAAACTCAATGTCAAAATCATAGGCTTGTATCTTTTTCACCCACTTATGTTGTCTCTCATTTAAGTCCTTTTGTTCCAAAAAGTAGTTAAGACTGTTGTGATCTATCCTCACCACAAATCTCACTCCTACCAAGTATTTCCTGAACTTGGTCAATGCATGCATGATGGCCAAAATCTATTTTTCATAGATAGTGTAAAAAATCTCAGGGCCCCTCAACTTTTGGCTCTCATAGACAAGTGGGTGCCTATTCTGTATAAGAACTGCCCCAATTCCCTCCCCGAAGGAATCACACTCCAATGTGAAGGGTCAGTCAAAATATGGTAAATCTAAGACTGGACACGTGCTCATTACCTTTTTCATTTTGTCAAATGCCAATTGTGCCTCTAAACTTCATTTGAAGGAACCTTTCTTGTTCAAATCTGTCAAGGGTGCACAAAGCTGTGAGAAACCCTTGACGAACCTCCTATAATAGAAACAAATGCTAAGAAACCCCTTCAATTCTGTGAGGGTCTTAGGTGTGGGCCAGTCAAGTATCGCTTGGATCTTCTCTTGGTGTACATGTACCCCCTTTACTCCAATGATGTGTCCCAAATAGAGGACCTCTATCATTCCAAATTCACATTTGGATTCCTTTGCATACAAGGATTGGTCTTCCATGATGGCTAGAATATGTTCCACATGTTGAATATGTTCCTCCGAAGTATTTTTGTAGATCAACAAGTTATCAAAAAATACTAGGAGGTGCTTCCTCAGCTACTTGTTGAAGACGCGATTCATGCAATATTGAAATTTGGTTGGTTCATTAGTCAATCCGAATGGCATCACTAGGAATTCATAGTGGTCATAGTGACATATGAAGGCAGTCTTAGGGATGTCTTGCTCCCTCATTTTGATTTGATGATATCCAGAGCGCAAGTCAATCTTGGTGAAGTAAACAACCCCATAAAGCTCATCCAATATCTCATCAATCCTTGAAATTGGATACCTATTCTTAATTTTCTTCTTGTTCAATTCCCTGTAATCAATGCACATGCACATGGTTCCATCCTTCTTCTTTACTAGTACCACTAAAGATGAAAAAGGGATGGAAATTGGTCTAATGTGACCCATGTATAATAGTTCTTTGATAGCCTTCGCTATATCATCTTTGTACTTCTTTGGTTGTCTATAGGGAGTGGTGATGACAGGTTTCACTCCCTTTTCCAGCTCTATGATATGCTCAAACCACCTATCTAGTGTGCTTCTAGTGGAATGGGTCCAAACACATTGCTATGTTTGTCAATGATTCTCTGAATCTATGATGAATAGTGAACTTCTCCCTTATTTTCCACACGTACTGAAATCCTACACTGAGCAACATATACAATGTCCTCTCTTTTGAAAATATCCTCCATGTGCTTGTTGTAACCACCCTACTTGTGTTTCCTGACATGCCCCTGAGAAATACCTTTTTCCCACTTTCCTCTGTGAAAGACATCTTCATGGTCTTGTAGTTGGTGGTGATTGGTCCCAACGTATTAATCCATTGAACCTAAAGGATGATATTTGTGTTTGGAAGATCCATCACATACAAGTCTTGTGCTAAATCATGCCTACCCAATGTAAGCTTCATTCCTGAAATATACCTATTACAGGGCATGGTGCTTCCTCCTACTACCTCCACCTTGATTCCTTCAAATTCCATCGTGGGTATGTGTCTCCTATATAGTAGATATGAATAAATAAAGTCGTGAGAAGCACCCCCATCAATTAGAACCAAAAATTTCTATCCCTGCAATACCCCTTTCATCCTAAAGGTGTCATATTTGGGTAACCCACTGATGGATGCCAATGTAGCCTTCTCATATATTTCCATGTTGTGACCTATACCTTCTTCTTTTGTAGTTTCGGTGGTGTCTGCTTCTATATTTTGTATGTGGCTGAAATCTTCATCCTTCTCATTATTGGAAGTTACCTCAATGTAGTGAGCCTTGCCTCTCCCCATACACTTCTGGGATGGATCCCAAGGCTCTTTGCATGTATAGTATAGTTGGTTTCTCCTCAGTTCCCTTATAGTGTTCTCATCCATCCTACCTCTTCCTATGTCAAACCCCCTTGGGTCTCTTCCTCCTTCATTCATGGGAGGTATTTGGTCTCTTCCTCTAGTATTTAGAGGTGGTCTAGGGATAAATTTAGATTTTTTTGTTGGGCCTAGATATATAGCCCTCCATATAGCATCTTGTAAGTTGGTAGGATTGAAAGCCTTAACCCATCCCTTTAAGGGTTCCATCAAACCCTCTATGAAGAGAATCATGATTCTTGACTGAGACACATCTTGTACCATGACTTCTATCCTCTGAAACTCCTCAATATACACCTCTGGTGATCTTGTTTGCCTGAGTCGGGTAAGTTCCCTAAAGTGTAGCTCTTGATCCCCCTGGTTAAACTTGTCAATAAGATTCTTTGTAAACTTTTTGTAAGCCATTATTTGATTGTGGCCAAGTGTGTTTAACCCATGGTACCACTAGTCATGAGATTTTCCCTCCAAGTACATGGTGGAAAACTTGATGTCAACCATCTCCCTCATTGGGTTAAGATGCAGATAAGTGTCCAGTTTTTTCACCCAATCCTATGCAGTCATCTTGGCAGACCCATCAAAATAGGGGATCTCCATTTTTCTAGCCCTGTGCTCTAACTCATAGTTGTTCATGTGGCACGGCTTGGTTTTACCTCTGAGTTTAGATCCACAATACTTATCCAATGTAATTTGTCTCTGGGCTATTATGCTCAGTGAGTTATATTCTCTAACATACTAATCAAAATTGTTCTCAATTTTGTCTTGGTAGTTTGGTTGTGTCTGTTCATCCAAGAACGAAGGTAGGTAGGGACTATGGGTTGTCTTGTTGTGTGTCTATCCCTATGTTGCACCTCCTACATGGCTCTATCCCTCAGTATTATAATATGGAATATGTTCCTACTGATGTCTATTCCCTCCCTGAGATCCACTAGACTCTCTATTGGCATATTTTTTAGGCCCGTTTCCTCCATGAGTCAAATTCAATTGTACCCATGAGATCATATCCTGATTTGTAGTTACCTTTTCAAATTTCTTCCTGAACTCACTCTGACTTCTACGTGATGCCTCCTAGTTTTCATGTAAGTGTGTGACCAACTTATTCTCTGTCTGGAGTATAGACTAATGTCGTTCCTGTGCCAAGGTAGCTAAGACTTGTGGCTCAGTGTCCTCACCTGAACCTTCCATATCAGCCTCTAGTTCGCCAACCTACCTCCTACGTATTCCCATATAGATACCACTAAACTTCTAAATGTGTTGATCACCACTGGCTGGGAGGATGAAAATTCTGATACCACTGTAATTTTCCCAAGCCATTTTTTTCCCTTGGAACACTAATTGCTCATTGTTTAATTGATGTGTGTGTGTTTTCTTGCAAGTTTACTTCTTAAGTTATGTATTAAGGTTTGTGGATTTAGTTAACAAGAATAATATCACATAGATCTGAAGATATAGAAAGCGGAAATACAAGATGTTATCACTCCAAGAAACCCTTTGTGGTTGCAGACCAAAGGTGCTTGGTAACTTAAGAAATCGATATTTTTGTATTTTGTAAATGTGGATCAATGGGACAACTCAATTCAACTAATGACATTCAAACATCAAAATGATAAACAAATAGACAGTGCTCTCAAAGATTGATTAATCAGCAGATAACTTTAATATGGGTGAAGAACAGATTGTAGCTAAACCAGTACAATGTAGGGTCTAAGAGACAATCGAGAAATATATTATCAGGTTATGAGCTAAACAATGGGATAACAACCATTCAAAGCTTGACAACATAGATAATAGTGTAGAAAGAAAGATGGAAAACTGACAATCAAAATTGAAAGGAACCTGTGATTTGTATTAGCATTAATAAAGTCTGAGTACAATAGCAGATTACTCTATCCAAAATCGAACCCTTCTTTGGTATCAAAAGAAAGCATTTATAGCCCTTACAAACAGTTGTACAGATCCTAAAAACATGGATCTGTACTTAATAAAAACATTTCTATTCAATCTAAACAACTTTGAAATTAATGTCTTCAATAACTAAACTAGACAGTCGATCTGTCTTCAGTTTCCAAAATCGCCACCTGCCTGCTTCAACTCTTAGTATGTGCAATATGGTGAAAATAACAGGACACCTGCATGTGACTGTTCAATTTCCCAATGTTTATGGTCGAGTTTCTTAGGAAATGATTTTAGATGTGTAACCAAAAATCCCTCGAATCACTGATGTTGAACTTCTAGCATTCGATCTCCTAGTCCACTGATACACTGGCATATCTTCAGAGCCTGTTTGAAATGAACTATTGTATTTTCGGCTTCAAAATTGCTTTCCCAGCTTTCAACAGTGCAACTGTTTGGTTTTTTCACGGGTTAGCTATTGAAAGCTGTCGCTTTCCACAACTAACGGGTAATAGAATAGTAGCCTTGCACTGTTGAAAGTCCCGATAGTGCACAAAAAGAGTTTTCACCTTCGAAATCGATTTCAAACCAAAATCAGTGGGCATCTGATTTCTCACCTTGCATGTTGACGACAACTTGAGCAAGAACTTTCAGGTCTGGGTGAGATCTTTGTTTCAATTTTTGCTTCAACCTCCCGATCTGCCCTTTGAGGCGCTTGGTAAGACATCGCAGGCTGTTGCAGTCTTTGGCGAGTTTTGCTTTCCTTTTCTTCTCTCTGACACTCTCCTTGGCCAATCTTTCAAAAACTGCATTTGTCTTGTCAAAGTTATCAGATAACTTTTTATACCTATCCTTAATCACCCGCTCCAGGACCTCTTGCTGGGCAATTACCTCCTTGAGATGTTTGATTTTCTGAGACTTATTTGATCTAGGGTTTTTTTATGATTCTCCCTGCTCTGTTTGATTGAAAGTTTCATAATTCTGTGCACATTCAGCTGATTGCTCAGAATTCTTGATGGCAGGGCACTGATTTTTCTGCTCAGATTCTGAATTTGAATATGGCAAATTAAGGATGTTCTTCCCTGTACTCTGCTATGTAGGATGCCCTGAATTCTGCTGTGTAGTCTTCTCTGTAGTCTTCTTGAAGTTCAATTTTCTTTTCAGCCTATGAGGCTTTATTCCAGAAACTCTGTCCTTTGATGGTCTTGGAAAGGCCCTTCTTCTCCTTGACCTACTCTGAGGAGACAATTTCTTCTTTGATCTTGCCATCTGCTCATTTGCAGTCTGATTCTGGATTTCAAAACCTTCGCAGAATAGGAAGTGCTCCCAACTTCTCTCCCGTTGCATCAATTCTTGCAGGATGATCAATTTTATGAGGCCAGGGTGACATAGAGTAGTTTTCACGCTCAAGGGTTGAGCTCTAATCCTTTTTCATACTTTAGTCAAACTGTGATACAAGAAATAAGGCAAATTGATGGGGGTCTTGCCCGAGAAGTGATCCAAGAGTTTAAAGTGATACATCATAAATTTGTCATATCTTCCCTCTGATGTAATGTATAATTGTATGCCTTTGAATAATTATTTCCATTCTTCATCTAGATATGAAACAAGCATACCTTTTCTCCAAGCTTTCTGTCTGTACCCGTCTTTCAAATAGACCCTGAAATCCAAGCTTTTAGGAGCAGTGGTTTTAAACCAGCTCTGACCAGTTCTTGGCAATCCTGTAGCTGCGGCAATGACCGCCTCATCCACTTTGATTTCCACAGAGCCGACGTGCGCTATATTTCCATCGAAAGTCATGGCGAAGGCTTCAGCTGTGGCCTGATGGCACCCAACTTGTAACCTTTCTACGAATTCCATACACCCTACATTTGAAAAATGCCTCTGGACCTCGGGGTGTGATTGTAGAAATGATAAGTTGTCCAGTTCTCGCTTGAGCAGAGTGCCACTGCGTTTTCTCACCATTATGCAGCTCAGAAAACTTGACAATTATAACCCCTGTAACTGTCAGTCGAGCTGAGGTTCTGCGCTGTTGAAAGCAGTTCGGGCTTCGACTCTGTTTTGAAAATAGATGAAAGCTTCCACAGCATTCTGGAAATGATTTGTGATATGAAATCTCTGTTTGATTTGATGGTGTCAGGTCGGTGGTACCTCCTCTGTACCTGCATCACCGAACATGAACCTACCATCTCGGATGCCATGAGTGTTGTGTGTGAGTTCTGGGCCGGATTCGAATTACAGTCATATCCTGACGTGCATGATTGAGTTTCTATCATTTCCCCCTCCTATCAACGCATGCCTTGGATTTACTTTGACGTGGGGTGATCATATCATCATTAATGTCATACGTGGATATCACGCACGTGATTCCCGCTTTGTTGAACAACGACCTGTGGAAAACGCCTCTGTCAACTGCTTGCTTGTCACTTTCAGCAGCGCGCGACCCCTTGGAAGACCCGTGTTAGCTACAGAAAGTATGCACTTTCCACAGTGCACCACTTTGTAGAAGACACTCCTTAGCTACGGAAAGCATGTACTTTCCACAATGCGCCACCCGCGAACTTGAATGTCGGACTTTTTGAATTTTACCACTTTCAACAGCACATCAACTAAATGAAAAGAGCTCCTTAGCTGCTGAAAGTAGATACCTTCCACAACGCACAATCGATTTTTGAACATACATTAGCTGAGGAAAGTAAAAAATGAAAATTTTGGAAAGAAGACTTTATGGGTCAAATTATTTTCTTATGACACACCAAAAACCTAATTTTTTCAGCTATAAAACTCAAAAAATAACTTGAGAACACTATCGATGGCTATGCTATCGACTACAAAATTCAACCAAGAAGAAGGTTTCATTTTGGGAGTTAACATTTGGCTCCAACTGGGATGGGCATCTCCCTATGAGGTGACCAATAACCTAGCTAGACTCAGCAGCCTTTATGCAATTTGAAAACTAGTTGCTAGTACCATTGGGCATGGAGTTATTTGAATGACAAACATAAAGAAAACAGAACTGAAAAAGGAAAATATGTACAAGAAGAACCTGGCTTCAAAGGAAGCCTTATGAGAAATAGATCTTTAGGAAGCACCCATTGAAAGGACCCCCTGATACTGGCTCGCCTGAAATAGTTTGGAGAACAAAGGTATTGTTCTACTGCACTGCTGTTATGACAAAAGGGCATGTCCAAAGAGCCTAAAATTTTCTGTGTTTCCCTTTCTCCGACCTTGCTGCATGCCACTTTAAGACCATATCCCCTGTTTTGAATACATCTGATTTGACTTTCTTGTCGAAATTTTGTTTGATCCTCTCCTGATGCAATCCAGTTTTTTCTAAGAGCTGCTCTCTATCTTGTTGCAATTCTACCAAATCATGAATCCTCCTAGTCAAATCACTTGGTTCAGCATCAGTTTCTTGCAAGAATTTTGCAACTGGTAATGCAAGTTGAACAGGAAATATGGCCTCAATACCATATACCAACTTGAAAGGAGATGTACCAATTGATTTCTTGCATGTTACCCTGTCAGCCCACAATGAAAACTTCAGTTTGGAATCCCAACCTCTAGCATTTTGTTCAAGCAGCTTCTTTATGATTCTGACTAAACTCTTGTTTGATGACTCAGCTAGACCATTCACTTGCAGATAGTAGGCTGTGGAATGTACCAGCTGAATTCCCAGCTCTACACACAACTTCACCAAGTGTTTATCTTTGAATGCAACAGCGTTATCAGTCACCAATCTCTTGGGGCAGCCAAATCTGGCGAATATGTTCTCTTGCAGAAAGTTTATGATGACAGTGTGATTGGCATTCCGGGTGGGAATAGAATCAATCCACTTTGTAAAGTAATCAGTGGCAACCAGAATCCACCGATGCTGTCCACTAGAAGGCAGATGAATCTCACCTATGAAGTCCAGGCCCCACTGCTGGAAAGGCCCTGTGACCACTATAGGTTTGAGAGGAAGGGACTTCAACTGTTTTTTACCTTCAAATATTTGACATTTGTCACATGTTTTCACAAATTCATACACATCTGAAAATAAGGATGGCCAATAGTAACTTGACCTCAAGATTTTGTGTGCTGTGGTTTTCCAATAGTGATGTCCTCCGCACTCACTATTGTGAAGTTCACACATGACTTTAGCTGCCTCCTCTTGATTCACACATCTCAACAACAAACCAATGGGATTCTTCCAGAACAACAAATTATCATTGATGAAGAAATTTATAGCTCTGAGCTTGAAAGCCCTTCTTTGAGTCTTTGTCAAATCTGATGGGACTGATAAAGTCTACAAAAACTGAGTGATATTGCTGTACCAATTGCAATCATCTAGATGAGATGAAACCTGCATTCCCTTACCTTCATTGTTTTCAGCAGACGGAACATTTTCTGCATCAATACTCATCAGATTTATGTCAAGCAGCTTGCAATTCTCTTCTGCCAGGAGTTTGGAAAGACCTTGAACTTTAACTAGCTTTGCTGGTTTAATTTCAACATCGAACTCAATCAACCTGGCTATCCACTTACTTCTTTTACCATCAATGTCCGGTTGGACAAGGACATCTTTAACTGAACTGGAGGGAACAAAAGCTATTACCTTTGCCTGAAGAATATAGACCCTGAAAGCCTTCAGTGACTTCACAAGTGCATAGGCTTGTTTTTCCAACAACTCATATTTTACCTCTGCGTCCCTCAATACCTTACTAAAGAAAGCAACCGGTTGTTCTTGGTCATCAACATTCTTCTGTAAAAGTACTGCAACGATCGTATCATTGGAAGAAAATGAAAAGATGTAAAATACCTTGGAAAAATCGGGGCTGATCAATACAGGAGCTGTTGTGATGGCCTCCTTGATGTCATTGAATGATTTTCTGGCTGCTTCAGTCCACTTTATCTCAGAGTCTTTCCTCAACATAGAAGTGATATGCTTTGTGAGTTCAGAAAAATTTACTATGAATCTTCTGACAAAATTAATAGTCCCAAGGAAAGACTGAATGTCCTTCTTTGATCTAGGAAGAGACAGATTTTTAATTGCTTCTACCCTCTTTGGATCAATCTTAACCCCATCCACTGAAACAATATGCCCAAGTAATTTTCCTTCCTTAAGAGAAAAATTTGATTTTTTCGGATTAAGAGAGATGCCATACCTTCGACATTTCAGAAATGTCCTCCTCAAGTGCTTCAGATGAAGCTCCTGGCTGCTTGAAAAAACAGTGATATCGTCAAGATAAATAAGGAAAAATTTATCTTTCTCCCCTATGAAAGCAATGTCCATTGCCCTTTGGAATGTCACCCCCACGTTCATCAATCCAAAGGGCATATTCTCGTACATAAACATGCCCCATGGAGTGGTAAAGGTAGTTTTTTCTTTGTCTTCCGGATGGACAGCAATCTGATTGTATCCAGAAAACCCATCAATAAAGGACATTAACTTCGATCCTGACACCTTCTGCAACATATGCTCCATCTTAGGCAGAGGGTAATTGTCTTTTCTGGAGCATTTGTTCAGATTTCTGAAGTCAACGCAGAGTCTGATCTCTCCATTCTTTTTCCTGACCGGCACAAGATTAGCAATCCACTCTGAATACCTGAGAAGAATGATAATGTGGGTGTCCAACAGTTTCTTGATTTCTTTCTCCATTGTGGGCAGCAGCAAAGGATTGAATGATCTAAGCTTCTGTCTGAATGGTTTGGTGTCTTTATTCAATGGAATTTTATGTTGAATCACCTCTGTGTCGAAAGTTTTCAAATCATCATACTGCCAAGCAAAGATGTCTGCAAATTCCTTCAGCAATTCTCCATAATCAGCCTTTCATTTTTCAGACAATTGTGAGGCCAAGTTGACATGTTTGGGATCTCGTTCATTGGCCACATTATACTAGAAAACATCTGACCCTTTTTCCACACTTTGCAATTTGACAGCCACATCGTTGTTATCGAGCAACCTTTCCAATGGGACCAAGCCTTTAGGAATTCTGTTGGTGGACAACTGAACTATCTCATGAGCTGCAATTTTTGTTTTGAGCTTTGGTTGCTCAACTTCATTGTCATGTTCGTTCTCCTGATCAATCGGCAGATATGCAAACTCATCTATCACTGCAAGGAATCGGGTGAGTTCAGCATCGTCTTCGAAAACTTTCCAAAATTTCACATTATCAGGAAGGGAGGGCCTATATCTGACTTGAATTTCATAAGACAATTTGTGAGGCAGAGGAGGTATAAATGCACAAGCAGACACAGCCAAAGAATCAGCCAATTCATTCATGGCTCTAGGTACAAATGTAATTTTAAAATGAGCGAAATTTTGAATTGCCTCCAACACTTCATCTCTGTATGCCTTCAGCCTGACATGCTTGGCTTGAAAGGACTTATTGACTTGTTGAATGATCAAATCTGCGTCTCCAAACACCTGCAATTTTTTAATGCCCTTCTCCTTTGCTGCGTTCAGTCCTAAAAGTAATGCTTCATACTCAGCAATGTTATTAGTCACTTTAAAATCAAGTTTAAAGGACAAATGAGAATTTTTCTTTGAGGGAGAAATGAATACCACTCCTGCTCCAGCTGATTCCTTAGTACAAGCACCATCAAAGAACATGGTCCAAAGATCATCCTCTGTTGTTTCTGTTGGCTGAACTGTGATCTGATCTGTGGGTTTCCTGAGCAACAATGTATCAGGCAATGAATCATCAAATTGTAAGATACATGAACCCATATCTGTGTCCACTGCATAGATAGGATGATTGGTTGGATTCTTCTCATCACTGATCACATATGCCAACTGTGATTCCCTGTAAAGTATTCTGTTTACCCCTCCAAAAACAGGGATAGTAGCGTAGGAGAGATCCATTTGGAGAGTTCCACCTAATCTCTTCATCCATGCTCTTGATAGAAGACATCCGAATTTTGGAGGTATGTCAGCCACCACTATGTCCATCACCATCGTCTTCATTGATGCTTGGGTCAAGGTTACTGCCAAATCCTGAATCATCCCAAGGCATTTGACTTTTTGAGAATCGAAGGAAAAGTGGTCATGATAAGACTTGGTGATCTCCAGCCCAAGCTCATCCATGACAGCCTTTGGCATCAAGTTATGTGAAGCACCAGAATCCAACAAACAATTGTGCAATGTTTTCTCATGAATGTTTAACGAGATGTAGAAGGGAGGAAAGCTTTCATCTCTGTCCTCTACCATTTGGCCCAGAGTGATGGTTGGTTTATCATCATAAATGTTGAGGATGTCAGCAGAATGAGATACTGACTAGGGATCTAAAGTTTTGAGGATATCTCTTTTAAACATCTCATTTTTCATCAGCTCAACAAGAGGGATAGGAATCTTAATCTTTTGTAATTCAGCCTCAAAATTAAAGGAATATGGAGTCTTATTAGCAGTCTTATCAGAAATTTTTACCTGATTTGAAGGGGCTTCTTGATTCTTCTGTTGTTCAACAGGAGGTTGAATCTCTGGAGTTTGTTGGTTGACAGGGGCAGCAATCTTCTTGGGAGGGGCTGGTGCTTTCTCTTTTGGAGACTTTGTTGGCTGATCTTCTGATGTATGGTATTTTTGTTTGATAGGGGCAGCAGTCTCTGCAGGAGAGGCTGATGCATCTGCTTGAGCAGCATTAGATTTGGATCGAAGGTTGTATCTATTCTTATCTTCTGTTGTAAAAATGCCATCACCAAGGAGATCATCTTTTGTTTGTTCAGTCATTAATGATTGCTCATAATCTTGTTGTGTGAGATAAGACGTCCCTGTCTCATCTCCAACACAATGAATGTCACCTTCCCCATCTTCTTGATATTCACCATTGTCTTCATCCATGACTACATTCTGAAGAGGGAATTTTATCCTCTGGTCTTCATTAGAATTCCTATCTCTTTGCAGAATCTAAGTTTGTGGATTATTTCTTCGATAGGGAAAAGCATTTGGATTTCTGGGAGAAAAAGTATTCGGATCCTTTGCTCTTGCTGGTGGATGATTCTGAACTTTCAACTTTGACATTTCAAATGTTAGGCTATCCAACATTTTAGCCATCTTTTCCATTTGACTGTTAGAAGAAGAAGAAGACTCGACAACAGACTTCTTCTTTTCAGCCCTCCCTTTCAGCTTCTAAGAGGTTGTGATGTTTGATTCAACTTCAAGATCAGTGTCTTGCATTAGAGAAAGCATGGCTAATCGTCTTTCTCTAAGGATAAGACAAAATTCTGCATCAAAGGCCACAGAGAAAGTGATTTTTGCCGATGCATCGCTTGGTTTGATCTCTGCAGGGATCTTACCAAACATCTTGTTGAATATTTTGATAAAGTCTGAGACTGTTTCTCCATCATTTCTCTTCAAATTTCTGAATTCTGAAATGTAATAAAACAAATCTCTTCTTTCTCCCCAGTGCTTCAGGAAAACCTCATCTAATTGTTCAATACCAGTGATAGAATTTGTTGGTAGCTCTTTGAACCATTTCCGGGCTTGGCCATCCAGGCTCTAGACGAAGACTCTAGTCCATACATCTTCCTCTGAAATATTTATATTTTCTGCATAAGAATAAAATGCTTCGATGTGTTCTTCAGCAGTATACTCTCCTGCTCCAATAAACTTCGGCATATATTTCTGGTAGTCACCTGTTGGCATGGAAGACAGGGGATTTGGCAAGACAAGAGGGGCATATCTGCTTGCCAAAATTTGTTCCATTCTGGTCAGAGGGGCAGCCATGACAGTCTTGGTGATAGATGCAGACGAGGAGCTTGTAGGAGACAATGGAGGGGATGGGTAACTCGGAGGATATGATGGAGGAGATGAATTACCTGAGTTAGAAATGAATGACTGTCTCACTTCACCCTGAACAGCAGTTACAGAAGTTGATGGGAAATAAGATGCTTTATAAAACTGACTGAGCAACGAAGCTAGTTTTTCTTCACCCTTAGAGGACAGATCATGGAGAATTTCCTCAAGGACAGGCATATTTGTGTAAGTGCGCAAAACAAATTTTGAAGGTTTGATTGGTGACGAATCAAAATAAGATGAAGAGGAAATCTATTTCAGTTGGGAGGATTCAGTATTCAGTTCTTTTGGATGTGATGAAATGTCAATCTCAAGGACAGAATCAGTAACATTAGAAGAAAAAGATGGTTCTTCTATCTTAGGAACTTGAGATGAACTTTTTATTTCTTGGGAATTTTGAATTTCAGCAGGGGATTCAACCAAAGACTTTTTAGATATGAAAGTATGAGTTTCAATTGGAATACCTGAGTCAATCGCACTTGCAGATACGGAAGCCTGTCTTTGCAAATCGTTTCCCTTACTGATGATTTTTTCTGGATCAGAAACTGATGCCAATGGGCCTTTTGGGTTTGCCCTGGTGTGAGCTCTTTTAGGAGCCACTTCGTTTCAATGGAGTCGCTAGATAGAAAATGTACAACCTGATAGTGTCTTCTTCTTGTCTATCATCAAGAATTAGATCTATGTCGTCTCCCATAGAAGCTGAGCTTCGATCTCCTCTCCCCGACAATGGCGCCAATTTGTTATCACTCCAAGAAACCCTTTGTGGTTGCAGACCAAAGGTGCTTGGTAACTTAAGAAATGGATATTTTTGTATTTTGTAAATGTGGATCAATGGGACAACTCAATTCAACTAATGACATTCAAACATCAAAATGATAAACAAATAGACAGTGCTCTCAAAGATTGATTAATCAGTAGATAACTTTAAGATGGGTGAAGAACAGATTGTAGCTAAACCAGTACAATGTAGGGTCTAAGAGACAATCGAGAAATCTATTATCAGGTTATGAGCTAAAAAATGGGATAACAAACATTCAAATCTTGACAACACAGATAATAGTGTAGAAAGAAAGATGGAAAACTGACAATCAAAATTGAAAGGAACCTGTGATCTGTATTAGCATTAATAAAGTATGAGTACAATAGCATATCACTCTATCCAAAATCAAAGCCTTCTTTGGTATCAAAAGAAGGCATTTATAGCCCTTACAAATAGTTGTACAGATCCTAAAAACATGGATCTGTATTTAATAAAAACAGTTCTATTCAATCTAAACAACTTTGAAATTAAAGTCTTCAATAACTAAACTAGATAGTCGATCTATCTTCAGTTTCCAAAATCTCCACCTGCCTGCTTCAGCTCTTAGTATGTGCAATATGGTGAAAATAACAGGACACCTGCATGTGACTGTTCAATTTCCCAATGTTTATGGTCGAGTTTTTTAGGAAATGATTTTAGATGTGTAACCAAAAATCCCTCGAATCACTGATGTTGAACTGCTAGCATTCGATCTCCTAGTCCACTGATACACTGGCATATCTTCAGAGCCTGTTTGAAATGAACTATTGTATTTTCGGCTTCAAAATTGCTTTCCCAGCTTTCAACAACACAACTGTTTGGTTTTTTCATGGGTTAGTTGTTGAAAGCTGTCGCTTTCCACAGCTAACGGGTAATAGAATAGTAGCCTTGCGCTGTTGAAAGTCCTGATAGTGCACAAAAAGAGTTTTCACCTTCGAAATAGATTTCAAACCAAAATCAGTGGGCATCCGATTTCTCACCTTGCATGTTGATGACAACTTGAGCAAGAACTTTCAGGTCTGGGTGAGATGTTTGTTTCAATTTTTGCTTCAACCTCCTGATCTTCCCTTTGAGGCGCTTGGTAAGACACCGCAGGCTGTTGCAGTCTTTGGCGAGTTTTGCTTTCCTTTTCTTCTCTCTGACACTCTCCTTGGCCAATCTTTCAAACGCTGCATTTGTCTTGGCAAAGTTATCAGATAACTTTTTATACCTATCCTTAATCACCCGCTGCAAGACCTCTTGCTAGGAAATTACCTCCTTGAGATGTTTGATTTTCTGAGACTTATTTGATCTAGGGTTTTTTGATGATTCTCCCTGCTCTGTTTGATTGAAAGTTTCATAATTCTGTGCACATTCAGCTGATTGCTCAAAATTCTTGATGGCAGGGCATTGATTTTTCTGCTCAGATTCTGAATCTGAATATGGAAAATTAAGGATGTTCTTCCCTGTACTCTGCTGTGTAGGATGCCCTAAATTCTCTTGTGTAGTCTTCTCTGTAGTCTGCTCGAAGTTCAATTTTCTTTTCAGCCTATGAGGCTTTATTCCAGAAACTCTGTCCTCTGATGGTCCTGGCAAGGCCCTTCTTCTCCTTGACCTACTCTGAGGAGACAATTGCTTCTTTGATCCTACCATCTGCTCATTTGCAGTCTGAGTCTGGGTTTCAAATCCCTTCCAAGAATAGGAAGTGCTCCCAACTCCTCTCTCGTTGCTTCAATTCTTGCAGGATGATCAATTTTATGAGGCCAGGGTGACATAGAGTAGTTTTCATGCTCAAGGGTTGAGCTCTAATACTTTTGCATACTTTAGTCAAACTGTGATACAAGAAATAAGGCAAATTGATGGGGGTCTTGCCCGAGAAGTGATCCAAGAGTTTAAAGTGATACATCATCAATTTGTCATATCTTCCCTCTGACGTAATGTATAATTGTATGCCTTTGAATAATTCTTTCCATTCTTCATCTAGATATGAAACAAGCATACCTTTTCTCCAAGCTTTGTGTCTGTACCCGTCTTTCAAATAGACCCTGAAATCCAAGCTTTTAGGAGCAGTGTTTTTAAACCAGATCTGACCAGTTCTTGGCACTCATGTAGCTGCGACAATGACAGCCTCATCCACTTTGATTTCCATAGAGCCGACGCGCGCTATATTTCCATCGAAAGTCATGGCGAAGGCTTCAGCTGTGGCCTGATGGCACCCAACTTGTAACCTTTCTACGAATTCCATACACCCTGCATTTCCAAAATGCCTCTGGACCTCAGGGTGTGATTGTAGAAATGATAAGTTGTCCAGTTCTCTCTTGAGCAGAGTGCCACTGCGTTTTCTCACCATTATGCAGCCCAGAAAACTTGACAATTATAACCCCTGTAACTGTCAGTCGAGTCGAGGTTTTGCGCTGCTGAAAGCAGTTCGGGCTTCGGCTTTGTTTTGAAAATAGATGAAATCTTCCACAGCGTTTCGGAAACAATTTGTGATATGAAATATCTGTTTGATTTGATGGTGTCAGGCCGGCGGTACCTCCTCTGTACCTGCATCACCGAACACGAACCTACCATCTCGGATGCCATGAGTGTTGTGTGTGAGTTCTGGGCCGGATTTGAATTACAGTCATATCCTGACGTACATGATTGAGTTTCTATCATTGCCCCCTCCTATCAGCGCATGCCTTGGATTTACTCTGATGTGGGGTGATCATATCATCATTACTGTCATACATGGATATCACGCACATGATTCTCGCTTTTCTCAACAACGGCCCATGGAAAACGCCTCTGTCAACTGCTTGCTTGTCACTTTCAACAACGCACGACCCCTTGGAAGACCCCTGTTAGCGGTGGAAATTATGCACTTTCCACAATGCACCACTTTGTAGAAGACACTCCTTAGCTGCGGAAAGCATGTACTTTCCACAACGCGCCACCCGCGAACTTGAATGTCAAACGTGTTGAATTTTACCACTTTCAACAGTGCATCAACTAAATGAAAAGAGCTCCTTAGCTGCTGAAAGTCGATACTTTCCACAATGCACAATTGATTTTTGAACATACGTTAGCTGAGGAAAGTAAAAAATGAAAATTTTGGAAAGAAGACTTTATGGGTCAAATTATTTTCTTATGACACACAAAAAACCTAATTTTTTTTAGCTATAAAACTCAAAAAATAACTTGAGAACACTACCGATGGCTATTCCATCGACTAAAAAATTCAACCAAGAAGACGGTTTTATTTTGGGAGTTAACACAAGATATGACAAGAAACACTAGATATGGAACTTGTTATCCCCCACTTTTAGGGATAACTAGGAGATCATATCTCGAGGCCCATGGGTCCTAGACATGGAGTACTGAGAGACGAATCGACTTTAGCATGGCCCTAGAGGAACCATATTTTCTCCCTTTCAGAGCCTATACATTTCTAGTAGCAGCGACATCCGTCACCATCGACTTGGTCTTGTTTAAGATATGGTTCTTTCTCCATGAGGTAATGAGTCTGGGTATCATGGTATGTGTCACTCTGATCATCAAAACCTTTGAATATGTGAATTTAATTCCTTTTACTTCTAACAGATTCTTGGATCTTATACTTTCTCACTTGACCATCTCTGGGGGGAATGACAGGGTGCCCTACTAATCCTGTGTCCATAGGGTTTGGTTTTCCACTGGGGGGATTTCTGAAAAGCCATCATCCGCTCCCTTCATAGCACCACCTTTTCATCTTACTTCCCTCTTATTTATCCCATTACACTTGTCTGGGGATTGGGTTGACCTATCATATGAGGATTGCACCTTGACTCGTGGGAAGAAGGGGCTAAAGGCCCAGAAGGTAAAATAAAGCTAGAAAAAGATAAAATCCTAAAAATAAAACCTCGAGATGCTTCGCCCAGGGATCCCCGACAAAGAAGTAAAAGGCTTCTCAGGAAGAAACAAGAGGGACCCGAATAAAATAATGAAACAAGACCTAGTCAGAGGATAAGAGGTATCATAATGAGCCAGCCTATTAGGTCCATGGGTATCTGGAAGTATGACACTACTAGGAGTTGGTTACCATGCTAGGGTAGTGACTCTCGATTGCATGGCCAAGAGAAAGGGGGCCTCATCATGAGCCAACCTTCTCATTTATGTGAAAGTAATTGTGGGTAACGCTTCCACCACTCGTCTCCACGCCAGTCCAATGTCCCCTTATTATCTTCTTGAAGAAAAAGAAATAAGAATAAAGAATAAAAGGCATGAATTGGGCTTGGAAAATTTTTCATCCAGGACAGGTGCAACTTGCATTCTACAAAGGCACCCATAGGTAAAAGTTTTCATTCCCCTACTTCACAGAACCCATTTTTAGGACATCCCTTATGCACATCACCCACTTACATGGCTTAGATGAAGTATTTTTTGAGAACTTTATTTTTCTATTGAACACTAGCCCAATAGGATGCCCTGTCACTTTCCCCAAACTTGTATTGTAGGCTTGTATAATGTCTTTCAGCTTTTAACTGAGATAGTAGGGGTTTTATGCACATGTTTAATAATATTGATGATGAGAAGTGATTGACATTTCTATGATCCCTATGACTTATGAGCCCCTAGAGGGTGTAGCTGTTAATGTGCAGGATCATGCCCGATGGACAGGTACCATGTTGGATAGGTACACATGGGGAGATGATCATTTCGAACCTCCATGGGGATGAAGAGCCCACCCAGTGGATGTTGATACCCCATTAAGGGGCAGACATAGGACATAGGGGTTTGCATAGGAGAGAAGGAGGACATCTTGCAGAGACACCCTGACAGAGCTTGCCCCAGGGGGGTTGTGCCCTTTTCAATGGAACATTGGCCTTGGAAGGCCTAGGACATCACCCATGAGATCCATGACATCATCCTTACTTCATGGACGCTTTGGCAGATGGATAGGGCAATTTGGCACGTGTGGCAGCTTGGAGAAGCCCAAGGAGGGATAATGTCTTGCTCCTGGAGGCTACATTTTCCCTAGAAGGGGATAACGTCACCCTAGAGAGGGGATGATGTCTCTCTTTTTCTTAATTAAGGTTTTACTTTAATAATTTAATGTAAAACAATATGATTTTAGTATTTTGGCCTTGTCGGACCTTTTCATGACCTAAAACGTAAAATTAGGTCATGGTACTGTATAAATTGAGGGTTTTTGCCTTCATTTTTTCATCATCTTTCACTCACTCATTAGTGAGGTCTGAAATTTGCGCCACTCTTGGAGTTCTTGGATAAAATTGGGAGGCCCACCTGTTGAAAGAAGACATTTTTGGACTTATATTGGCATTTTTGGCATTTCTCTTGCTGGAAGGTGTTACAACTAGGGTTTTGCTATGTGATATATTGGTTAAATGTAAGTGAATTTCTGCAAAAATTCTTAATTGAATGGTTGTAATGTTATTTTCTTGCATCTATTGTTATAATTTTCTGAATAAACCCTAGAAGACAACCACACATTGTAATTCCTTGTCTCATGTCCGCATCAAGGTTTTGACCCTTTTCTTAGCAATATTCCATCCCTCTTCTTCCTGCTATCCATTTTCTTATCTATTGAGCTAAGAAGGAGAAAATACATCGAGGCCTAGTTCCCCTACACCTTGGTGAGCCAATTTTCCCTAGGGTTTTATTGTTAAAGCCTTGCCATAGATACATGTTACATGCAAAACCTCTTGTCTTAGTTTTATGTAATCTTTTGAGCTAGCCATTTTACCATTTAAGCTAAGGAAGGAGGAGAGAGCACTAAGGCCTAGTTCCCCTACACCAAAGTGAGCCTCTCTCCCCTAGGGTTTCATACTTGAGGCCTTTCCATAGCAACACCTCAAGGTCTAACCCTCTTGTCCTTAGTTTTACTACTTTAAATTGATCCTTCAAATATTTTTTCCTCTTCTTTTAACTCCATTTACCCTAACTAGGCACTAATATAAGGCCTCCTTTGTCTTGAGTAACTTGATAACAACTTCAATCAAACACTTTAAGAAATTACTAATATTTCTAACCCTAGCCTAAGACTAACCCTACTAACTCATTGTTGTCATCATCCTTTGCTATAAACATCATTGTGCAACTATCATTTTACTTTCAAGGAATTGAATGGTTGTTTAAAGGAATTATCTAATAAAGTGTTAATTTGTCATATTCAATGCCAAGTTTCTTAGGCATTTATTGAAGAAGTGATATTGAAATTATTGCTATTATACAAACATTGACTTCATCAATATTTATTGGTCAATTGCTTATGCTCTAGAAAGCCATTGATTATATGAAGTACTAACAAGCAAGCACGCTTGCATATGCATTGTTCTATTGTTGTCTTGTTCTCGGGCAGGTGATCTTATTGGTTATTAATTCTAGTTACATTTATTGGCTATAAGCCAATACTTTTTGATCAGGTGGTAACTTGTGAGGGGGATCATTATCACTTAGCCTTGCTAAAATCTCTTTCCTTCTCAAAACCCCAAGTTACCGAGGATGTCTCCCCTGGTATTTACCTCCCTAAATAGAAATAACCCTCCCATTGAGGTGATGGTGGGTGGGATTGGTTCAATTACGCAAGTTTGATCTCTTTTCATCTATCCTTTTTCCTAACTAAAAACTATGCGATAACATTTTGGCACCATTGTCATGGAACACTGAGTCAAACCTTCCTCAAAATGATAGTTTTCGGTAAGCCTTGCCTCTAGAGTCTTCATCTTACAAGATTACTTGGTGACTCCACTGAGGGTGTTTTCCCTTTCTTCTTTTATAGTTTCAAGAAAATTATCTGGCGACTCCACTGATGATGACCTGTAGCGGGCGTTAGTATTTATCTCCTTCTACTGTGGTGAATGTCATCCCTGCGAATCATGTTCCTACCGTTATTTCTCCCAAATTGTCTTTCCAAGAAATATTTGGTTATTTTAACTTAAATAATATCCAAGGTGGATTACATGACCTACCCAAAGGTTTTAATTCTTGGTTACCAAGCTTCTTAGGAAAAGGGGTATCCTACGGTAACTCACATTGGACCCAGTTTTGTGAAATTTTTGAGTTTCATCAAAATGGTCAAGAGCATGATGATGTCTTTATGAGGATTTTTCCAAGCCCTCTCATTGAGGAAGCCAAGACTTGGATTGATTCTTACCCAAAACGACGCATAAAAACTCCTGAATAACTAGGAAGGGTCTTTAAAATAAGATGGTGCAATCAAGAACACACACAACCTTTATACTCTCAATACATTGATATTTGCAAGGGTTCCAGGGAGGGAATTAGGGATTTCAATGACAGATTCAATCTGCTCCTTAAAAATCTCCGACCTAACCTAAACTTAGAGGAATTTATGCTCCAACACTACTTAAACTCTTTGGAAGGAACTTTGCAGCTTACCCTCAAGGACCGGTCACAATCAACCCTAGAAGAAGCGCAATATTTCTCTTACTAGATTGAGAGGAACCTTGAGTTCGAATACTACATCCATGAGGTTAGCCTTTCACACAATGACAACTCTTATGAGTCTAGTGATGAAGACATCATAAAAAATGAACTCAAGATCTCGGAAATCCTTGAAATAAGACCCATACCCCCCAAAAGGAAATGGAGCTCTTCTCATGCCAACATTTAGGATGTTCCTCTTTGGGAACCTTCAGAAAAAGTAGAACATTTTCAAGACCATTTCCCTCACCAGAATGGAGAACTTGAATCTTCCTTGCCACAAACATATGAGCACGACCTTCTTAAATAAGTTCCTCTCTTTGTCCACCAAGTAGATAACTTTAGATCAAGGTGTAGTGAGATCACACCTTTCTATGTCACTCTCCAGGTCAATAATTCCCTCCTCCATAATTGTGTTTTTCACCCAAGAGCTACAACCAACATAGTAAATCATGCATCAATTAGGCCTAATCCTTTCATAACCAAATGCCAAAGGAGGTTTTGAAAAAGGTGTTATCAAGGACCTACAAGTTTCCTTCAACTCTTTTCCTAGCGCTCCATTTTATATAGATGTGATGGTGGTAGATGCCCTAAACAATTGGGGTATTATTTTCCACAAGGACCTCATAAAGAACTTAGTTGGAAGTTTTCAAGACCATGAGTCCAAAGAAATTTTTCCTCACCCTGAAGGAGGATTCTTCACCCTCCATAGAGAACCCTTTGTAGGTTCTTTAGTTGAAACCCTCGATGAATCAAATGGTCAACTCCTATGTGTTCACAAAGAAATCGATAATTGGTTTTTCCAAGAAGGAAGTTTAGGAATCGACACTATCGAGACATCTAAAGGAAATAGGACCCTAGATTTTGATGGATCTCACTCAAGTTCTAGGTCAGGCATTGGAATTGTCTTGACAACTTCTTCCCATGAGGCCTTCTACTATTCTTATATGCTAGAATACCATTGCACAAAAAATGTCGTTGAATATGAAGCCTTGATCCTAGGCCTCAACTTATCAATTGACAAAGGTGTCACCTACTTAAGTGTGAAAGGGGATTTAGACCTCATTGTATCTCAGGTGTTGCTAAATTTTTCTACAAAGAATGAGAAGTTAAAGAAGTATCGAGACTATGCTCAATACCTTTCAAAATCCTTTAAGATAATTTCAATTGAATCCATTCCTCGAGAAGAAAAATATGTGGCAGATGCCTTGGCCATTTCCACTTCCACCCTACAACCTTGTGATGCTCCTCTTTGTTACCTATGCAAAATGGAACTCCCATTTACACCTTCTATCCCAGACAATTTGGAACATTGGAAAGTCTTTGAGGATGATGACCAGATCATCAAGTTTATGCAAAACAACAAAGAATTCACCGATTCACAAACAAACTTCGTAGTTGACTCCATGACCTTGGAGGTTATTAAACTTCAAAATAACACCTTTCCCAAAGGATGCATTCCTTTGGAAAATCTCTTTGATAGACATGACATCTTCAAAAGAAAGAATCCTAGAAAACAAACTGAGAAAGCCTTAGAATTTAGCATTAGTATGGAAATCGATCCAAGGATGGTCAAAATAGGGGAGGGAACCACTGAAAAGGAAAGGGCTGAAATCTTAAACCTCATAAGAGAATTCAGAGATATTTTTTCTTGGAAGTATGATGATTTAAAAACATATAGGGGAGATGTCATCCAACACACCATACCCCTGGTAGAAGGAGCCAAACCTTTCCAGAAAAATATAAGGCATATCAATCCAAAGTTAGCAAGAAAAATACAAAAGGAGCGTCAAACAATGGTTGATGCTGGCATCATAGCCCCCATCAGATATTCCTCTTGGATGTGGAATTTGGTAGTTGTCCGAAAAAAAACCCGGTGAGATACGTCTCTGTGTGGATTTTCACAACCTTAACCAGATATCCTTGAAATCCAAATACCCCATCCCAAACATGGAACATATGTTTCAAAGGGTTACAGGGGCTGTAATGTCCCCACTTTGGGACATCATCACAGGGCAGAGATTTATGATGACCAGAGTAGCCAGATGGATGCTAGAGCGAGTACATGGGTATTTGAGAGGCATTGTGGGGTACAACTTGCATTGATGATCATATCCATCATTATGAGCCATTCCGCATAGGTTGGCTTTGGTTTCGTTGCATTTCGACGATTTCCATGATTTTGACTATTTTGAGTTATAAGTCAATGGAATTCACTGAAGAGGTCATTTTGGGCACATTACTTGGAGGAACCTCT
>ML782298.1:953226-971109 GCA_009831015.1 Picea engelmannii
ATATATATATATATATATAAGACTGAAAATAAAAAAACCATAAGTGTGAATGGAAAGCAAACTAGTCTAATATGCAATTCAAATGGTATAGTACATGAATGCAAAATGCCTACCTACTTACCTGCACTTACCTGTCATGCTACTGGTGGATAATAACACTTGATGTGTAAAGTGTTTACTAGCAGCCTCAGGGTTTCTCCCTCCATGGTGCTTAGGTTGAAAGAGTTTGTACCTGCATGACTGATGATTTTGTAGGGACCTATCCATAAACTCTCCAACTTTTTGTGCATACCAAGTTTCTCCTTTATCTTATCCCATAGTAGTACAAGATACCCTTTAGTGAAGTTTCTTTCCTTTTATTTGTGATCAAAAGTGTTCTTTATCTTCTCATGTTTTGTTCTCATCTGACCATTGGCAACTCTTATAGATTCATCTAATTCTATCAGTTGGTTAATTCATCCTTGGATTGTTTCCTTATCTGTAACATATTGTTGAGCAAAGTGGAGGATGGGAATTTGGAGGTTTATAGGAAGTTTTTCCTCCAGTCCATATACTAGCTCAAAAGGAGTCTTTCTTGTCGAGGTTTTTGTTGTTATTCGATCTTCCCATAAGGCCTACTTGATTTTTCTATCCCAAGAATTCTTATTTTCCCGAACGACCTTTTTGATAATACTCATAAGGTTTTTATTGCTAGACTCTGCTAATCCACTCCCCTGCAGATAGTAGATGCCATACTTGAAACAAAATTCCACTAGTGCATGTGAGCTAAAAGCCTTGACATTGTATGTAGTAATTTTGGAAGGGACGCCGAACCTAGTTATGATCTGTTCTTCCAAGCAATTCATGATTACCTCCTCGGTGGTCTTGTTTGTGAGGATGGATTCCACCCATCTAGTAAAATAGTCTGCGGCTATTAGGAAGAACTTACCAATAAAATCTAAACCCCATTCCTTGAATTATCCTTAAACTTCCCAATAAAATCTAAACCCCATTGCTGAAAAGGTGCTTCCACTACCATGGGTTTTAAAGGTTGTGCTAGGAGTTTTGGTTTACGAAAGAAGTACTAGAAGGGATGGAAAGATCATACATATCGGTGAGTATAGGAAAATAGTGTTGGCTAATAATATCCATCCCTTAGGATCTTGTGGGCATTAGTACGAGCTGTGAAACATACACCACAAAATCTGGAGTGTAATTCCTTCAATAATTTCCCTTCTTCTTCTTGGTTGACACATCTAAGGAGCACCCCATCAGGATTTTTCCAGCCAACGCCATCTTCGGTCAAACAATATTTTGTAGCCTTAAGTATCAAAGAACATATTTTGTAGTCCACTCTTATGATAAATTCTTAAGGTATAGATGATATCGGAATACCAGTCATCATGTTCTAATTCACTGACCACTACATTTATCTGTTCACTCTCTCCCATTCGTATGGCCTCTTGGTTGCTTTCGGCTTGCATCTGGGATAAACCTTGTCTCTTTATTGTCTTAGTGGGTTGTATCTCTAAGTCATACTCTTGGATTTTAGAGACCCACTTCCCCCTAGTACCCATACAATCTTGTTGTGATAAAACATCTTTTACTATAGGGTAGGGGATATAAGCCTTGATTTTGTTGTAGCCAATGTAGTTTCTAAAGTGCTTGAGGGACTTCACCAAGGCATATGATTGCTTCTCAGTGATGGAATAATTCAACTCTAAGTTTCTAAGGACCTTACTCATAAAAGCTATGGGGTGTTCATAATCATCAACTTTATTTTTCAAAAAAATGCTTGCTATGGTGTCTTGGGAGGCAAACGCGAATATTATGAAATCTCATGAATAATCAGGGTTGATCAGGACCGGGGCTTGGGAGATTGAATCATTTATATATTGAAAATATTTGATGGATTTATCATCCCACCTGAAGGCAACTTTCTTTTTTAGCAAAGCACTCATGGGTTTTATCCTTTCGGAAAAAATTGGGACAAATCTTCGAATGAAGTTGATCTTTTCGAAAGAGGATTGTAAAGATTTTTTGTTGATTGGGGGATAGAAATATTTTATTGATTGGACCCTTTCAGGGTCTACGGAGACTCCCCCTTTTGAATCCACGTGACCCAAAAGTTTCCCCTCATTGATTCCAAAAATGAACTTCTTAGGATTTAGAGATATATCATGCTTCCTACATCGCTCGAAAACAATATTGAGGTGTGAAAGATGGTCTATTCTGTCCTTTGATACCACTATGAGATCATTCTAGTAAATCTCTATCATTTTCTGTATAAGATCCCTAAATTTGAATTCCATTGCTCTCTAGAAGGTGGCACCAGTGTTCATAAGATCAAACGACATTCTTAAGTACATAAAGGTTCCCCAAGGTGTAGTAAATGTTGTTTTAAGATGGTCTTATCTTTTGAGAAAGACTTGGTTGTATTTGGAATCCATCCAACATGGACATCATACCTGCCCCTATAACCCTTTGTAACAGATGTTCCATGTTTGGGAGGGGATATTTGTCTTTCAAGGATAACTGGTTAAGGTTGCAAAAATCCACACAGAGACATATATCACCGGTTTTCTTTCGGACAAGTACAAAATTCGACATCCAAGAGGAATATCTGATGGGGGCTATGATACCAGCATCAACCATCTTTTGAAACTCCTTTTGTATTTGGATTTCTATCTTTGGATTGATATGCCTTAGATTTTTACGGAAAGGTTTGGCTCTTTGTACCAGGGGTATGGCGTGTTGGATTACATCTCCCCTATGTGATTTTAAATCGTCGTAATTCCAAGCGAAACTATCTCTAAATTCTCTTATGAGGTCTAAGATTTTGGCCCTTTCATTTTCAGTGGTTTTCTTCCCTATTTTGATCATCCTTGGATCGATTTCCGTACCGATGTTAAATTCTAATTCTTCATTAGTTTGTTTTCTAGGCTTATTTATTTTGAAGACATCATGTCTATCAAAGATATTTTCTAAAGGGATGCATCCTTTGGGTAAGGTGTTATTTTGAAGGTTAATAACCTCCAAGTTCATGGAGTCATCTAGGAAGTTTATTTTTGAATTGATGAATTCTTTTTTGTTCTCCATAAACCTGATGATCTGTTCATTGTCCTCAAAAACTTGCCAATGTTCAAAATTGTCAGGGATAGAAGGTCTAAATAGGACTTCCATTTTGCATAGGTCATGAAGCGGACCATCACAGGGTTGTAGGGTGGAAGAATAAATGACCAAGGAATCTACCACATAGTTTTCTTCTCGAGGAATGGCTTCAATTGAAATTATATTAAAGTATTTTGAAAGGGATTGAGCATAGTCTCGATACTTCTTTAACTTCTCATTCTTTGTAGAAAATTTTATCAACACTTGAGATACTATGAGGTCTTGAGATACTATGAGGTATGAATCCCCTTTCACCCTTAAGTAGTTGACACCTTTGTCAATTGCTAAGTTGAGGCCTAGGATCAAGGCTTCATAAAACACTAGGGTCCAAATTCCTTCAGGTGTCTCTATAGTGTCGATTCCTAAACTTCCTCCTTGGACAAACAAATTATCGATGTCATTGTTAACACATAGGAGTTGATCGATTGATTCATCGAGGGTTTCAACTAAGGACCCTACAAGGGGTTCTCTGTGGAGGGTGAAGAATCCTCCTTTAGGGTGAAGAAAAATTGCTTTGGACTCTTGGTCTTGAAAACTTCCAACTAAGTGATTTATGAGGTCCTTCTGGAAAATGATACCCCAATTGTTTACGGCATATACCACCATCACATCTATATAAAAGGGAGCACTAGAAAAAGAGTCAAAGGAAAATTCTAGGTCCTTGATAACACCTTTTGCAAAACCTCCTTTGGAATTTGGTTGTGAAAGGATTAGGCTTAATTGATGCATGATTTCCTCTGTCATAATGTTGGTTGTAGTGCTTGGGTGAAAAACACAATTATGGAGGAGGGAATTGTTGACCTAGAGAGTGACTTAGAAAGGTGTGACCTCACTGCACCTTGATCTAAAGTTATCTACCTAGTAGACAATGATCTAAATTTATCTACCTGGTGGACAAAGAGAGGAACTTCTTTAAGAAGGTCGTGCTCATAAGTTTGTGGAAAGGAAGCTTCAAGTTCACCATTCTGGTGAGGGAAAGGGTCTTGAAAAGGTTCTACTTTTGTGAGAGGTTACCAAAGTGGAACATCCTGAATGTTGGCATGAGAAGAGATTCATTTCCTTTTGGGGGGTATGGGTCTTATTTCAAGGATTTCTGGGAGCTTGAGTTCAGTTTTTATGATGTCTTCATCACTAGACTTGTAAGAGTTTTCATTGTGTGAAAGAATAGCCTGATGGATGTAGTCTTCAAACTCAAGGTTCCTCTCAATTTGGTAAGTGAAATACTGCGCTTCTTCTAGGGTTGAGGGTGATCGATCCTTGAGGGTAAACTGTAAAGTTCCTTCCAAAGAGTTTAAGTAGTGTTGGAGGATAACCTCCTTTGAGTTTAGGTTACTTCATAGATTTTTAAGGAGTAGATTGAATCTGTCATTAAAATCCCTAATTCCCTCGCTGGAACCCTTGAAAATATCAATGTATTGAGAGTATTAGGATTGTGTGTGTTCTTGATTGCACCATGTTATTTTAAAGGCCCTTTCTAGTTCTTCAGGAGTTTTTATGTCTCCTTTTGGGTAGGAATCAATCCAAGTCTTAGCTTCCTCAATGAGAGATCTTGCAAAGGGCCTCATAAAGACATCAGGGTTCTCTTGACCGTTTTGATGAAAATAAAAAATTTCACAAAACTGGGTCCAATGTGAGTTACCAGAGGATACCCCTATTCTTGAGAAGCTTGGTAACTAAGACCTAACACCTTTGGGTAGGTCATTTAACCCACCTTGGATATTAGTTAAGTTAAAAAAACCAAAGGTTTCTTGGCAAGACCATTTGGTATAAATCAAGGTAGGAAAAAGATTCGCATGAATGACATTCACCACAGTAGGAGGAGGTAAATAATGATTCCCTCTATGGGTCGTCATCGCCAGATGATTTGCTTGAAACTATCAAAGAAGAAAGGGAAAAAAAACTAAGCAGAGTCACTAGGTAAGCTTGTAAGATGAATACTCTAGAAGCAACTCTTACCGAAAAGTGTCATATTGAGGAAGTTTTGACTCAGTGTTCCCTAGCAGCGGCGCCAAAATGTTATCGCACAGTTTGTAGTTAGGATAAACGATAGATGAAAAGAGATCAAACTGGCATAACTGAACCAATCCCACCCACTGTCACCTCGATGGGAGGGTTATTTCTATTTAGGGAGGTAAATCCCAGGGGAGACGTCCCCATTAACTTGGGGTTTTGAGAAGGAAAGAGGTTTTAGCAAGGATGAGTGATAATAATCCCCCTCACAAGTTACCACCTAATCAGAAAGTCCTAGCTTATAGCCAATAAATGCAACCAGAAGTAAAAACCAATAAGATCACCTACCCGAGAAAAAGACAGCAATAGAATGATGCATATGCAAGATTTCTTGTTGTTTAGTACTTCATATAATAAATGAATTTCTAGAACATAAGCAATTGAGCAATAAATATTGACAAAGTCAATGTTTGTATAATAACAATGATTTCAATATCACTTCTTCAGTAAATTCCTAAGAAACTTGGCATTCAATATGAAAAATTAACACTTGATTAGATAATGTCTTTAAACAACCATTCGATTGCCTGAAAGTAAAATGATAACTGCACGATGATTTTTATAGCAAAGGATGATAGAATCAATGAGTTAGTAGGGTTAGTATTAGGCTAGGGTTAGAAATATTAGTAATTTCTTAAAGTGTTTGATTGAAGTTATGATCAAGTTACTGAAGACAAAGGAGGCATTAGATCAATGCCTTGTTAGGGTAAATGGATTCAAAAGAAGAGGACAGAAGAGTTGAAGGATCAAGTGAAAGTAGTAAGACTAATGACAAGAGGGTTATACCTTAAGGTGTTGCTATGGAAAGGCCTCAAGGATGACACCCTAGGGGAGAGAGGTTCACTTTGGTGTAGGGGAACTAGGCCTCAGTGCTCTCTCTTCCTTCCTTAGCTTAAATGAAAAAATGACTAGCTCAAAAGATTGCATTAAACTAAGACAAGAGGTTTTGCAGGTAACGTGTTTCTTTGGCAAGGATTTACCAGGCAAACCCTAGGGAAAGTCGGGTCACCAAGGTGTAGGGGAACTAGGCCTTGATGTGTTTTCTCCTTATTATCTCAGTAAATAAGAAAATGGCTAGCAAGAAGAAGAGGGATGGAGTGTTGCTAAGGCAAGGCTCTATCCTCTTCAACAAATGGCTCAAAACCTTGATGTCAACATGAGACAAGGACCTAGAATGTTTGCTTGTCACCTAGGGTTTATTCATAAAATTATAAAAATAGATGCAAGAAAATAACACTACAACCATTCAATTAAAAAAATTTGCATAAATTATCTTACATCTAACCAAGAAATCACACAAAAAACCCTAGTTGTAACACCTTCCACCAAGAGAAATGTCAAAAATGCCAATATAAGTCCAAAAATCTATTCCTTAAACAATTGTGCCTCCCAATTTTAGCCAAGAACTCCAAGATTGGTGGAAATTTCAGACGTCACTAATGAGTGAGTGAAAGATGATGAAAAAATGAAGGCAAATCCCCTCAATTTATACAGTACCATGACCTAATTTTACTTTTTAGGTCATGAAAAAGGCCGACAAGGCCAAAATACTAAAATCATACTATTTTATATTAAATGCTTAAAATAAAACCCTAATCAAGCAAAAAAGTGATTTCATCCCCTCTCTAGCATGACGTTATCCCCTTCTAGGAAAAATGCATCCTCTAGGAGCAATACGTTAGCCCTCCTTGGGCTTCTCCAAGATGCCACACATGACAAACTTCCCTGCTCATATGCCAAAGCATTCATGAAGCAAGGATGATGTCATGGATCCCATGGGTGATGTCCTAGGCCTTCCAAGGCCAACGTTCCATTGAAAAGGGCACAACCCCCCTAGGTGAAGCTCTTTTGGGGTGCCTCTTCAATACATCCTCCTTCTCTCCTCTGCAAACCCCTATGTGTTGTCTTTTCCCCCTACTAGGGTCTAAACATCCACTGGGTGGGATCTTCAGCCCCATGGAGGTCCGCACTGATCATCTCCCTGTGTGTAGTTGTCCAACATGGTACCTGTCCATCGGGCATGATTCTGCACATTAACAGTTATGCCCTCTAGGGGCTCATAAGTCATAGGGATCATAGAAATGTCAATCACATCCCATCATCAATATTATTAAACATGTGCATAAAAACCCTACTATCTCAGTTAAAATCTCAAAGACATTATACAAGCCCACAATACAAGTTTGGGGAAAGTGACAGGGAATCCTATTGGGCTAGTGTCCACTGGAAAAAGAAATTTCCCAGAAAATAATTTATCTAAGCCATGTAAGTGGGTGATGTGGATAATGGATGTCTTGACAATGGGTGCAATGAAGCAGGGGAATGCAAATTTTTACCTGTGGGTGCCTTTGTAGAAGGAATGTAAATTTTTTCCAAGACCAATTCATGCCTTTTATTCTTTATTCTTATTTTTTTTTCTTCAAGAAGATAATTAGGGGACACTTCCTTTTCATGGAGACCATTGGTGACAATGTTACCCACAAGTAATTTGACAAAAATGAGAAGGTTGTCTCATGATGAGATCCACTTTCTCTTGGCCATGCAACCAAGAGTCACTAACTTGGCGTGGTAACCAGCTACTAGTAGTGTCATACTGCTAGATACCCATGCACCTAATAGGCTGGCTCATGATGAGACCCCCTATCCTCTGACTAGGTCTTGTTTCATTATTTTATTTGGGTCCCTCTTGTTTCTTGTTGAGAAGCCTTTTACTCCTTTCTTGGGGATCCCTGGGCGAAGCATCTCAAGGTTTTATTTTTAGGATTTTATCGTTTTCCAGCTTTCTTTTACCTTCTGGGACTTCATCCCCTTCTTCCCACGAGGCAAGGTGTAGCCTGAAATGATAGGTCAACCCATATCCCAGACAAGTGTAATGGGATAGATGAGCGGGAAGCAAGATGAAAAGGTGGTTCTATGATGGGAGAGGACAATGGATTTTCAGAAATGCCCCCAGTGGAAAACCAAAACCTATAGACATAGGCTTAATAGTGTATCCTATCATTCCCCCCAGAGATGGTCAAGTGAGAAAATATAAGATCCAAGCATTTGTTAGAAACACAAGGAATTAAATGCACATATTCAAAGGTTTGGATGATCAGAGTGACACATACCATGATACCTGGAATCATTACCTCATGGAGCAAGAACCATATCTAACACAAGACCAAGATGATGATGATGGATGTTGCTGCTGGCAAGGTAGAGGCACTGAAAGGGAGAAAATATGGGCCCTCTAGGGCCATGCTAAAGTTGATTTGGCTCTCGGTATTCCATGTCTAGGACCTGTGGGCTTCGAGACATTAACTCCTAGTTATCCTTAAAAGTGGGGGATAACATCTGGCTATAACTCGGGGACATGTTCTCACCGTAGAGCGCATGAGAATCTCAACATCTCTGGCATAACTTGTTTACCTACTTGATCTCAATAGCAGGTATTAGTAACCTATTGGGGAGGTGATACCATCCTAGCATATATATATATATATATATATAAGACTGAAAATAAAAAAATTATAAGTGTGAATGTAAAGCAAACTATTATGATATGCAATGCAAATGGTATAGCACATGAATGAAAAATGCCTACCTACTTACCTGCACTTACCTGTCATGCTGCTGGTGGATAGTAACACTTGATGTGTAAAGCGTTTACTGACATCCTCAAGATTTATCCCTCCATGGTGCCTAGGTTGAAAGAGTTTGTACCTCCATGACTGATGATTTTGTAGGGACCTTTCCATAAACTATCCAAATTTTTTGTGCATACCAGGTTTCTCCTGACACTTTTATCATAGACAACAACATGAGGAGGGATAGGTCGTGGCTGAGGGAATGGAGAGTGAGTAGGCTGAGACTTCATGATAGGAGTACTTTTACGGCATACAATAGGTCAGAGGTGGACCATGTTAGACAGACAGTTGAGACTTGGTGTGTGATGGTGAGCATCATAGACCAGGTGACGACAGATGAGCACAGAGGGCTTCTGACAGTGATTAGATTCACATAGGAGTAGTTAGAGGAGATTGGAAGTGATAAACTTCCAAGCTTTCCATGGGACCCAGGAGTCCGTTTTGTTAGCATGATGCTCATGTTGACCCAGGTTGCTCTAGAGTGCCACACACTCCACCTTGGTTTGGTTTGGAGTGGGTCTGCAGGTACTAAAGGAGATCTTGTACTATTGTGGGATAAGAGAAAGGAGAAACCTGGTATGCACAAAAGATTTGGATAGTTTATGGAAAGGTCCCTACAAAATCATCAATCATGGAGGTACAAACTCTTTCAACCTAGGCACCATGGAGGGATAAATCTTGAGGATGTCAGTAAACGCTTTACACATCAAGTGTTACTATCCACCAGCAGCATGACAGGTAAGTGCATGTAAGTAGGTAGGCATTTTTCATTCATGTGCTATACCATTTGCATTGCATATCATAATAGTTTGCTTTACATTCACACTTATAATTGTTTTATTTTCAGTCTTATATATATATATATATATATATATATATATGCTAGGATGGTATCACCTCCCCAATAGGTTACTAATACTTGCTATTGAGATCAAGTAGGTAAACAAGTTATGCCAGAGATGTTGAGATTCTCATGCGCTCTACGGTGAGAACATGTCCCCGAGTTATAGCCAGATCTTATCCCCCACTTTTAAGGATAACTAGGAGATAATGTCTCGAAGCCCACAGGTCCTAGACATGGAATACCGAGAGCCAAATCAACTTTAGCATGGCCCTGGAGGGCCCATATTTTCTCCCTTTCAGCGCCTCTACCTTTCCAGCAGCAACATCCATCATCATCATCTTGGTCTTGTGTTAGATATGGTTCTTGCTCCATGAGGTAATGATTCCAGGTATCATGGTATGTGTCACTCTGATCATCAAAACCTTTGAATATGTGCATTTAATTCCTTGTGTTTCTAACAAATGCTTGGATCTTATATTTTCTCACTTGACCATGTCTGGGGGGAATGATAGGATACACTATTAAGCCTATGTCTGTAGGTTTTGGTTTTCCACTGGGGGCATTTCTGAAAATCCATTGTCCTCTCCCATCATAGAACCACCTTTTCATGTTGCTTCCCGCTCATCTATCCCATTACACTTGTCTGGGAAATGGGTTGACCTATCATTTCAGGCTACACCTTGCCTCGTGGGAAGAAGGGGATGAAGTCCCAGAAGGTAAAAGAAAGCTGGAAAACGATAAAATCCTAAAAATAGAACCTTGAGATGCTTCGCCCAGGGATCCCCAAGAAAGGAGTAAAAGGCTTCTCAACAAGAAACAAGAGGGACCCAAATAAAATAATGAAACAAGACCTAGTCAGAGGATAGGGGGTCTCATCATGAGCCAGCCTATTAGGTGCATGGGTATCTAGCAGTATGACACTACTAGTAGCTGGTTACCACGCCAAGTTAGTGACTCTTGGTTGCATGGCCAAGAGAAAGTGGATCTCATCATGAGACAACCTTCTCATTTTTGTCAAATTACTTGTGGGTAACATTGTCACCAATGGTCTCCATGAAAAGGAAGTGTCCCCTAATTATCTTCTTGAAGAAAAAAAAATAAGAATAAAGAATAAAAGGCATGAATTGGTCTTGGAAAAAATTTACATTCCTTCTACAAAGGCACCCACAGGTAAAAATTTGCATTCCCCTGCTTCATTGCACCCATTGTCAAGACATCCATTATCCACATCACCCACTTACATGGCTTAGATAAATTATTTTCTGGGAAATTTCTTTTTCCAGTGGACACTAGCCCAATAGGATTCCCTGTCACTTTCCCCAAACTTGTATTGTGGGCTTGTATAATGTCTTTGAGATTTTAACTGAGATAGTAGGGTTTTTATGCACATGTTTAATAATATTGATGATGGGATGTGATTGACATTTCTATGATCCCTATGACTTATGAGCCCCTAGAGGGCATAACTGTTAATGTGCAGAATCATGCCCGATGGACAGGTACCATGTTGGACAACTACACACAGGGAGATGATCAGTGCGGACCTCCATGGGGCTGAAGATCCCACCCAGTGGATGTTTAGACCCTAGTAGGGGGAAAAGACAACACATAGGGGTTTGCAGAGGAGAGAAGGAGGATGTATTGAAGAGGCACCCCAAAAGAGCTTCACCTAGGGGGGTTGTGCCCTTTTCAATGGAACGTTGGCCTTGGAAGGCCTAGGACATCACCCATGGGATCCATGACATCATCCTTGCTTCATGAATGCTTTGGCATATGAGCAGGGAAGTTTGTCATGTGTGGCATCTTGGAGAAGCCCAAGGAGGGCTAACGTATTGCTCCTAGAGGATGCATTTTTCCTAGAAGGGGATAACGTCATGCTAGAGAGGGGATGAAATCACTTTTTTGCTTGATTAGGGTTTTATTTTAAGCATTTAATATAAAATAGTATGATTTTAGTATTTTGGCCTTGTCGGCCTTTTTCATGACCTAAAAAGTAAAATTAGGTCATGGTACTGTATAAATTGAGGGGATTTGCCTTCATTTTTTCATCATCTTTCACTCACTCATTAGTGACGTCTGAAATTTCCACCAATCTTGGAGTTCTTGGCTAAAATTGGGAGGCACAATTGTTTAAGGAATAGATTTTTGGACTTATATTGGCATTTTTGACATTTCTCTTGGTGGAAGGTGTTACAACTAGGGTTTTTTGTGTGATTTCTTGGTTAGATGTAAGATAATTTATGCAAATTTTTTTAATTGAATGGTTGTAGTGTTATTTTCTTGCATCTATTTTTATAATTTTATGAATAAACCCTAGGTGACAAGCAAACATTCTAGGTCCTTGTCTCATGTTGACATCAAGGTTTTGAGCCATTTGTTGAAGAGGATAGAGCCTTGCCTTAGCAACACTCCATCCCTCTTCTTCTTGCTAGCCATTTTCTTATTTACTGAGATAATAAGGAGAAAACACATCAAGGCCTAGTTCCCCTACACCTTGGTGACCCGACTTTCCCTAGGGTTTGCCTGGTAAATCCTTGCCAAAGAAACACGTTACCTGCAAAACCTCTTGTCTTAGTTTAATGCAATCTTTTGAGCTAGTCATTTTTTCATTTAAGCTAAGGAAGGAAGAGAGAGCACTGAGGCCTAGTTCCCCTACACCAAAGTGAACCTCTCTCCCCTAGGGTGTCATCCTTGAGGCCTTTCCATAGCAACACCTTAAGGTATAACCCTCTTGTCATTAGTCTTACTACTTTCACTTGATCCTTCAACTCTTCTGTCCTCTTCTTTTGAATCCATTTACCCTAACAAGGCATTGATCTAATGCCTCCTTTGTCTTCAGTAACTTGATCATAACTTCAATCAAACACTTTAAGAAATTACTAATATTTCTAACCCTAGCCTAATACTAACCCTACTAACTCATTGATTCTATCATCCTTTGCTATAAAAATCATCGTGCAGTTATCATTTTACTTTCAGGCAATCGAATGGTTGTTTAAAGACATTATCTAATCAAGTGTTAATTTTTCATATTGAATGCCAAGTTTCTTAGGAATTTACTGAAGAAGTGATATTGAAATCATTGTTATTATACAAACATTGACTTTGTCAATATTTATTGCTCAATTGCTTATGTTCTAGAAATTCATTTATTATATGAAGTACTAAACAACAAGAAATCTTGCATATGCATCATTCTATTGCTGTCTTTTTCTCGGGTAGGTGATCTTATTGGTTTTTACTTCTGGTTGCATTTATTGGCTATAAGCTAGGACTTTCTGATTAGGTGGTAACTTGTGAGGGGGATTATTATCACTCATCCTTGCTAAAACCTCTTTCCTTCTCAAAACCCCAAGTTAATGGGGACGTCTCCCCTGGGATTTACCTCCCTAAATAGAAATAACCCTCCCATCGAGGTGACAGTGGGTGGGATTGGTTCAGTTATGCCAGTTTGATCTCTTTTCATCTATCGTTTATCCTAACTACAAACTGTGCGATAACATTTTGGCGCCGCTGCTAGGGAACACTGAGTCAAAACTTCCTCAATATGACACTTTTCGGTAAGAGTTGCTTCTAGAGTATTCATCTTACAAGCTTACCTAGTGACTCTGCTTAGTTTTTTTTCCCTTTCTTCTTTGATAGTTTCAAGCAAATCATCTGGCGATGACGACCCATAGAGGGAATCATTATTTACCTCCTCCTACTGTGGTGAATGTCATTCATGCGAATCTTTTTCCTACCTTGATTTATACCAAATGGTCTTGCCAAGAAACCTTTGGTTTTTTTAACTTAACTAATATCCAAGGTGGGTTAAATGACCTACCCAAAGGTGTTAGGTCTTAGTTACCAAGCTTCTCAAGAATAGGGGTATCCTCTGGTAACTCACATTGGACCCAGTTTTGTGAAATTTTTTATTTTCATCAAAACGGTCAAGAGAACCCTGATGTCTTTATGAGGCCCTTTGCAAGATCTCTCATTGAGGAAGCTAAGACTTGGATTGATTCCTACCCAAAAGGAGACATAAAAACTCCTGAAGAACTAGAAAGGGCCTTTAAAATAACATGGTGCAATCAAGAACACACACAATCCTAATACTCTCAATACATTGATATTTTCAAGGGTTCCAGCGAGGGAATTAGGGATTTTAATGACAGATTCAATCTACTCCTTAAAAATCTATGAAGTAACCTAAACTCAAAGGAGGTTATCCTCCAACACTACTTAAACTCTTTGGAAGGAACTTTACAGTTTACCCTCAAGGATCGATCACCCTCAACCCTAGAAGAAGCGCAGTATTTCACTTACCAAATTGAGAGGAACCTTGAGTTTGAAGACTACATCCATCAGGCTATTCTTTCACACAATGAAAACTCTTACAAGTCTAGTGATGAAGACATCATAAAAACTGAACTCAAGCTCCCAGAAATCCTTGAAATAAGACCCATACCCCCCAAAAGGAAATGAATCTCTTCTCATGCCAACATTCAGGATGTTCCACTTTGGTAACCTCTCACAAAAGTAGAACCTTTTCAAGACCCTTTCCCTCACCAGAATGGTGAACTTGAAGCTTCCTTTCCACAAACTTATGAGCACGACCTTCTTAAAGAAGTTCCTCTCTTTGTCCACCAGGTAGATAAATTTAGATCATTGTCTACTAGGTAGATAACTTTAGATCAAGGTGCAGTGAGGTCACACCTTTCTAAGTCACTCTCTAGGTCAACAATTCCCTCCTCCATAATTGTGTTTTTCACCCAAGCACTACAACCAACATTATGACAGAGGAAATCATGCATCAATTAAGCCTAATCCTTTCACAACCAAATTCCAAAGGAGGTTTTGCAAAAGGTGTTATCAAGGACCTAGAATTTTCCTTTGACTCTTTTTCTAGTGCTCCCTTTTATATAGATGTGATGGTGGTATATGCCGTAAACAATTGGGGTATCATTTTCCAGAAGGACCTCATAAATCACTTAGTTGGAAGTTTTCAAGACCAAGAGTCCAAAGCAATTTTTCTTCACCCTAAAGGAGGATTCTTCACCCTCCACAGAGAACCCCTTGTAGGGTCCTTAGTTGAAACCCTCGATGAATCAATCGATCAACTCCTATGTGTTAACAATGACATCGATAATTTGTTTGTCCAAGGAGGAAGTTTAGGAATCGACACTATAGAGACACCTGAAGGAATTTGGACCCTAGTGTTTTATGAAGCCTTGATCCTAGGCCTCAACTTAGCAATTGACAAAGGTGTCAACTACTTAAGGGTGAAAGGGGATTCATACCTCATAGTATCTCAAGACCTCATAGTATCTCAAGTGTTGATAAAATTTTCTACAAAGAATGAGAAGTTAAAGAAGTATCGAGACTATGCTCAATCCCTTTCAAAATACTTTAATATAATTTCAATTGAAGCCATTCCTCGAGAAGAAAACTATGTGGTAGATTCCTTGGTCATTTATTCTTCCACCCTACAACCCTGTGATGGTCCGCTTCATGACCTATGCAAAATGGAAGTCCTATTTAGACCTTCTATCCCTGACAATTTTGAACATTGGCAAGTTTTTGAGGACAATGAACAGATCATCAGGTTTATGGAGAACAAAAAAGAATTCATCAATTCAAAAATAAACTTCCTAGATGACTCCATGAACTTGGAGGTTATTAACCTTCAAAATAACACCTTACCCAAAGGATGCATCCCTTTAGAAAATATCTTTGATAGACATGATGTCTTCAAAATAAATAAGCCTAGAAAACAAACTAATGAAGAATTAGAATTTAACATCGGTACGGAAATCGATCCAAGGATGATCAAAATAGGGAAGAAAACCACTGAAAATGAAAGGGCCAAAATCTTAGACCTCATAAGAGAATTTAGAGATAGTTTCGCTTGGAATTACGACGATTTAAAATCACATAGGGGAGATGTAATCCAACACGCCATACCCCTGGTACAAAGAGCCAAACCTTTCCGTAAAAATCTAAGGCATATCAATCCAAAGATAGAAATCCAAATACAAAAGGAGTTTCAAAAGATGGTTGATGCTGGTATCATAGCCCCCATCAGATATTCCTCTTGGATGTCGAATTTTGTACTTGTCCGAAAGAAAACCGGTGATATATGTCTCTGTGTGGATTTTTGCAACCTTAACCAGTTATCCTTGAAAGACAAATATCCCCTCCCAAACATGGAACATCTGTTACAAAGGGTTATAGGGGCAGGTATGATGTCCATGTTGGATGGATTCCAAATACAACCAAGTCTTTCTCAAAAGATAAGACCATCTTAAAACAACATTTACTACACCTTGGGGAACCTTTATGTACTTAAGAATGTCGTTTGATCTTATGAACACTGGTGCCACCTTCTAGAGAGCAATGGAATTCAAATTTAGGGATCTTATACAGAAAATGATAGAGATTTACTAGAATGATCTCATAGTGGTATCAAAGGACAGAATAGACCATCTTTCACACCTCAATATTGTTTTCGAGCGATGTAGGAAGCATGATATATCTCTAAATCCTAAGAAGTTCATTTTTGGAATCAATGAGGGGAAACTTTTGGGTCACGTGGATTCAAAAGGGGGAGTCTCCGTAGACCCTGAAAGGGTCCAATCAATAAAATATTTCTATCCCCCAATCAACAAAAAATCTTTACAATCCTCTTTCGAAAAGATCAACTTCATTCGAAGATTTGTCCCAATTTTTTCCGAAAGGATAAAACCCATGAGTGCTTTGCTAAAAAAGAAAGTTGCCTTCAGGTGGGATGATAAATCCATCAAATATTTTCAATATATAAATGATTCAATCTCCCAAGCCCCGGTCCTGATCAACCCTGATTATTCATGAGATTTCATAATATTCGCGTTTGCCTCCCAAGACACCATAGCAAGCATTTTTTTGAAAAATAAAGTTGATGATTATGAACACCCCATAGCTTTTATGAGTAAGGTCCTTAGAAACTTAGAGTTGAATTATTCCATCACTGAGAAGCAATCATATGCCTTGGTGAAGTCCCTCAAGCACTTTAGAAACTACATTGGCTACAACAAAATCAAGGCTTATATCCCCTACCCTATAGTAAAAGATGTTTTATCACAACAAGATTGTATGGGTACTAGGGGGAAGTGGGTCTCTAAAATCCAAGAGTATGACTTAGAGATACAACCCACTAAGACAATAAAGAGACAAGGTTTATCCCAGATGCAAGCCGAAAGCAACCAAGAGGCCATACGAATGGGAGAGAGTGAACAGATAAATGTAGTGGTCAGTGAATTAGAACATGATGACTGGTATTCCGATATCATCTATACCTTAAGAATTTATCATAAGAGTGGACTACAAAATATGTTCTTTGATACTTAAGGCTACAAAATATTGTTTGACCGAAGATGGCGTTGGCTGGAAAAATCCTGATGGGGTGCTCCTTAGATGTGTCAACCAAGAAGAAGAAGGGAAATTATTGAAGGAATTACACTCCAGATTTTGTGGTGTATGTTTCACAGCTCGTACTAATGCCCACAAGATCCTAAGGGATGGATATTATTAGCCAACACTATTTTCCTATACTCACCGATATGTATGATCTTTCCATCCCTTCTAGTACTTCTTTCGTAAACCAAAACTCCTAGCACAACCTTTAAAACCCATGGTAGTGGAAGCACCTTTTCAGCAATGGGGTTTAGATTTTATTGGGAAGTTTAAGGATAATTCAAGGAATGGGGTTTAGATTTTATTGGTAAGTTCTTCCTAATAGCCGCAGACTATTTTACTAGATGGGTGGAATCCATCCTCACAAACAAGACCACCGAGGAGGTAATCATGAATTGCTTGGAAGAACAGATCATAACTAGGTTCGGCGTCCCTTCCAAAATTACTACATACAATGTCAAGGCTTTTAGCTCACATGCACTAGTGGAATTTTGTTTCAAGTATGGCATCTACTATCTGCAGGGGAGTGGATTAGCAGAGTCTAGCAATAAAAACCTTATGAGTATTATCAAAAAGGTCGTTCGGGAAAATAAGAATTCTTGGGATAGAAAAATCAAGTAGGCCTTATGGGAAGATCGAATAACAACAAAAACCTCGACAAGAAAGACTCCTTTTGAGCTAGTATATGGACTGGAGGAAAAACTTCCTATAAACCTCCAAATTCCCATCCTCCACTTTGCTCAACAATATGTTACAGATAAGGAAACAATCCAAGGATGAATTAACCAACTGATAGAATTAGATGAATCTATAAGAGTT
>ML782298.1:979070-998923 GCA_009831015.1 Picea engelmannii
CTTTATTTTGTTGCATCCATGCAACTCTATCAAATGCCCAATAAATCATTTTCAAATATAATACTATTATTGAACATCTATAAAATTCACAAAGCCAAACAATAAACTTGAGTAGCATGGTTCAAGTGTAAGGTTAAGGTAGCCTTTTTTGTAGCTCAACATTGGAATGCCAATCAACCATGTCTTTCAAGTCGTGAAACCATTATGTCACCATTACAAAGATAGGCTAATTCACATGGTGGATTTATAGATGTCTCCAAATAGCTTATTACTATGCAAATACACTTATTATCCCATCAATCAAAACTCGAAATTTCCACAAATGTTTTTTCATCATGCCGAGACTTGGGTAGTATTTAAATGTTAGATATTAACTTGAAAAAAGCATTGCAAACCAATCCAACCTTTTGAATTCATACTAGAGTATATAAATTTCCTTCTTACATAAGCACAAGCCCATTTCAAACAACATCATTTCACTGTGGAGGAAAGCTAGTGTGTGCTAGCTTTCCTACTTAAACAAGCACAAGCGCATTTCGAGCAACAATGTTCCACTAATGTATGGTAGTTTTCCTTCTTGCACAAGAACATGGACATTTCTAACAACATCATTCCACCATGGAGGAAAGATGGAGCATGTTAGTTTTCCTTTTTGCACAAGCACAAGCGCATTTCGAACATCATTCCATTGTGGAGGAAAGTTAGTGTGTGGTAGTTTTCCTTCTTCCACAAGTAGAAGCGCATTTCTAATAACATCATTCCACTATAGAGGAAATCTAACACGTACTAGTTTTCCATCTTACACAAACAAAAGCGCATTTCGAACAACATCATTCCATTTTAGGGTAAGGCTAGCACCTACTAGTTTTTCTTCTTGCACAAGCAGAAACGCATTTCAAACAACATCATTCTATTGTGGGGGAAATCTAGCATGTGTTGTCTTTCCTTTTTGCACAAGAACAAGTGCATTTTGAACAACGTCATTCTACTATGGGCAAGCTAGTGCGTGCTAGCTTTCCTTCTTGCACAAGTACAAGCACATTTTGAACAACATTATTCCACTATGGTGGAAAGCTAACGCATACTAGTTTTCTTTTGTATACAAGCAAAAACACATTTCAAACAACATCATTCCACTATGGGGGAAAGCTAGCACGTGCTAGTTTTCCTTCTTTCACAAGCACAAGCGTATTTCAACCAACAACATTTCATTGCGGGGGGAACTAGCGCGTGTTAGCTTTACTTCTTGCACAAGCACAAGCGCATTTCGAAAAACAACATACCACTATGGAGGGAAACTAACCCATGGTAGCTTTCTTTCTGCACAAGTACACGCACATTTCAAACAACAACATTCTACTCTAGAATAAATCTAGCGTGTGCTATCTTCCTCCATGCACAAGCACAAGCGCATTTCGAGCAACATAATTCCATTGTGTAGAAAATCTAACTTGTGCTAGCTTTCCATCTTTCACATGCACAAATGCATTTTGAACAACATCATTCCACTGTGTAGGTAAGCTAACTCATGCTAGCTTTCCATCTTGCACAAACACAAGTGCATTTCGAACATCATTCCACTATGTAGGAGAGATAACGCGTGCTAACTTTCCATCTTAGACAAGCACAATCACATTTTGAACAACATTTTTCCACTGTAGAGGAAAGCTAGTGTGTGCTAGTTTTCCTTCTTGCACAAGCACAAGAGAATTTTGAACATCATCATTCCACTTTGGAGGAAAGATAACGAATGTTAGCTTTCAACATCATTCTACTATGGAAGAAAGCTAGTGCATGCTAGCATTCCTTCTTGCACAAGCACAAGCACATTCCGAACAACATCATTACATTGTGGAGTAAAGATAGCATATGCTAGTTTTTCTTCTTACACAGACATAAGAAAATTTCAAACAACATCATTCCATGGTGGAGGAAAGCTAGCACATGCTCATCTTGAAAAAGCACAGACGCATCTCAAACATCATTCTATCGTGGGGGAAAACTAGTGCGTGTTGGCATTCACTCCTGAAAAAGCGCAAGCTCATATTGAACAACATCATTCTACTATGAGGGAAATCTAGCGGACGCTAACTTTCCCTCTTACACAAGAACAAGAACATATCAAACAACATCATCCCACTGTGAGGGAAAGCTAGAACATCTCAAACATCATCCCGTCATGGGAATAAGCTATCGCATCCTATCTTTCCCTATTGCACAAGTAGGAACACATCTCGAACATCATCCCACTATGGGGATAAGCTATTGTGTGCTAGCTTTCCCTTGTGCACAAGTAGGAGTGCATCTCGAACAACATCATCCCACCATGGGGAAAAGCTAGTGCGTTCTAGTTTTCCCTCTTGCACAAGTAGGAGCACATCTCGATCAACATCATCCCACTATGGGGGAAAGCTAGCGTGTTCTAGCTTTCCTTCTTGCACAAGAAAGAGCGCATCTTAAACAACATCATCCCACTGTGGGGGAAATCTAGTGCATTGTAGCTTTCCCTCTTACACAAGTAGGAGTGCATCTCAAACAACATCATCCCATCGTTGGGAAAAGCTAGTGTGTGATAGATTTCCCTGCAGGCTAGCTTTCTTTCTTGCAGAAGAAGGAGCTCATATCAGACAACATCATCCCACAGTGGGGGAAATCTAGCATGTACTTTCTTTCCCTCTTGCACAAGCACAAGCTCATCTCGAACAACATAATCCCACCATCAGAGAAAGCTGGCATGTGCTAGCTTTCCCCCTTGCACAGGAATGAGCTCATGTTGAAAAATATCATCTCATCGTGGGGGAAAGCTAGCGCATGCTAGATTTCCCACTTGCACAAGTACGAGCTCATCTCGGACAAACATCATCCCACCGTGGGGGAAATCTAGCGCGTGCTATATTTTCCTCTTACACAAGCACAAGCTCATCTCAGACAACATCATCCCACCACGGGATAAAGCTAGTTCATGCTAGCTTTCCCTGTTGCACAAGCCCGAGCTCATCTTGGACAACATCATCCCACCATGGGGGAAAGATAGTGCATGCTAGATTTCCCTCTTGCACAAGAACGAGCTCATCTTGGAAAACCTCATCCCACTGTGTGGGAAAGCTAACGCATGCTAGATTTCCTTCTTACACAAGCACGAACTCATCTAAGACAACATCATCCCACCATGGTGGAAAGCTAGTGCATTCTATCTTTCCCTCTTTCACAAGTAGGAGCACATATTGAACAACATCATCCCACCGATGGGGAAAGCTAGTTTTCCCTCTTGCAAAAGCAAGAGCACATCTCGAACAACATCATCCCACCGTGGGGAAAATCCAACTCATGCTAGCTTTCCCTCTTGCACAAGCAAGAGCATATATTGAACAATGTTATCCCACTGGTGGGGAAAGATAGTGTGTGCTATCTTTCCCTCTTGCACAAGCATGAGCTCACCTCAGACAACATCATCCCACTGTGGGGGAAAGCTAGCGCATGGTAGCTTTCCCTCTTGCATAAGCACAAGCTCATCTTGAACGACATCATCCCGCCGTGGGGGAAAGCTAGTGCGTGGAATATTTCCCTCTTACACAAGCACGAGCTCATCTCAGAGAACATCATCCCACCATGGGGGAAAGCTAGTGTGTGCTATATTTCCCTCTTTCACAAGCACGAGCTCATCTCGAATAAACATCACCTCACCAAGGGGGAAAGATAGCCCACACTAGCTTTCCCTCTTGCACAAGCATGAGATCATCTCAGACAACATCGTCCGACCATGGGGGAACGCTAGAACATGCTAGCTTTCCCTCTTTCATAAGCACCAACTCATCTCAGACATCATCCTCCTACCATGGGGGAAATCTAGTGCACGCTATCTTTCCTTTTTACACAAGCACAAGCGCATTTTGAACACCATTCCATTGTGAAGGAAAGCTAGCACTAGCTTTCCCTCTTGCACAAGCAGGAGCACATCTCGAACAACATCATCCCACTAGTGGGGAAAGTTAATGCATGCTAGATTTCCCTCTTACACAAGCAGGAGCTCATATTGGACAACATCATACCACCATAGAGGAAATCTAGTGCGTGCTAGATTTTCCTCTTGCATAAGCAACAACGCATCTCAAACAACATCATCCCACTAGTGGGGAAAGTTGGCACATCCTAGCATTCCCTCTTGCACAAGGAGCACATCTTGAACAACATCATCCCACCATGGGGGAAAGCTAGTGCATGCTAGCTTTCCCTATTACACAAGAAGGGGCGCATCTCGAACAACATCATCCCACTAGTGGGGAAAGCTAGAGCGTGCTAGCTTTCCTTTTTTCACAAGAAAGAGCTCATATTGGACAACATCATCCCACCATGGGGAAATCTAGTGCATGCCAGCTTTCCATCTCACACAAGCACAAGCTCATCTCGGACAAAATCATCCCACCGATAGGGAAAGCTAGCATGTCCTAGTTTTCCCTCTTGCACAAGCATGAGCTCATCTCGAAAAAAATCATCCCACCATGGGGGAAATCTAGCACGTGCTATCTTTCCCTCTTGCACAAGCACGAGCTCATCTCGAACAACATCATCCCACTGTGGGGGAAAGCTAGCATGTGCTAGTTTTCCCTCTTGCACAAGCACGAGCTCATCTCGAACAACATAATCCCACCATGGGGGAAAGCTAGCACGTGTTAGCTTTCTATATTGCACAAGCACGAGCTCATCTCAGACAACAACATCCCACCATGGGGGAAAGCTAGCGCATGGTATCTTTCCATCTTGCACAAGCACGAGCTCATCTCAGAAAAACATCATCCCACTGTGGGGGAAAGCTAGCATGTGTTAGCTTTCCCTCTTGCACAAGTACAACCTCATCTAGAACAACATCATCCCACTATGGGGGAAAGATAGCTTGTGTTAGATTTAACTCTTGCACAAGGACGAGCTCATCTCAGACAACATCATTCCTTCTTGCACAAGCATGAGCTCATCTCAGACAACATCATCCCACCATGGGGGAAAGCTAATGCACGTGCTAGCTTTTCCCTCTTGCACAAGCACGAGCTCATCTAAAAAAAAATCATCCCACTGTGGGGAAATCTATCACATGTTAGTTTTCCCTCTTTCACAAGTACAATCTCATCTCGAACAACATCATCTCACTGTGGGGGAAAGCTAGTGCCTGCTAGCTTTCCCTCTTGCACAAGCACGAGCTCATCTCGGAAAAACATCATCCTACCGAGCGGGAAAGATAGAATGTGCTAGCTTTCCCTCTTACACAAGCATGAGCTCATCTTGGACAACATCATCCCATCACAGAGGAAAGCTAGCACGTGCTAGCTTTCCCTCTTGCACAAGAAGGAGCTCATCTCGGACAACATGATCCCACCATGGGGGAAAACTAGCACTTGCTAGATTTCCTTTTTGTGCAAACACAAGTGCATTTTTTGAACATCATTCCATTGTCAAGGAAAGCTAACGCATGCTAGCTTTCCCTCTTACACAAGCAGGAGCACATCTTGAACAACATCATCCCATCAGTGAGAAAAGCTAGCACATGCTAGCTTTCCCTCTTGTACAAGCACGAGCTCATTTCAGACAATGTCATCCCACCATGGGGGAAATCTAGTGTGTGCTAGCCTTCCCTCTTGCACAAGAAAGAGCTCATCTCAGAGAACATTATCTGACCATGGGGGAAAGCTAACGTGTGCTAGCTTTCCCTCTTGCACAAGCAAGAGCTCATCTCGGACAACATCATGCGGGAAAGCTAGCACGTGCTAGTTTTCCCTCTTGCACAAGCAAGAGCTCATCTCAGACAACATCGTCCCACCGTGGGCGGAAGCTAGTGTGTGTTAGCTTTCTCTCTTCAACAAGTAGGAGCTCATATCAGACAACATTGTCCCACCATGGTAATTTGCATATTTGTTTGTCTTAATATTGGCAATTCGTATTAAAATTCATCTCAATAAGATAATAATTTGAAGAGGAAGTTCATTTTTTGGAATAAAATTGTTCATTATTTAGAGTATAAATGAAGCATTCAACCATGTTGGTGTGCCTATGAAATCTTATAGACTAGCCCACGATAGAGCCAAATGTCCTAGCATAATCTCATCAAACCTCAAAGAAAAGATCTATTTAAACCACTACAAAAATATGTTTCTAACTTAGTGCATATTAGTCCCTACACTTTATGGCCTGAGATGGTAAAGGGGAATAATTCAGACATATCTAGATAGAAGGCCAATCACTTAACCTATTTCTTGTCAAAAATGCTTAGAGTACTGACAACATTCACCAAAATGAGGAATATTTGTTTTTAATGTAGGCATAAAACTTGAAGGTATCAAAACTACCTATCCTTGTCACGCTAGATAGGGAGGTTTAAAGTTCTCTTATTTCTAATGGTGTAGGGGATTGGTATTGTGGCCCAGATTTATTGTTAATGTATTCAAGGGAATATCTACCTCAAGTTCAAAATTCAGTCTGTGTAGCATAGATCTTCAACAATAAAAATATTTTGAGAGTTGTATACATTACCCCTTCACTTGATGATGTCAGGAATCAGTTATGTAATAATGTGTGGAGCTTGATGGATGAGGAACCTACACTAGAACATCCACTAGGATCGTCACAAGACTCTGCCATGTTAGAAGACCATCCAACAAACAAAGACATAAGTCATGGTTTCCTTGAAACCCTCGAAATTGACACCATTAAGGAAGAAGCCTGTGAAATAAGAAATGAATAAAGGTCAAATCTCAAATCATTTTGTAATTTCAGTTTGAAAAGAGAAATGGTATCTAATCTGCATGAGTTGGATGAATATATCTTATTTAACTCAAGAAGAGGTCCTTTTTCCATGATTTTTAATGGTGAACCTCATTATGACATGAGCAAGGAGAATGGAAATGAAGCAAAGAACAATGAGCTAGTATTTGAGAGTCATTTCAAAGGAATATCTCTTGATCAATATTATGGCCATGGAATGGGCATGACACAATCCTCCATTTAGATTCTTCATTTAGTCCAAAATAGGAAAACCTTTGCAGAGGCAGAAATGGGAACAAATCCTTTTATTTAACAGATTTGTGTGATAAAATAGAGATAAAAACATTTTTTCTACTAATAGTCATGCTGGTGGAATTTTGGATGAATTAGGATCTAACCAATGTTTTCAAGCCAAAGGGACACCTTCTCATCAATCTGTTTTGGCAAAAAATAAGGACGATAGAAACCATAGCACTTGTGAAGATGAGTATAACATATATGATTGGTTGTATTCTGAATATATGTTTCTTTTCAGTCTGGATGGTGATAGTAACAAGGCCTTTCTCACATCAAATGTCGAGATGCAAATAGAAGATAGTGTCTGCAATATTGGACACAAAGGATTTCAAGTTCATGAAGTAGCAGAAAATTGGTTTGATAGGAAAAACCTAGAATTACAAGCTAAGTTTGGACAAATCATACTTTGGGGGTTGTGTTTTGATATCAGCTAGCCTAGTGATGAGGGCACACCTATTCTCATGGGGGAATATGAAATACAAACAAATGGTACATTCTCCAATACAGGGCTGTGCCCATAATTTAAAGAGGGTAGCACTGCTAGCCACATAGATGAAGCCGCCATTGAAGAAAGGGACCTAGATTTTGGTGTGGACCAAGAACATTGCAAAGAGATAGATCACTATACATTTTTGAAGATTTTTAATGATGATATCCTTGTTGTTCCAGAACAACAAAAAACCTTGATCCTTGATATTCCTGGGTGTACCAACATGTCTCATCCTGGAGATTCCATACGAGTCAGAACCAAGTATGATTGGGGCATTTATGACGATGTCAACCTGGATTTAAACGATAGATCTGAACAGAGCAGTGATAGATTTTTAAAGTTATTTGTGATTGACCCTAGTAATAGTGATGATAGCAATTATCTGATCGATGAAATAAGGCTGGAACATAGTCCTGACAACCAAAAACTCGATTTTAAGTGTGACAGTGATGGGAATTTTTCATTGAATATTGGCATTATTAATTATGTTGTAAAACAGTACTGGACGGGTTTGGATAAACAATCTATGGAGCATGCTTGCTGTCAAATTTACACATCAACCTGGAGTAAATGTGACCTTTATGGCTTAAAAGGTTTTATGAAGAACACTATTCTTGTAAGAAGAGTCTACTAAAATAAAATTACCTCATTGATTCTTTAACATCTCCATGAATTTATCAGTCCAAAATACCAAGGGAAGTCCCAACACCTTAACCCAAATCAACACTTCAAAATTTGATTATGTCTTTGGGTTGAAACAAGGGTGTCAAGGTTTTAATGATAGAAAAGAGGACTCCCAAAATGATATACCCTTTAAGGTCCTATGGGAATCCTCTTCAGACCAAAAAAAAAATGCAAGCCACCTTCTCATCATAAGGTAATAAGATAGTCCATATATGATAATTAATTTCCAGAATTCTTGCATATAATCATTTAAAGTATCATCTACTATATGCCACATGAAAAAAATTCCAATTAGGACCTTGCTAGAAATTTTCAATACATGTGCTACCCCTGGATCTTAACCTATCACCATATTGACCTATGCCACCTTCTTCTTGACCACTTTCCTTCTCTTCTTTGAACTCTTTCCCCCTTGAGACACCACATTGAGATCCTTCTCTCTGTTTCCACCACTAAGTGTCTCTAAATCCAGGTTAGCACCTACAAATTGTATGCCTTTTACTTGCCCATTCGATGGCATGAGAAATATTTTTCCATAGGTCTGTGTTGACATCACCCCACATTCTAGTTCAACTTCGTCTCAATTATTTGAGGGAGCTAATAAATGATTACTAGACTTTGTAGAATGGGGAAACCTAACCTCAAATTTTAATGAAGAAAAACCTTATCTCGACCTTGTGGTTGGGATACCCTCCTCATATGACACAATCAAGTCTACAATACTATTATTGAATGCATCTCCTTCCAAGTTTCTGACAACATGTCAACTTTCATAGCTTGAGACCATTGGATCCGTCTTTGGTCTTGTGGATTTCGAACTTGAATCATAATTATATCTCATGTGATCCAATGGAGGCTATAGGTCACATATTCTATATGTTAATGCCTTAGAATGGGCCTTCTAAGAATTTGTGTTGTACAAGGTTCATTTGCATGGATCTCTCCTAAGAACTTGTATTGTGAGGTGTGTAAGATTATTCTTCAGAAAACATAAAAAGGTGTAAAGAACCAAAGAATTATAACATCAACAAATCCTCCGATTTTTCACTTTTGAAAGGTGTCTTTACATTCATCCAACCAAAATCTATCTGGGTTTCATCTTTGAATCCACAATACTAATTTTGGAAATTTTAGCACACTAATTTATGCAATACATCCATTGACAAACAAAATGCTTGCTAAATATGGATTTGAACTAGAATGTATTTTACAAGAAAAGACAAAAAGAAATTAATAACAAAGAAAAAGATAGATCAATTATAAACCTTCAAAACACAAAGTCAGAGAATATTCCAAGGCACCTACAAAATATGATAAGGTGAAATGACTTACTTATAAAGTCAAAGAGTTGTTGGGAAACATATTTGCATAATTCCATTTGGAGGATCTGATCCATAGAGTAGCCACATACTACAAATTTCAGCAAGGGAAGCTAGAAGTGTCTGTCATCTCAAACAAAAAGAAAAATACAACCTCATAACGAGCCAGGAAAATCGAAAGAAAATTTATCACATTAACTAATGTACTTGTCCATCCCTTCATAAAACCTCAACGAATAGATGAAACATAAAGATAAGAATGACTTTAAACTAAGCACCTTTAATTTCCACCAAAATATGATTGGAAATAACATAAATGGTATCATTCAGAACTACTGGAAATATAAAAAATATTTTGATCAAAAAATTTAAATGGAGTGTATAAGATAGAAAACAAAACCATATAGAGTATTTTAGAAAGATGAGATGCACATAGATAATCCACACAGAAAAAGGATGTTAATCACATAAACTCATGTAAATCTCGAAAGCCTTTTCATCTAACTTTCAATCTTCTAGTTTCTCATTGATGCCCACTCTTTGAATTAAGGAAATACAAATCAGAGTTACCAGAATAGTGAGTTTGTAAAAGGTACCAACTAAAACGAAGTGGAGGTGCATTAATAACAAAGAATGGAATATAAAGTCTGTAGTTTTCCAAACCTTAATGGGTGTACGATATTGACAATACATCATAAACAATGGAATTCAAAAGGTATCCATAAACAAGAAAATCTTCCACAATAAGGGTTAGAATACTACAACAAAGTAACTGTTGGGGGGGAACTTGCTTCATCATTCATGTCAACAAGAAGCAAGAAAATGGGCAAGATGTTTGGGCTACAACAAAAATAAGCCAGTCAATGGTAGACAATAGAAAAATAGACATGCTCTTCACCAATTCTCCCATTTCATAGAGAAAAAAAAAATAAAAACAAATGGAATAAATCCAAAAAGAACCTACCAATAATTTGAACCTGTTAATAAATTAAATACAAAACTTATAGGCCTTATTCTATTGGATGAAAAGTGTCTTGAAACAATTATTTCTGCAACTGCCTGCAAAAGAGAACAAATATATGCCTATAAGGTAGAAATCATGAATCTCTTCTTTGAGCTCTTTCCCCCTTGAGACACCACATTGAGATCCTTCTCTTTGTTTCCAGCACTAAGTGTCTCTAAATCCAGGTTAGCACCTACAAATTGTATGCCTTTTACTTGCCCATTCGATGGCATGAGAAACATTTTTCCATAGGCCGGTGTTGACATCACCCCACATTCTAGTTCAACTTCGTCCCAATTATTTGAGGGAGCTAATAAGTGATTACTAGATTTTGTAGAATGGGGAAACCTAAACTCAAATTTTAATGATGAAAAACCTTATCTCGACCTTGTGGTTGGGATACCCTCCTCATATGACACAATCAAGTCTACAATACTACTCTTGAATGCATCTCCTTCCAAGTTTCTGACAACATGTCAACTATCATAGATTGAGACCATTGGATCAGTCTTTGGTCTTGTGGATTTCGAACTTGAATCATAATTATATCTCATGTGATCCAATGGAGGCTATATGTCACCTATTCTATATGCTAATGCCATAGAATGGGCCTTCTAAGAATTTGTGTTGTACAAGGTGCATTTGCATGGATCTCTCCTAAGAACTTGTATTGTGAGGCGTGTAAGATTACTCTTCAACAAACATAAAAAGGTGTAAAGAACCTAAGAATTATAACATCAGCAAATCCTCCGATTTTTCACTTTTGAAAGGTGTCTTTACATTCATCCAACCAAAAGCTATTTGGGTTTCATCTTTGAATCCACAATACTACTTTTGGAAATTTTAGCACACTAATTTATGCAATACATTCATTGACAAACAAAATGCTTGCTAAATATGGAATTGAACTAGAATGTCTTTTACAAGAAATGACAAAAAGAAAGTAATAACAAAGAAAAAGATTGATCAATTATAAACCTTCAAAACACAAAGTCAAAGAATATTCCAAGGCACCTACAAAATATGATAAGGTGAAATGACTTACTTATAAATCCAAAGAGATGTTGGGAAACCTATTTGCATAATTCCATTTGGAGGATCTGATCCATAGAGTAGTCGCATACTACAAATTTCAGCAAGGGAAGCTAGAAGTGCATGTCATCTCAAACAAAAAGAAAAATACAACCTCATAAAGAGCCAGCAAAATCAAAAGCAAATTTATCACATTAACTAATGTATTTGTCCATACCTTCATAAAACCTCAGCGAATAGATGAAACATAAAGATAAGAATGACTTCAAACTAAGCACCTTTAGTTTCCACCAAAATATGATTGGAAATAACATAAATGGTATCATTCAACACTACTGGAAATATCAAGAATATTTTGATCAAAAAATTTAAATGGAGTGTATAAGATGGAAAACAAAACCATATAGACTATTTTAGAAATATGAGATGCACATAAATAATCCACACAGAAAAAAGGATGTTAATCACATAAACTCATGCAAATCCCGAAATTCTTTTCATCTAACTTTCAATCTTCTAGTTTCTCATTGATGCCCACTCTTTGAATTAAGGAAATACAAATCATAGTTACTAGAATAGTGAGTTTGTAAAAGGTACCAACTAAAAAGAAGTGGAGGTGCTTTAATAACAGAGAATGGAATATAATGTCTGTAGTTTTCCAAACCTTAATGGGTGTACGATATTGACAATACATCATAAACAATGGAATTCAAAAGGTATCCATAAACAAGAAAATCATCCACAATAAGGGTTAGAATACTACAACAAAGTAACTGTTGGGGGGGAACTTTCTTCATCATTCATGTCATCAAGAAGCAAGAAAATGGGCAAGATGTTTGGGCTGCCACAAAAATAATCCAGTCAATGGAAGACAATAGAAAAATAGACATGATCTTCACCAATTCTCCCATTTCATAGAGAAAAAATAAATAAAAACAACTGGAATAAATCCAAAAAGAACCTACCAATAATCTGAACCTTCTAATAAATTAAATACAAAACTGACAGGCCTTATTCTATTGGATGCAAAGTGTCTTGAAACAATTATTTCTACAACTGCCTGCAAAAGAGAACAAATATATGCCTATAAGGTAAAAATCATGAATCTCTTCTTTGAGCTCTTTCCCCCTTGAGACACCACATTGGGATCCTTCTCTCTATTTCCACCACTAAGTGTCTCTAAATCCAGGTTAGCACCTACAAATTGTATGCCTTTTACTTGCCCATTCGATGGCATGAGAAACATTTTTCCGTAGGCCTGTGTTGACATCACCCCACATTCTAGTTCAACTTTGTCCCAATTATTTGAGGGAGCTAATAAGTGATTACTAGACTTTGTAGAATGGGGAAACCTAACCTCAAATTTTAATGAAGAAAAACCTTATCTCAACCTTGTGGTTGGGATACCCTCCTCATATGACACAATCAACTCTACAATACTATTCTTGAATACATCTCCTTCCAAGTTTCTGACAACATGTCAACTATCATAGCTTGAGACCATTGGATCAGTCTTTGGTCTTGTGGATTTGGAACTTGAATCATAATTATATCTCATGTGATCCAATGGAGGTTATAGGTCACTTATTATACCAACTTTTGATTCTATATCCATAGTTCTTGATCCCTCATCTAAGTCACCACCATTTTTACCCTAGAAAATTTTCCCTAGGGACCCATTCCTTGGATATGGCCAAACATCCTCTCCCTGCGTTTCATCATATGTATAGTCCACTACTTGGAAGTATTCATCCATGTTGTCGAAGATGTAAACTTGCAAAAACTCATACAGTCCAACTTCATCCAGTTGATTTCCCCATTAGCACACAATGCATTCAATCCCAGGGACATTTTGAGAACAAGCCATCAAATCCCTCCAGCTTTGCGTCTATCTTATCCTTTGACTTGCTAAAACTCCTTAGCCTTCAAGAATATACTCTATTGGTAACCATCGTTTGAGAAGGTAACTAGACCTATGGATGGATTTCAAAGGACAAAATCATTCCACCATGGGGAAATCTATCACGTGTTAGTTTTCCCTCTTGCACAAGTAGGAGTGCATCTCAAACAACATCATCCCATCATTGGGGAAAGCTATCGTGTGATAGATTTCCCTATAGGATAGATTTCCCTCTTGCACAAGAAGGATATCATCTCAGAGATCATCCCATAATGGTGGAAATCTACCGCGTGCTTGCTTTCCCTCTTGCACAAGCACGGGATCATCTCGAACAACATCATCCCACCATCGAGGAAAGCTAGCATGTGCTAGCTTTCCCCCTTGTACAAGCATGAGCTCATTTCGAGCAACATAATCCCATTGTGGGGGAAAGCTAGCGCGTGCTACATTTTCCACTTGCACAAGCACAAGCTCATCTTGGACAAACATCATCCCACTGTGGGGGAAATCTAGCGTGTGCTAGCTTTTCCTCTTGCACAAGAACAAGCTCATCTCAGACAACATCATCCCACCATGGGGGAAAGGTATTTCATTCTAGATTTCCCTCTTACACAAGCATGCACTCATATCGGACAAAATCATCCCACCATGGGGGAAAGCTATCACGTGCTAGCTTTCCCTCTTGCACAATCACGATCTCATCTCAGACAACATCATCCCACTGTGGGGGAAATCTAGCGTGTGCTATTTTTCCCTCTTGCACAAGCGTGAGCTCATCTCACACAACATCATCCCACCATCTAGCGTGTGCGCGTGCTAGATTTCCTTCTTACACAAGCGTGAACTCATCTAGGAAAACATCATCCCACCATGGACGAAAGCTAGCATGTGCTAGATTTCCCACTTGCACAAGTGCAATCTCATCTTAGAAAACAACATCCCACAGTGGGGAAAAGCTAGTGCTTGATAACTTTTCATCTTGCACAAGAATGAGCTAATCTCGGACAAACATCATCCCACTATGGGGGAAATCTAGCGTGTGTTAGCTTTCCCTCTTTCACAAGTATGACCTCATCTTGGAAAAACATCATCCCATTGTGGGGGAAAGCTAGTGTGTGCTAGATTTTCCTCTTGCACAAGCACAAGCTCATCTCAGACAACATCATCCCACATGGGGGAAAGGTAGTTCATGCTAGCTTTCCCTCTTGCACAAGAACGAGTGCATCTCGGACAAAATCATCCCACCATGGGGTAAATCTATCACATGATAGCTTTCCCTCTTTCACAATCACAATCTCATCTCGAAAAACATCATCCCACTATGGGGGAAAGCTAGTGTGTGCTAGTTTTTCCTCTGGCATAAGCGCGAGCTCATATCAGACAACATCATCCCACCATGGGGGAAAGCTAGTGCATGCTAGCTTTCCTTCTTACAAAAGTGTGAACTCATCTAGGACAACATCATCCCACCATGGAGGAAAGATAGCATGTGCTAGATTTCCCACTTGCACAAGCGCGAGCTCATATCGGACAATAACATCCCACCGTGGGGGAAAGCTAGCGCGTGGTAACTTTTCGTCTTGCATAAGAACGAGATCATCTCGGAAAAACATCATCCCACTGTGGGGGAAATATAGCGCGTGTTATATTTCCCTCTTGAAAAAGTATGACTCATCTAGAACAACATCATCCCACCATGGGGGAAAGATAGCTCGTGCTAGCTTTAACTCTGATACAGATTATTTTCGACATGAAATGAGAGCGGAGATATAATAAATAAATGAACAGAGATATTGCAGATATTCAATAATATAACATAACTGTATTATATATGAAACCATAAACACAAATATACAGTAATACACGATTTCTATTAATCAAAGAAATGTACAGAGACTGTAAAAATACAGAGTGAAAGACTCGCTAGAATGGTGGCAGCTTATCTCTGAGAAGACATGTGACGGCTACTCGCATTCACAAGAAGATGATTACAATGAGGCTCTGAAGACCTTTTTACAATAAGCAAGAATGCCAAAAACCCTAGACATCCAAAAACCTAACCCTGGGAGATGAAGCACCAAAAGTCATGTGGGCCCCGTTTGGGTAAGTGAGTACAGCAACTTCCCGGGGTCATAACTTTTTCATACGATCTTCGTTTTAGGTGTGTGATATCTTGTTGGAAAGGTATCATCGAGGAGATTCATTTTGGGGGCTAAAAAATGCCTTCAGATATCATTTATAACCTCTATCTTGAAAAACCTTCATTTGGGCCCTCAAAATGGCCCCGGAAGTTAAAACCTGCTAAAAATAGTAAATTGCCAAAATTGCCAAAAAGCCATTTTGAGCCATTTGGAAAAGGTGGGTGGCCACCGATATCCACCTGGATCAATCCTCCCTCCTTAGGAAGAAATGGTCTCGATTGAGTTGAGTTCCCGTGGGAGAGGGAAAAGCATTTGTTGAATCTGTGTCTTGGTGAGCTGCTTGTCTTGCTGGAGACGTCGCACTGCTTAGTTTGTGGAAAAATGTCACGAACCTGTTGCAGTTGAGGCTTCTCAACAAGTCGAGATACATGAGAGGACGATGTGCAGAAGGAATCTTTGCACTTTGTTGCAGCCTTGTCGACCTGATTCTGTTGGATAGAAGGTGCTTGGGGCAAGGCTGTAGTGGTTGCGGTGTCCTTTTGTTCTCCTTTTGAACAGATTATGAAGAAGATGAATTTTGCAGTATGAGATACTACCTTGTAGCACTTTTTAGGTGGAATAGTAGTCAGAAATACCTCTGGTATTCTGTAGAGATGACCCCCCAAAGTAACAATGACACTACGGGGTCGAGACTCATAAACAGCATGGCGTCTCCACATATATGGTTGGCCCAAGAGAACATCACAGACATCCAGTGGGGCAACATCACATAATACCTCATCCTTGAAGGGTTGGATGCCATATGAAAATCGACACTGTTGGTTGACACAGAGATCTCATCCTTGCCAAATCCACCCAATGTTGTATGGTTGTGGGTGTGGTGTTGTCGACAATCCCAACTGTTTGACGACCTTTGTTGAGATGAGGTTCTTATGGATTCCACTATCAATAATAAAATGCAGCGGGGTCCCCTTCACCCACATCTGTGAATGAAAAAGGTTCTCCCCCTCTTCAGGATCTGTTGGTTCTTCTGGTTGAATTGTTGTGGTTGAGACAATAGCAGTGGGGTCTGTGTCAATGATCTGTCCTTTACCATTATTTTCAGAATCAAATTATGAATTAGGGTTCGGCTCTTTGTCTTTGATCTCGGCCACCAATGACTGTTTTGAGTGACATTCATCAGTGTTGTGCCAGGGGATTTTGTGGAACTCGCACCATTTTTCGGTGTCCTTCTTTGTCTTCCCGTGACCCTTCTTTTCTTGTGTCTTGGACTGGTTTTTGGGAGACTTCTTGTTAGGACCATCTTTTTCATACTTTGGTTGTTGCGGATTTGCAGACCCGAATTCCCATTTGTTCTGGTGCTTAATTTTTTGCTCAATTTTAACAGCATATCGATAAGCAGCACCGAGTGATGAGATGTCCAGAAAATCCATTTCAATTTGGATGTATCTGTGTAGAGCCCCACAGTATTTCAGAACCAAATGTCGCTTAGAGTCTTTGATACCCAGCTTGGTGTGCAAGGTATGGAAGGTATTGGTGAACTATGGAACTTCTTGGCCCCTCTCTTACCATAGTGTGGTCCATCTCATGTACTGGTCCTCATAGTTGCCAACAGGGTAATACTGTTCTTTTACCACATCCACAAAAAAATCCCAAGTGGGATCGACCCCATATATTCCAGACTCCTCTGTGGAACTTTTCTCCCATTAAGTTTCCCACCAATGTTTGACATGAGGGAGAGCTTGAAGGAGTGCAAAGGTGATCTTTTCTTTGTCGGAAAAATTGTGAACAGAGAAATAACCTTCCAGTAGAGTTAACCATTTTTCTAGGGCTTCTGCATCTATTTGTCCTTCAAATACAGGAATATCAAAATTAACTTGTACCTTGAAAGGAAAGGTGCCTCCAAAGTGGCCACTTGATGAAGATGCACCTGATGCTATCGATAGGCGTTGAAGGATGTGGTAAAAATTCTCCATCATTTCGTCCCTCAGTCGCGTGAGAGCTTGCTCAAGCAATAGATTGATAGGATCGTCTGCTCCGTTGCTTTTCTTTTCTTCCACCATTGAATGTTTCTTGGGTGTGCGAGAGTGATTGTCTTCAAGAGAGACAATCTTGAGACCCAACTTGATATACTCGAACCTCATCAGGGACATGCACTGAAAAAAATGATCAAGAGCAACCTACTCTGATACCACTGATCCAGATTATTTTCGGCACGAAATGAGAGCGGAGATATAATAAAGAAATGCATAGGGATATTCCAGATATTCAATAATATAACAAAAATCTATCAGAGATGCAACCATAAACACAGATATACAGTAATACACGATTTCTATTAATCAAAGAAATGTACAAAGACTGTAAAAATACAGAGTGAAAGACTCGCTAGAATGGTGGCAGCTTATCTCTGAGAAGAGATGCGACGGCTACTCGCATTCACAAGAAGATGATTACAATGAGGCTCTGAAGGCCTCTTTACAATAATAAGGAATGCAAAAAACCCTATACATCCAAAAACCTAACCCTGGGAGATGAAGCGCCAAAAGTCATGTGGGCCCCGTTTGGGTAAGTGAGTACATCAACTTCCCGGGGTCGTAACTTTTTCATACGATCTCTGTTTTAGGCGTGTGATATCTCGTTGGAAAGGTATCATCAAGGATATTCATTTTGGGGGATCAATCGTGCCTTCATATGTCATTTAGAACCTTGATCTTGAAAAACCTTAATTTGGGCCCTCAAAATGGCCCCGGAAGTTAAATCCTGCTAAAAATAGTAAATTGCCAAAATTGCCAGAAAGCCATTTTGAGCCATTTGGAAAAGGTGGGTGGCCACCGATATCCACCTGGATCAAAATATTTCACAAGTACAAGCGCATATCGAACAACATCATCCCACTGGTGGGAAAGCTAACATAGTTTTCCCTCTTGCACAAGTAGGAGCACATCTCGAACAACATCATCCCACTAGTGGGAAAGCTAGTGCATGCTATCTTTCCATCTTGCACAAGGAGGAGTGCATCTCAAAAAACATCATCCCACCATGGGGGAAAGCTAGTGCTAGCTTTCCCTCTTGCACAAGTAGGAGCAGATCTCAAACAACATCATCCCACTAGTGGGGAAAGCTAGTGTGTGTTAACTTTCCCTCTTGCACAAGAACGAGCTCATCTCGAACAACATCATCCCACTTTGGGGGAAATCTAGCGCATGCTAACTTTCTCTCTTTCACAAGCACGAGCTCATCTTGGACAACATCATTCCACCATGGGGGAAAGCTAGCACGTGCTAGCTTTTCCCTCTTGCATAAGCACGAGCTCATCTTAGAAAAAATCATCCCACCGTGGGGAAATCTATCACTTGTTAGTTTTCCCTCCTGCACAAGCAGGAGTGCATCTCAAACAACATCATCCCATCGTTGGGGAAAGCTAGTGTGTCATAGCTTTCCCTGCAGGCTATATTTCCCTCTTGCACAAGAAGGAGCTCATCTCAGACAACATCATCCCATAGTGGGGGAAAAATAGTGCATGCTTTCTTTCCCCCTTGCACACGCACAAGCTCATCTCAAACAACATCATCCCACCATCGGGGAAAGATAGGATGTGCTATCTTTCCCCCTTGCACAAGTGTTATCACCCCATAAATTATGGGAATCAACTCATGACTTGGATTTATTCTGTATCTGGTGATCCTGTTGACAAATGATATTTCATTTCTTCAAATAATTTGTGAAAAGAAAAAAGAAAAAGAAAAGAAAAAGAAAAGAAAAAGAAAAAGAAAAAGAAAAAGAAAAAGAAAGAAAAAGAAAAGAGGGCATAAAAGAATGAAAAAAAAAGCCCCATGAAATAATGGCAACTTGGTCATACCGTTCAAGCATGACCAAGTTCTTTTGAATTTTCAATGTTGATAGGTTAGTGAATACATCTGATCAGACCATCTAATCCTGATCAGATAACCCCTAGGTTAGAACTAGTGAATACATCCGATCAGACCATCTAATCCTGATCAGATAACCCCTAGATAGAATAAATCCTTAACCCAACTGTTCAAACTGGGTTAAGTGCCTTATGACAGTAGGTTAGGATGTAGCTAAAATTTCCTTGCCTGCCTTGCCAAAATAAAACCCACCCGAAAAAGTGTTACATCAAGTTTTTCATTGCCTTAGGATAGTTGGAACAAGGTCCCCTTGGTGGTGTCTATGATAAAAACCGATGAAAACCCATGAACCAAGCATTAATCCT
>ML782298.1:1007132-1071148 GCA_009831015.1 Picea engelmannii
CCAGTGTTTGGACAACAAAGGAGGCTATACAGAGAAACACTGATGAAGTATATGGTCAGCAGTCAAGAGAAACCTCACAATTACCCCCTTTACTCTGCCCATTCGGATTTGGATTCTTTCATCTTGTACAATGATGGTGATACCGAAGAGAAAGATACTCAGCCGACGGAAGATGTAGTTAGTCAAGATGAAGGTCCAGAAAGCGGTGAGGCCTCAAAGATGGAAAATGAAATCACGGAAGATCTACCCGCTGAATTTTGGAGTATGGATTTCGATGGAGTTGTGAGTAAAGAAGGGGCAGGATCTGGAGTCTGGTTGCATAATCACCGAAAAAGGTATTCAGAAAATCACTCGTATAAGTTAAATTTTCATTGCACTAACAACGTGGCCGAGTATGAAGCTTTAATGCTTGGTCTAAAACTGTTGAAAAAGGTAGGTGCTAAGAAAATAATGGTAAGGGGTGACTCTGAATTAATTATTAAGAAAATTAAGGGTGAATATGCTGCTAAACACCCACGCCTTAGAGCCTACAGGAATGCAACTCTCGATGCTTTGAAGTGTTTTAACGAGGTTGACTTGCAGGTAATGCCGAGAGGACATAATATTCTGGCGGACGGATTAGCTACATCAGCCGCGTTCTGCAAGATCCCTTTCCACAAAACTCGACCATACACTATCGAGGTTAAATGAAGACCTACAGTCCCCGATAATATCAGGTACTGGCAAGTGTTTGGAAATGACGATCAGATAGAGGATTTTCTGCAATGCAAGAACGATTTTGAATGTACAAACATAGATCTAGAAAATGAAAATGAAAATGTAAATAACTCTGAATTCGAAATAGATAGTGTTAATATTGTAAATACAGTAGTTTCAGCAGGTACAGTAGACTCAGGAGAGTTAGGGGATGACGAAGTGGATGCCGATGTGTTACAACTGAAAATCAATGTCTTACCTAGAGGTCGCGTCCCTTTAGAAGATCTGTTTGACAGTGATGATGTAGCTAAGAAACCAAAACTAGAGGCTCATGGGCAAGAGGTAGAGGACTGTAATATAGGAACTGACGAGAAGCCTAGGATGGTCAAACTGTCCAAATCCCTACCCCCTGAGCAAAAGCCGAAGTACATGGAACTGTTCAAAGAGTATTCAGACGTTTTTTCCTGGGGCTATGAAGACTTAAAAGCCTATGACACTAGCATTATACAACATAGGATTCCCATCAAGGAAGACCATAAACCGTTTAGACAGAAGCTTAGAAGGATAAATCCCAAATTGCTTCCCTTGATAGAAAAAGAGATCAAGAAAATGTATGATGCCAAGATCATAGTCCCACTGCGTTTCTCGAAGTGGGTTTCGAATTTAGTCCCTACACGCAAGAAAACCGGTGAAATCAGACTCTGCATAGATTTCAGGAATCTAAATAAAGCATCCTTGAAGGATAACCACCCCTTGCCTAAAATGGATCACCTTCTACAAAGTGTGGTGGGGTCCAGTCGAATTTCCCTGCTAGATGGTTTCTCAGGCTACAACCAGGTCTTAGTTCACCCAGACGATCAGGAAAAAACTGCTTTCACCACCCCATGGGGCACTTTCATGTACGTGAAGATGCCTTTCGGCCTGATGAACGCAGGAGCAACTTTCCATAGGGCGATGGACATCGCCTTAGTTGAAGAGATAGGTAAGTATATTGTCGTTTACTTAGATGATGTGACTGTTTTTTCCCAATCCGATGATGAACACTTGCGTCACCTTAGAAGAGTTTTCGAAAAGTGTAGGAGGTTCGGGATTTCATTGAATCCCAAGAAATGTCTTTTTGGGTTAGAAGAGGGTAAGTTGTTGGGACATATCATCTCTAAATAAGGAATCATAATTGACCCCAGCAGGATAGAGGCTATACTAAAGATAGAACATCCCAGAAACCTCAAAGAACTACAACCCTTTATAGGGCAAATTAACTTTCTTCGAATATTCATTCCTAATTTGGCTGAACTCCTCTGAAACATTACCAATATGCTAAAAAAGGACGCTAAGGTAAAATGGGACTCTGAATCTAGGCAATCCTTTGGACAAGTCAAAAAAGCACTCACAGAAGCCCCAGTTTTGATTAGTCCCGATTTTACTAAATATTTTTATCTTTTTTCTTTCGCCTCCGAACGTACGATAGCAGCTGTATTACTGCAGAAGAACCGTGAAGGGTATGAACAACCCATAGCTTTCTTCAGCAAAGCCCTAAGAGATGTTGCATTGAACTATAATATTATGGAGAAGCAAGCCTTTTCTTTGGTAAAGGCTATAAAGGACTTCAGGGTCTATATTCTTCATTCACATGTCATAGCATACGTTCCAAATGCAGTGGTGAAAGACATCCTGACACAAGACAACCCTGATGGGAGAAGGGGAAAGTGGATTGCAGTTATTCTAGAATATGACATAGAAATTAAACCCACCAAACTCATCAAAGGTCAAGGCCTTGCCAAATTGATGGCCGAATCTAACCTTCAGGTTCTCGACATTAATTTTCTAGATGTGGCAAATGAACAGGGCAAGATGGCGACTCCAAACGTTAAAGAAGTTTTTCTAAATTCTCCATGGTATGCAGACCTTGTGTTTGTTTTACAAAATTTACAAGCTCCCCCTGGTTTAACTAAAACTAAAGCTAGATTCTTAAAGTTGAAAGCTTTGAAGTTTTGTGTTCTAGAAGGAAATTTGTATTGGAAAGACCCTGCAGGTATTCTTTTAAATTGCTTGCTCCAAGATGAAGCTGACAAAGTGCTGCAGGAGTTCCATGCAGGTGAATGTGGTGGCCATATGAGTTGGAAGGCTACAACCAACAAAATACTGAGAGATGGTTTTTACTGGCCCACCCTGTTTGTATATGTACATCAGAAACTAACAGCCTGTCACCATTGTCAGTTGTTTGAGGGTAAAAGGAAGCTCCTTCCTTTACCTCTTAAACCCATCTCAGTTGAGGCTTCGTTCCAGCAGTGGGGACTCGATTTTATTGGAGAGATACACCCTCCTTCTTTGGGCCAACATAAGTGGATTCTCACTGCCACTGACTACTTCACCAAATGGATCGAAGTTGTACCAAGAAGGCAAGCCACTGACGCTGTTATTATTAAATTTCTTGAAAACAATATTTTATCTCGTTTTGGTTGTCCTAGGAAGATCATTACTGACAATGCAGCTGCCTTTCAGTCGAAGAAGATTATTGATTTTTGCAGTCATTACCACATGGTCTTAGGGCACTCTACAGCCTACTACCCTCAGGGGAATGGGTTGGCAGAATCCTCAAACAAGACCTTAGTAAACATCATCAAGAAAACATTGCAGGAGAATAAAAAATCATGGCATGACAAGCTGGTATTTGCTTTATGGGAAGATAGGCTCACCACCAAAAGGTCAATTGGTATGTCACCATACCAGTTGGTATATGGTACTGAGGTTGTTTTTCCAACCTCGTTAGGAGTCCCTGTCATGAAGTTACTTCAAGAGATGCAAACTGAGCCAAATGACTCCCAGAGAAGAATCAATCAAATGATTCACTTGCAGCAGATCAGAGAGGAAGTTTTCAACAAAACACAGGTCATCCAAGAAAACATTAAGAAGATCTTTGACAAGCGAACCAAAGAGGATGACTTTGAATTAGGAGACCTGGTATTAAAATGGGATGCCAGGAACGAGGACAAGCAAAAGCATGGGAAGTTCGATCATCTGTGGACATGCCCTTACATGATCCAAGCTTTTCGAGGACACAATGCCTTTCTGCTAAACAATGTTGATGGGTCAGATCTGCCAGGAGCACCTGTGAATGGAAGAATGCTGAAGCATTATATTCCCCCCCAGTAAAGCTTTGAAGAAATCACTCTCCATTGTACATACCGTTTTAATTTTCAGTATCTACTTGCATTTTTCGAATGAAGAACGACGGTCAGTTTGTTGAAGCCCGAAGAGAAGGCCCTAAGCTGTTGATCGCAGTCCTTCAATACCTTTCTTAGAATTAGACCAAGGAAGATTACCAGACAGAGTGATTCAGGATGACAGGAAGACTGGATTCTTGGCACTTAAACAGGGCAAGTGTCATCCCCATGTGGAGCCGCCTGTTATCACCCCATAAATTATGGGAATCAACTCATGACTTGGATTTATTCTGTATCTGGTGATCCTGTTGACAAATGATATTTCATTTCTTCAAATAATTTGTGAAAACAAAAAAGAAAAAGAAAAAGAAAAAGAAAAGAGGGCATAAAAGAATGAAAACAAAAGCCCCATGCAATAATGGCAACTTGGTCATACCGTTCAAGCATGACCAAGTTCTTTTGAATTTTCAATGTTGATAGGTTAGTGAATACATCTGATCAGACCATCTAATCCTGATCAGATAACCCCTAGGTTAGAACTAGTGAATACATCTGATCAGACCATCTAATCCTGATCAGATAACCCCTAGAAAGAATAAATCCTTAACCCAACTGTTTAAACTGGGTTAAGTGCCTTATGACAGTAGGTTAGGATGTAGCTATAATTGCCTTGCCTGCCTTGCCAAAATAAAACCCACCCGAAAAAGTGTTACATCAAGTTTTTCATTGCCTTAGGATAGTTGGAACAAGGTCCCCTTGGTGGTGTCTATGATAAAAACCGATGAAAACCCATGAACCAAGCATTAATCCTAAGTTTTCCCTACATATAACTTTTCTTCCCCCTACCTAAGTCTCATTCACTTTTCGAAGGCCCAGATCACGACGCTTAAATCAACGGTTCTTATAGCATTCTGGACCCCCCCCGCCTGTTCTGCCTTTAACGGAGGAGGGGGGGGTCCAGAATCGGCGATAACCTTTGCACAGATCTGAACGGTTCAGAAAGGGGCGCGCTAATCTACGGCTCACATTGGATTCCGGACCCCCCCCTCCGTTCTGCCTTTAATGAAGGGGGGGGGTCCGGAATTGGTTATAACCTGGGCGCACATCTGGACGGGTATGAAACGAGCACTCGCATTTACGACTCACATTGGATTCAGGACCCCCCCCTCCGTTCTGCCTTTAAGGGAGGGGGGGGGGGTCCGGAATTGGCATTAAAGCATGTGCTGAGATCTGCGGCCCCAAATTCATCGTGTGGATCTATGGTTCCAAATGGATTCCGCCCCCCCCCTAGCGTTCTACTTTTAACCAAAGGGGGGGGTCCGAAGTGAATATTCCCCGCAGGTGGGTCCATTGTCACGGGTGTCTCAAGCCTATTGGTCAAGAAGTCCCATCACCCACATGCTGCCTGACAAACACTCACTCATAGACGTCACCCTCCACCGAACCCACTTGTCCCACTCGCTCCCTGTCTGAGTCCCATCTCATAATTGCTGCCAGTCCCTGCTGTCAGGCCTCACCTTTCCCATTTATGGCTAACCCCCTTCGGTGACTTTTACCTCCTATCACATGCCTCCACGTCACCTCCCGTGTACTTTGGTCACCGTCACCTGCCATCTCACCCCAAGTGGCCCATTGCACATTTATCATGGGATGATTTGTCCGTTGTCATGCCTCAGTTTTGAATAAAAACACCGTTGTGCCTATTTTTATTCGTTATTCATCCCTCGCACCAGAAAACATCCCTCACACCAGAGAGATTACCTATCATATCTCCATTACTTCCCCGTCGTTTTCCTCCACCACTAGTAGACCCCACTAACGTTGTTTATTGCAGGTACTGTTGCCGAAGATGGTGTCTAAAACTAAGCCGGCTGAAGAGGAAGAGAACCCGTTCGTTCCGCCTCCGGTCGACTTGGATAAAATCCCTCTGGTCAACAAAGATCGGTTGGTAGCGGACACCATATGCAGTTTTGATTTCTCGGACCTGCAATCATGGCTCCGAGAAGTTTTCTTAGACCAGAGTGACGAGATTGGGCTCTGGGAGTCCAACCTACCCCTCTATCTGTTCCCACAAACTCATCATTTCCCCGAGTTTTCACTCAAGTGTCAAGCTCACTACGTCCCAGAAAAAAAAGCTATTATTTCTTCCTCCGGGGACGTCCTTTTCTTCATTACCCCAGAGGATATCACCAAATGATGTAGATAACTTGCCCAGAATCCGCCTCCCCATTCAACCTCGAGATCCTCACTGAGCTCTACCAAAAAATGACTTTCCCACAGAGAGCTCAAATCATGGAGCTTTTCCTCCCCACTTCCGCTCCACTCCCAACCACAAATCCCCCATATCCTTCCTCTTTGTTTTTCGAAAAAGGGAATCAGATTATTTCCTCACTGTGTGCCCTGCTCGGGTACTATTCCGATCAATGGGTAGACGAACCCATCCTGGGTTTTCTATCTATCTTTTCAAATGATGAACAACCCACCAGTCAATTCGATTACATCACTTTCTTGGCCCACAACATCCATGAACAACTGGTGAACTTCCCCACCGAAGGCATGTTCAGGTACTCGTCCATCCTGGCTTACATGTTCCTCTACTTCCAAGAAGACAGATTCAGCTTCTCCCTGCAAAAGATGGATGCTGACGGGAAGCCACAACCGGTCACAGCATGGACGTCTTTTCTGAAGCGCAATTCTGTCGAATACGACTTCACAACGTTCATTGATCAGTTCTACCACCCTGTGGTAGGTATGTTGAGTGGTGTGCCTGAGCCACGAGTGCATGACGAAGTTCGGAGTGTTCTACACCTCTCAGAAAACGCGAAGACGGGAGACTGGTATCTGTACCAGAATTACTCCGAGATCTGGGTCTACGGGTGCGAGTTGGCACCATACAAGCTTCCAAGATATATGCCGATAAGAGTTTTCGCACTGGAATATATTAGGCAAATTATGAATTCTAATGATGTGCACTTTGTCTCCCTCAAAAAGAAGCAACAACTGCGGATTAAAGGACAGATAGGTTCATTCATCTGCAACAACAGAGGCGCGGGTGACGAAGCAGACAAACTGTTGAGGGAAATGAAATTCCCCACAAGTTTCACATGGCGTTATGATCCTTGTGGAATCATTTTCGAGATGAGAGTCAGGAATAAGAACGCCCCATATGCACATGAGCCCAGGCCCAAAATCTAAAGATTCGCCAATCAAACTGAGTGGGAGCCTGATACGTTGGTGGACACAGAACCTGTCGTAGTGATGGAAAAGCAGGTAGCCTCAACAAGTGCACCTCCCACTGCCACACCTCAGAATCCCAAAGAAAAGAGGCCTCGGCAAGAATCATCTTCTCCGGTAACAGAGGTGTCTCTGGAGGAATTTAATTTACATGCCAAAAAGCCGAGGACAGTCCCAGCGGTCGGCACGACAGTGGAGCAAGAGATCACCACCACCACAGTGGTCACCACCGGGGTCAAACCCACAAGTCTACCTTTCGGCTCGAGCCAACACCAGGAGATAGCCAAAGTATTGAAAACCACAGACTCTCCATTAGATACTCCAACCAGCAAGACCGGGCCCAAATTGGGCATTTTTGACAAATATGACATGATCAAGAAGAAAAACCAGACCCTTACCAGCAGTGCTTATGCCCAATTTCAGAAGCAGTCAGCCACAGCTCAACACAGGCTCCTTTCGGCATTCGATACAGAAAAAGGAAGGATGCATATGGCCTACCTCCATGCACAGGTGCCGGATCCTAAGACAATATCCGATTACAAAAGGGTCACTGTCAAGTTCTAGGCCAAGGACGTGCACCCAACAGATCAGATGGACCTGCACAAGAAAACTGGGGAGATGGTTTTCCACACTCTGGCCCATGCTACAGCTTCTACTTCAAGGTATCAGATAGCTTTGAGCAATGCCCAAGCACAACTAAAGATGGAGAAAATATCATCCTTCGCGAAGGATAACAAAATCAAAACCTTGGAGGAGCTGGTCCTCAAGATTGGTTATGACCTTGTAAATGTCAAAGAAGCTGAGGAGATGATTAAAAAGAAGAATGCTGACATCGCTTCTTTGAGGAAGCAGCTGAAGCTCCCTCCAACAGAGGACCCACAGACAAAAGAGATAGCTGAAAGGGAAGGCGAAAAGGATGAGATGCTGAGATTACTCCTAGAGCAGAATGCACAACTAAAGGAGATGGAGGCAGAGATAGAGAGACTACTCAAGGAGAAAGAACAAGCGCAGACAACAGAGGCCACCCCCTTAAGTGCTATCCCCATTGCAGGATTAAGCACAACGACAGTGACAACAATTCCATCCACAAAAATAGTGCAAGCACCAGAAGGCACCATAGACCTGGCTAAGTCTATGGAAAGAATGAATTTGCAGGAGTCTGAAATCAGTAGACTCATGAAAGAAATGGAAAGCCTTCAGGAGCTAAAGACCTCTTTCCAGACAAGTCTGGCCAAGGAGAAGCAGGTGAATGAGCAAATTAGGAAAGAGCTACAACAACTCGAAAAACAGACTGTGGCAGGGAAGACTCTGGCTGAGGCCAATGAGGTGATATGGACCGATATTTCCAGGTCCATTAATGAAATATGGCCAATGTTTCAAATAATGTTTGAGCAGAATGAGTTGCTCGAAAGGAGCAAAGAAGTTGTGGAGAAGATCAGGACAGAGATGGGAGACATGCCAGCTCAAGCTAATGAAATCATAAGGTTCCTAAATTCAAAGACTAGAGAGGAACTAGAAGAATTGAAGATCGAAGACAGAACAGAAACTATACTGGAGGTGAAGAGAGTCCTGACCAAAAGCGGCCTCATGCTTCAGCTAGAGGAGAAAATTGGCAGAAGTGTCTGTGTCCAAGTTTGCAGGGGTACAAGGGAGTATCACAGGAAAAGCATTCATCGAGGCCCTGCAGCTGGATATTGATATCCAACATGAAATCAAACACATATTCGTCGTCAAGCCCACTTTTGCTAAGTACACGGATATGGACGAAGTATACAGGCGATTGCTCAAAATCACAGTGCCAGGTCATAGCAGATGGGAAGAGCTGTGCGATCTGCTAGATTAGCAGATGAGCTGTCACGATCCAGTCACCTGTCCAGTCAGAAGAGGTTGCGAAGGCACCTTGCCAACGACCTACCCAGAAGTTCAGCTAACAGTTGCATCGAGTCATCAAAACAGTTTTGATTAGTTAAGTTAGTTATGCTAAAAATAGGATGAGCACGTCCTGATCAGTTATGACAGGAACGTTTGTATTTTCACTTATAAATACTTCTTTTTTCAATGTATTGAGGGTTGTTGATTGGCACACCCGACTGCTATCAAGCTTTAACATTTTTGAAGAGATCCACCATTAATAAAGAAGAGGCATTTTACAGGATTCCTGCGCATTTTCACTGGTGATGTGATTTTCTTAGTCAAATGTTTCCTTGCTCTGTAATCATCTCATTTTTCTATAACTAATCTTTACGAATAGAGCTATGTTGTAGGATTTATCTCCGATACCCTGTTTCCGATTCTAAAGGTTTTGATGTTCATCTTCTAAATAGTTTCAATTAAGAGATTCTTAAGTGCTTGTTAATTGGAGTTATTTTCCTTATCTTTTCTTCTGTCCGTCACTTTAATTATTAAAAGATCGAGTGAGGGTGTTATCTCGCCTTGTGAAAATTTTCTTCAGCGTTTCTGGTAGAATCTCAGATTTTGTTAAATACAGACCCCATAGCCCAATGGATGTGTAAGCTATCTCAACCAATTTATAAACTCTTTTACAACAAAACATACCTGTTCCTTTTTACCTAGCCTAATATCTAAAGTCAAAACAAAGTTAAATCATATAGAGAGATCCCTCTCTGAAGCTGGAATGGCTAGATACCAGCTTTAAAAGTGGTTGGTTAAGGTTACCTTTGTAGATTTCCTCTTTGTCAACCTCTAGGAAAATTACAGAGTGATAACAACAAGCATGAGCTCATCTCGGATTACATCATCCCATCATGGGGGAAAGCTAGCGAGTTCTAGTTTTCCATCTTGCACAAGTGCGAGCTCATCTAGGACAACATCATCCCATCGTGGAGGAAAGCTAGCACGTGCTATCTTTCCCTCTTGCACAAGTGTGATCTCATCTCGGACAACCACATCCCACCGTGGGGGAAAGCTAGCACATGGCAGCTTTTTGTCTTGCACAAGCACGAGCTCATCTCGGGAAAACATCATCCCACCGTGGGGGAAAGCTAGCGTGTGTTAGCTTTCCCTCTTGTATAAGTACGACCTCATCTAGAACAACATCATCCCACCATGGGGGAAAGATAGCTCATGCTAGCTTTAACTCTTGCACAAGGACAAGCTCATCTCGGACAACATCATTCCCTCTTGCACAAGCACGAGCTCATCTTAGACAACATCATCCCACCATGGAGGAAAGCTAATGCATACTAGATTTCTATCTTGCACAAGCACGAGATCATCTAGGACAACATCATCCCAATGTGGGGGAAAGCTAGCATGTGCTAGCTTTCACTCTTGCACAAGTAGGAGCGCATCTCGAAAAACATCATCCCACTGGTGGGAAACCTAGCATAGTTTTCCCTCTTGCACAAGTAGGAGTGCATCTTGAACAACATCATCCCACTGGTGGGAAAGATAGCACATGCTAGCTTTCCATCTTGCACAAGGAGGAGTGCATCTCAAACAACATCATCCCACCGTGGGGGAAATCTAGTGCTAGCGCTAGCTTTCCCTCTTGCACAAGAACAAGCGCATCTCAAACAACATCACCCCACTAGTGGGGAAAGCTAGTGCGTGTTAACTTTCTGTCTTTCACAAGCATGAGCTCATCTCGAACAACATCATCCCAGTTTGGGGGAAATCTAGCATGTGTTAATTTTCCCTCTTGCACAAGCACGAGCTCATCTTGGACAACATCATTCCATTATGGGGGGAAAGATAGCACGTGCTATCTTTTCCCTCTTGCACAAGCACGAGCTGATCTCGGAAAAAATCATCCCACAGTGGGGAAATCTATCACATGTTAGTTTTCCCTCTTACACAAGAAGGAGCTCATCTCAGACAACATCATCCCAAAGTGGCGGAAAGCTAGCGCATGCTTGCTTTCCCTCTTGCACAAGCACGAGCTCATCTCGAACAACATCATCCCACCATCAGGGAAAGCTAGTATGGGCTAGCTTTCCCCCTTGCACAAGCATGAGCTCATCTCGAACAACATCATCCCATCATGGGGGAAAGCTAGCGCGTGCTAGATTTCCGTCTTGCACAAGCATGAGCTCATCTAGGACAACATCATCCCACCATGGAGGAAATCTAACACATGCTAGCTTTCCCTCTTGCACAAGCGCGAGCTCATCTCAGACAACAAAATCCCACCATGCAAGAAAGCTAGCGCATGGTAGCTTTCCGTCTTGCACAAGCACGGGCTCATCTCGGACAAACATCATCCCACCATGGGGGAAAGCTAGCACATGCTAGCTTTCCCTCTTGCACAAGTATGACCTCATCTAGAACAACATCATCCCACCATGGGGGAAAGATAGCTCATGCTAGCTTTAACTCTTACACAAGGACGAGCTCGTCTCGGAAAACATCGTTCCCTCTTACACAAGAACGAGATCATCTCAGACAACATCATCCCACCATGGGGGAAAGCTAACGCGTACTATATTTCTATCTTGCATAAGCATGAGCTCATCTAGGACAACATCATCCCAATGCGGGGGAACACTAGCGTGTGCTAGCTTTCCCTCTTGCACAAGTAGGAGCGCATAGCTTTCCATCTTGCACAAGGAGGAATGCATCTCGAACAACACCATCCCACCATGGGGGAAAGCTAGTGATAGATTTTCCTCTTTCACAAGCAGGAGTGCATCTCAAACAACATCATCCCACTAGTGGGGAAAGATAGTGCGTGCTAACTTTCCCTCTTGCACAAGAACGAGCTCATCTTGAACAACATCATCCCACTTTGGGGGAAATCTATCGCGTGCTAACTTTCCCTCTTGCAGAAGCACGAGCTCATCTTCAACAACATCATTCCACCATGGGGAAATGTATCACGTGTTAGTTTTCGCTCTTGCACAAGTAGGAGTGCATCTCAAACAACATCATTCCATCATTGGGGAAAGCTAGCGTGTGATAGATTTCACTACAGGCTAGCTTCCCCTCTTGCACAAGAAGGAGCTCATCTCAGACAACATCATCCCACAGTGGGAGAAAGCTAGTGTGTGCTTGCTTTCCCTCTTACACAAGAACGAGCTCATCTCGAACATCATCATCCAACCATCGAGGAAAGCTAGCATGTGCTAGCTTTCCCCCTTTCACAAGCACAAGCTCATCTCGGACAACATCATCCCATCATGGGGGAAATCTAGCGTGTGCTAGCTTTCCCACTTGCACAAGCATGAGCTCATCTCAGACAAACATCATCCCACCGTGGGGGAAATCTAGCACGTTCTAGCTTTCCCTCTTGCACAAGCACGAGCTTTCCCTCTTGCACAAGCACGAGCGCATCTCAAGCACCATGGGGGAAATCTAGCACGTGCTAGCTTTCCCTCTTGCACAATCACGAGCTCATCTCGGACAACATCATCCCTCTGTGGGGGAAAGCTAGCATGTGCTAGTTTTCTCTCTTGCACAAGCGCGAGCTTATCTCAGAAAACATCATAGAGATAGAGAGTAGGTTCTTCCTCAGTCAAGGTACATACAACACTTCACTCATCCCAAGAGATTTTCCAAACTTCAGCCGAAACGAAGTTGTGCCAACTCCCTTAACTGCACACTTGGCATTGTCACCAAGTTCTAATTGCAATCATGAGCTCTCTTCTGTCAAACTAGTGGGTGATTTTTGTGATCATGTCATATGACGAGAAGCTCCACTATCCACCAACCAAGTCTCCATGGTGGCTTGCCTAGAACAAAACAATGACAAGAACAAGAACAACACTTATCCAGTGTTGTAGCCAAAACTGTGTCTCAAGATGATCCCCTTCTCTTTAGATCCCAATCTTTGATCCCATGTCAATTTTCACATGCAACTCTATGTGACTAATTTTCAGATCTGAAAATTGTTTCCTAATGACCTAACAGTAAACTCTAGTTATCATCACTGAACAATTTTACACAAATTATTGACTGAAAATATATGCAGCAGAAACAACAAGATTAGAGATGAATCATCAATACACATGAGACACAAATTTTATGTTCTGTAACTTTGTCAATTTCAAAAATTTTGAGGGAAAAACTAGCCCTCCCACCCAATATAATTTCACCAAATTTGAGGACAACCTTGTCCTCCAATAACCAGAAAAATTAAAAAACCAATCCTCAACAAATCCTTGGAAATTTATTCTATCCACAAATCTGATGCAGACCACCTATACGGCCTACTGACATCACCATTATTGTTGCCAATGTCACCCTGTATGGACCTTCTCTTGCCCAGAAAACTTTGTATGGATGTAAGTGATTCACCTTATTGCAACCCGCGTACTTATGCGATTGTGTTCAGTTCAACCCACGTACATGTATGAAAATATTGTACTAACACCTCTGTATAATTTTTTATCTACAGCTTCCTTCGCATGTGCATCCTTTGTCACTTCCCACATGTGATCCAAAAACCCTAGGCCAGATTGCCTAGGTGCAGAAATCTTCTTGCTACAATTTTCATGCTCCCTAACACAAGTGTTTACTCATTTATGCTAACTCCATGATACCACTATAATCAAATGTCACAATGACCTCTCTCCTTTATATACAAGTCCAATGAGTGATTTTAAGATCCTTTCCTAAACTCAACAAGTAATTAGAATATTTTATTCCTCTTTGTGGGTGTGACATACCATCACAAGCCCACAAATCCCATCAACTTGCCCATGAGTCCCTAGCCTCATTCCAAGGTTGATTACACTGAAACAAAAGGTTGGTCTAGTGCCAATTAAGATTCCCACATACTTGACACCTCGGCCTCTTCTGGGAATACCTCCCAACGCTACAAAATCAATCGTCAAGATTGGAAAGGTTGTGACAGAGTGGAAGTTTGAGAAGGATGGGACTCCCATCACGATGCAAGATATTGCAAATGATAGCAAGGGTGCTTAATTTGATGCCTCAAAGTCGACTTTCATGGGCCTTGGTGACAAGAGGTTGTGTAGGTGGGATATGGTGGATAAGCATGGTATTATTCAAGAGACTAGTAACACGGTTTTAAGTCGGGTCGATGGTCAACAGTTTTCAAAGGGTATAAATTTCCAGTGCTTTGCAACCACTAGGGATGGATGTCTGGTGGTTGAATCCACCGATGGGAAGATTCATCTTTACGGGAAAACATCTATGAGGATGGGAAAACTATCATTTGCATGACTTGCATTACTGATCACACATGTCGATGTTGCTTGTGATGGGAAGTGGATTATTGGGACTACGAATACTTATCCTATTCTTATCACTACTGTCTCTTCACAGACAAAGATGAAAGACAGAGACAAAATTTTCTGGGTGGATGGGGCACAATATCCTAGCTCTGAGACCGCTTAAGCTTAATCCTGGATGCATATCTTGCTAGAAAGAATAAGTTCCATGGTGGCCACTTTTCTTAGTAAGCGCTACTGATCTGTTTTTTGGTATTTTAATTTATGTTATATGACTTTCCCTTGCACATGTCTATTATCTAGTTGTCTTGCAGAGTAGGATTTCTGTTGCATATCTTATTATATTTTCCAAGTGCAACTTTTGTTATCTCAAAATATAAAATTTAAAATTATTGATTTATGTATCATGAAAAAGGAAAATTAATGGTTGTTATCATGAATTGCATCCTAACTATTTGTAAACTATAAACATTGAACAATTTCTATGGAAATTATTAACCATTGGTTTGTACTAGCTTGGTTACATTTAAGCACATTCTTTTGATTAATGAAAACCTACAAAGTTGTTCTAAAGTTGATACAATGAATAAAGTAGATATGAAAATTACTTAGAATATCTTTTGGGGAGCTTCTCTGATTTGAACACTTTTCTATGTACAATATCTTAAATAAATTTAAATGTCCAAATTTGCTGGCATTAACACTTTTCTATGTACAATATCTTAAATAAATTGAAATGTCCTTGCTGTCATTTCTGTACAGGGAAAATTTATGGTACAAAAATGGTACAAAATGTAGTCAAAATACAATTAGCCTTTTCTAAATAAAACAATATGTGCACATGGAACCAAAGTTTGGGATCTTCAGCTATCATGACAATGAATTCACCCTTTGTTTCCTTGTCGAATTAACTCGTTGAATTTTTACTACTTTAGCTATGTTATCCTATAAAATGTTATCTTTACTTTCCAGACCAAAAAAATATTTTCTATATGACAAATCTTGTCAGTTTTTTTGCCACACACGACTCTTAGTTATTCTGAATTTTCTAAACCGCTCCATTATTTTTCAAATGGTTCTCGATTCTCCCAAAAGGAAACTTCAAAGATGACTTAACAAATATTGAGAATTTGTTTTCCATATCCCTAGCAAACTTTGAAATTTCTTAAATGTGGCTTCTATGATCAAATAACAATGCATTTGAAAGTTCTAGTTCTCTATAAAGGGATCAACTACACAACAAATGACTTCAAATCACAATGTATAGCAATTGAATCTTACACAACTATTAACCTTTATTTTGTTAACTCTGTATGAATGTCTGACATCCTTTTTTCTTCATCTTTGCAGGTTACCGAGACTGGAAAGTAGGAGCGTTATCTCATTGTCGTTGTTGGTAAATTTTCTGTCATCTAGAATTTCCAGCAAGTCAAAAACAATGACCATGTGTACAAGGGTGACGAGGGCCTAAAAATATGTTATTTCTACAGCATTGTTCAAAAACATGAATCCATTGTTGACAACAAATTTATGCATGGAAAATTTTCTATTACAAATTCTCCAGAAGCTCCACTTGTAGTTTCAACACCAAATAAAGTGAGCTCATTCAACATCTCATCTTAGCAATAACATCCATTTCATACGAATTGTTAGAACCCAGAACTCTAGAATTAAAATTTAAATTTTAAGTCAAAGACAGGCATGCTGCCAGAAGCTATGCATTCTTGCAGCGCATTTTACTTTTGTAACGTGTGACTTTCTTAGTACACCATGACAAAATCTCTAACCTGTCATAAAAGTGTTAAAATCCAGGCCTACATTACAAGCACAAAATGTCAATCTTGAGTGGAATCCACAAAATGTCAATCTTGAGTGGAATACATTGTTGACAAAAAAACAATTCATGCATGGAAAATTTGCTATTACAAATTCTTCAGAATCACCAAATGTCAAGCTTAAGTGCAATCCATTGTTGACAACAAATTCATGAATGGTAGATTTGCTATTACAAATTCTCCAGAAGCTCCACTTGTGGTTGCAACACCAAAGAAAGTGATATTGTTCAACATCTTATCTTAGCAATAACAGCCATTTCATACGAAATGTTAAAACCCAGAACTGTGGTTGCAACACCAAAGAAAGTGAGCTCGTTCAACATATCATCTTTGCAATAAGATCCATTTCATATGAATTGTTAGAACCCACAACTATTTTAAGTCAAAGACAGGCACGCTGCTAGAAGCCATGCATTCTTGCAAGAATGCATTTACGAATTGTTAGAACCCATAATTGTTTTAAGTCAAAGACAGGATAGCACCAATACAACTAACAAGGAGAGAGCCCACAAGGGACCAAAATACAGTGCAGTATGCATCGGGAAAATTGTAAAACAATTTTCAATATAATGTGCAAAATATTAGAATGAAAGTCTACATGTGGGATATCTCTACTAGAATGAAAGTCTGCAAAATATTAGAATGAAAGTCTGCATGTGGGATATTAGAATAAAAACACCAATTGAAATTCTCAGCATGTCGAAGTTGTAATTGTTGATGGTTTAATTGGAACACTGACAGACTTTCATATAAGCACTGAGATTCATCCTCATCTTTATTATGTTCCATCTCGAAAGAGTTTTCAATTATGAAGCTTCTTTTAGCAGATGTAATATTGGTACAGGTCTCGCATCTCAAATGACCATTTGACCAGCCCCTTCAATTGCGCTATACAAGGATATTGTTTGGAATGCAGGGACTCCCACGGCTCTATATTCATTGCATGATAAATGCGAAGTCTCAAGATCAACAGGAATCTATTTGTCCACTAGTAGAAACTCTGTTGCTCTCCGTCTATGGTTTGCAGCAAATTTTCCTTCAAGGGAAGTTATAAATTTTCAATATCGAAAGAAATGGATTCCCACGTGGTTGGATATCCTCATATGGACCCCAAGAGAGAGCTCGATTTCTCTCTCGAGTCCTTCTAGAATGGAAAGAGCTTTGTTGTCGATCTCAAGGCCGTAGCCAAGGGATTAAGGGTTTCGATCTGGAAGCAGATGGTATCTGTCAGAGTGAAATTGGTTCCCAGCAACACCTTCTCATACTATGATCAGGTTTTGGACATCACTTCCATGCTTGGAGTTGTTCCTCCCAGATATGGCTTTACTGGCGGCGAGGGCGATGTTAGAATTAGAACAGTTAAGCAGAACAAAAGTGTTTTTTTTAAATTTAAGTGAGAATAACACCTAGATCTTATATCTAGAAAACAAATCTACACTACTTGAACAGAAAAAAATAACAATCATGTGTGCTCAGATCTAAGATAGTTGAGTTATTGAGCTAAAGAGTAGATCTAGAGTAAACATTAGTTCTGATCTTCAATGCTAGAATAAAACTTGTACAGATCTATATATCTAAACTAAGAATGAAACATAATCTGATAGTGAACAATAGACCAAACTTAAGAGACAAGTAAGAACCAAAACTCAATATACAGTCTAGATATGATAAAGATCAATGTTGATACATAGATCTAGATAAATCAAAGAAAAAACTCAAAGCAAAGTCCAGATCTGATAAACTGAATAGATAACTTACCTTGCCCTGAAGACTTACGTCTGAAGAGGTCACAACCACACACAGAGATGCAAAACCGTTTGTAATTATGCTCAGACAAAGTCCAGCTCATAGATCCACCATATAGGTTGGATCTCTGACCAAGATATGAAGGAAATTTCTTTCCACCAAGAAGATAGAGCCACAGGGATACAAAACTAAAAAATCAAACCCTCAATAGAAGTTTCAAACACCCAAAACCTCACTCAAAAATTCTGTTGATGAAACCCTCACACAAATTTAGCTTAAGTGAGGTCGTGGCTCAACACATAATAGGTCTGGATGGCTGCAAAGGAGGGCCACACTCATAAAGTCCACAAGGGGAGTTGTATCGCACAACAGTCCTCAAAAGGGAGAGCCATACCCAACACAACAATCTTCAAATGGGGCCATACCACAACAACTACATAGCAACAGTAGCAAAGGGAAGCCACACCATACAGCCACACCACAACCGTAGACAAGAGGCTGCACCACATAGAAGACAAGGAGAGGGGCCACTCCAACAGTCACCCTATAGTAGCAAGGAGGAGGGCCGCTCCAATAGTCACCCTACAACAGCAAGGATAAGGGTCGCTCCAATAGTCACCCTACAGCAGCAAGGAGAAGGGTCGTTCCAACAGTCATCCTACAGTAGCAAGGAGGGAGCCGCACCAACAATCATCCTACAGTAGGAAGGAGGGAACCACACCACACCATAACAGACCTCAAAGGGGGAGCCGCAAAAACCTCAGAGAAACTCCTAAAGGAGGGTCGAAGCAACAACAAAAAACTCCAACATGAGATGTAAAGGAGGGTTGTGGCAACAAGAGAGAGGATTCGCTCATACAATAGGAGCTCAAGAGCATAACAATCATAAGGTGGATTTTGAGGGGTGGGGGGGGGGGTTAATTTATAGTTTGGGCTAGGGTAATAAAATTATAAATTAAATTAAAATAATTATTAAATATAACACGTTTAAATTGAATAATTTAAACATGGTATAATTAACATTTAATTTAAACTTTATTTAACCCTTGAGACAAAATAACATAAAACCCCAAACCAACACAAGAAAGGATAAGAGAGGGTTTAGGAGGGTTTACAAGGTGGAAATATGTGTTCATTCATTTTCAAGGTGACCTTATTACTTTATCATCATTGCATATGGAACACATCCCTTATGTGGTTATGCCCACCTTCAAGGAGGGTTATGCACCAACAAAATACTTGATTGAGGATCAAGTTGCCCGAGAACTTTTATGGGGTATTATCCACCAAGGTCCAAGACCAAGGATCAACCAATGCCCCAGGCATGGGTACCCTGGACATTTCCAAAGTCCCTAGACATATATAGGGGCTTTAACTACTTGGTCCTAGACCAAGAACCCCAGTCATATATTGGGGGCCCTCTCAGGGGTCTTTACTGCTTGGTACCAGACCAAGAACCCCAGTCATCTACTGGGGGCCCTCTCAGGGGTCTTATCCACCAAGGTACAAAACCAAGGATCAACCCATGCCCCAAGCATGGGTACCCTGGACATCTTGAGGGGCCCTAGACATATCTAGGGGCTTTAATTGTTTGGTCCTAGACCAAGAACCCCAGTCATATACTGGGGGCCCTTACAAGGGTCTTTTTCCATGACATTGACTATTTGGTCCTAGACCAAGAAACCCCAGGGGTTCACTTGGGGGCCCTAGATCTTAGCTAGGGTCTTTTCCATCCTCCCGGAGAATGGCTCTTACAGCTGCTATAAATTTAACACTCCCTCTCAGCAAGAGAGGCATTCTCAGCTACACCAAGCTTGTCATGAAAGTATACAAACTTTGTCAAGGAAAGTGGCTTGGTGAAAATATTTGTTGTTTGTTCTGCTATCAGAACATACTGAATGCTAATAATGTTCTTCTGAACCATGTCCCGGACATAGTAATATCTCATCTCAATGTGTTTTGATCTGTCGTGAAACACTGAATTCTCGATGAGCTTTACACAGTTCTGATTGTCACAGCGAATGACTGTGGGTTCAAGCTCTGAACTGAACAAGTCAGAGAGTAGCTTCCTAAACCACACTGCTTTTCTTCTTGCAGCAATGTATTCTGACTCTTCAGTGCTTTGGGCTATGGAGACCTGTTTCCTGTTGGATCAGTAAATCATTTCTGAACTCAATCCCGAAGCAATATCTGGAAGTGCTTTTCCGATTTACTGCATCACCCATCCAAACTGAATATGTAAAACCATGGAGCATTACACGTCCACTGGAAACATATCTCAGAATATGCTTATATGTAAATGCTTTGGTTCACACATGAACTAGTTGAGAGCATTTACCACATAACAGAAGTATGGTCTCATATGTACGAGATAAATCAATGATCTGCTGATATAAGGTGGGATCTTCTGGATCTGAACCTGTGGCCTGATCTCGTAGTTTCTTTAGATTAGAGATCACTAGTGTGCTCATGGACTTGCAGTCCATCATGCCATGTCTACGAAGCACATCTACTGCATATTTACCCTATGAGAGAATTATCTCTCCTAATTTCTGCCAAAACTCCAAGCTCAGGAAGTAATGTAAAAGATCCAAGTCTTACATTCCAACTTTTATTGAAGAGCTACCTCTTAGTCTGAGATATATATACAAAATTTCCTTCCTTATAAGGAACAAATGAAGATTTTGGACAATCTTCATATAAGGATGAACCCAAGAATCTGTCAATACTTTCTTACTGAGCTCTCAGAGCTTGTTATAGTTCATGGGACTCTTTCCCATGTATAGCCTCTTGTTTAGCTTCATTGTTTAAGAAGAAAAACTCAACATCTATCAGATAAAGTATCCAAAACAAAAATGCGACAAAAAAATTCTAATGGAGGTAAGGATCTTGTCATAGATCATCCCTTCTTTCACGAGTCACAAATATACCCTCCACACAACCATCTGTTGTAGGCTTTATTTTATAAGGCCAATGGAGGTTACCACTGATTTGTTATGAGATCTTTGAAAGTACAGACCATACATCATTCTTTTCTATCACAGCATCTTCCCACATTTCAAATGTGGAAGGTTCTGAATCAATCACAAGATTCAATTTATTTGTAGGGCTAGAGTACTTATCTAGTTTCTGCTTTCTTTGAAAATTCCCTTAGATGCTTGAAATTTTTTCTTCTTCCTTCAGTATTTCTTGGCACCAAGTTGGTTTCCTTTTAAAGAAACTAATAGTGTCCCTCGATTCTAATAAGCTATCAGTTATGTTGTAGGTCAATGACTAATTCATATACAGGGACTACTCCCTCTGAGTCTCATAACATGTCTGCCTTTCTGTCATATGGAAATTGGATCCCTCTGAACCTATACAAACTTTTGACTCTATTGTGGTGTTCATATCATTTCAAGATGTTCTTGGTGTCAGTACCAAGTTCAATATGTAAAGCTGAGTTAGACTTCAAAGCTACTGTGCCAATGGCTCAATTTCAATGAAAAAGGAATAGAGTTCTCAAAAACAAAAAAATACCCCAACTGTCAAGGTAAATTGTTGGACTCTTTAACCAAGGAAGTAGCCCAAGGTTATATGTTGTCTTTCATAAAATACCAACAGACACTTGGGTTTCCAACCAGGGAGAAAGACTTAGCTTACATCAAAATAATTACAGCTCCCTTGGTCATATAACAAAAAATACATAAGAGATTCTGACAGTATTCCATTGAGACATGGATACATAAAGTTGACATGAAAGTAAAGATATCTCTCTTGTGTTATTTGTAGTCACAAAAAATATCCATGAAACTTGTTTAGTCTTTAAGACATACTTGAACTTTACTCTGATACAAATCTGTTAGTTCAAGTAATTCCAATATACTTAAGTGGTTATCTTATGGATAAAGCAAAATTCATCCATATGCAAAACAATACGTCTTAAAGAATGAGGCCAAAAACCATATTGACAAATTATGTTCTTACAAAAGTTGGCCCACACATGTTTTTCCTCAAAGCCAAGTACCAATGTTGTTTCCAAGTTTCCACCACTCATGTATTGTGGTTAACTTTAAGGCTTGTGTACTCTTTGTAGTACAAAACATATTAAGTGCATAAGGTGTTGCCATTTACTAAGGTTACACAGTTTAAAAATCCTTTACCAGTAGTTCTGTTAAAGCCATTGTATTTTACCAAAATCTTATTAAATGAAAGTTGAGCATTTACCAAGCATTAGTAGCAATAATATTATAAAAGCCTTAAACCTATCACATATCATCTTAAGATGATGGTTGCATTTCCAAGCATCTGTATCAGACCTTTGACTAACATGACCTAACTCAGTAGTGAGAGAGAGGGAAAGAGTTTATCATTTAATTTTTAGTAAACTAGAGGATTTACTAAGAGTCCCTTCTAGAGAAAATGGACCCTAGCCTCTAGATTTTCCAAACAAGGAAAACTCTTCCAACTCGCATTGGTCACTCCACCAAAGATCCAAACAGGTATTCTTTGGCACCCAAACTTGAATCTCACAAGTGTAAAAGACAATAAACAAGAAGGTCTTTCATGTCAATCAGTCAAAATAAATAAGTAATGAATATCTTATTGTCATAGGGGTAGTTCTAGCAGAGAGAAACATGGTGTGGTGAATAGGATTTGTTAAAACAGAGGTCAAACTAGAGAACTCAGCTTAAGTTATGCCCACCTTCAAGGAGGGTTATGCACCAACAAAATACTTGATTGAGGATCAAGTCGCCCCAAAACGTTTTTGGGGTCTTATCCACCAAGGTCCAAGACCAAGGATCAATCCATGCCCCAAGCATGGGTACCCTGGACATTTCTAGGGGCCCTAGACATATCTAGGGGCTTTAACTACTTCGTCCTAGACCAAGAACCCCAGTCATATACCAGGGGGTCTCTCAGGGGTCTTTACTGCTTGGTACTAGACCAAGAACCCAAGTCATCTACTGGGGGCCCTCTCAGGGGTCTTATCCACCAAGGTACAAGACCAAGGATCAACCCATGCCCCAGGCATGGGTACCCTGGACATTTCCAGGGGCCCTAGACATATCTAGGGGCTTTAACTATTTGGTCCTAGACCAAGAACCCCAATCATATACTGGGGGCCCTTACAAGGGTGTTTTGCCATGGCACTAACTGTTTGGTCCCAGACCAAGAAACCCCAGGGGTGCACTTGGGGGCCCTAGATCTCAGCTAGGGTCTTTTCCATCCTCCTGGAGAATGGCTCTTGCAGCTACTATAAATTTAATAGGTGATATTGGATTCAACACCTACTTCTCCATGGCTGGAGGAAATGCCACACTCCCTGCAATGGAGATGACCAAGTGGTTTGACACCAACTATCACTACATTGTTCCAGGGTTGGGCCCGGAGATCAAATTTTCTTACTCTTCACACAGGGTCATGGAAGAATACAAGGAGGCTAAGGAGCTGGGAATCGATACCGTGCCCGTGATTTTTAGACTTGTGTCATACTTGTTAGATTCATAATGAAGAAAATAGTAGAAATAACTGAAACAAACAAGAAATCATGATGAACAGAAAAACATAGAATATTGGCAAAAAATGTATACTTTATCATCATTATTGAGCAAGAAAATAATAATTTACATATACGTACATATATAATACAAATATACCATAACTATCATGATACTGTATAACACTTAGGTAAACTAATGAACTATGATTAGAGTTTTAACATCCCCTTAATCATAAGTTCGTTCTTGCCTAAAAAACTGCCACTACTTGACAACTAGTAATGTGTCAAGAAATATTCAAAGGGCTTAAGATACTCTTTGAACTCTGAAAAAATAGAAGAAGTTGATGTCCTCTACTAAATTTGTGGTTTAAGGGTGACCACAAATTCATTTGGTGGTTTCGGGATGACCACAAACCAATCTGGTGGTTTCAAGATGACCACAAATCGAATGTCTAGCAGAAGATGATGTCTTCTACTAAATGGCATGGTTTTAAGTTGACCATAAACTAACAAGAGCTCGAGGCTCAAAATTTTGAATGTAACATACAAAACTTCATGTCTTCTGCTTAATTGGTGGTTTTAAGATGACCACAAAATATCAAGAACAATATGTTCAGGAACAAGACTTCATACCAAGAACTAGGTTGCATACTTGATCATCTATTCACAAGCTCTAAATCAAACTTGGAACCTGACTGAAAACTTTAGATTTCCCCCCCCCGTCATGGAAAAGTGGTTCAAATTCCCTTGACCTTCATTCACAAGTATGGCCAAAAATATATCAAACACTTGTATAAGATATTGGATCAATGTGTACACTTGTACAATGCATACACGGATGAAGATTGAAACACTGATCTGTCATCTTATCATTATCAAATTCATTGACTTCACTGGTCTGATCATTATCAACTTCATTGACTTCACTGATTTTGTTGTGAGCAGACTGCATGCTTATTTCCTATTTGATCATTTGTTCACATACTTTGGTCCCTCGATCTGAGATTACTATCTCATATTTCCCCCCCTTAATCGAAGATTCAATGTCTCTGATACACCATCAAGCTACCATCATATTTCCCCCCCTTTGCGAAATTAAGTTTCTCGCTATTTGTAAGCCCTCTATGGGCCTCAACCGTGGATCTGAGATTCTTCAGAATTGACGGTCTACCGAGCTACTCCTTTCCTGCCTCCGTTATATTTGTCTATATGCCACTGGATATAGCCCGATCCCCAAAACTATCATACTTCCACAGTGATATCGCATTTCGCTAAATTTCTGAAATTTGGATCTTGATATGAAAATTGTTATGGTGATAATAGGCCTATGCACATGGGTCGTGTACTTCCCCCAAGCTATCAAGGATATCTCAAAATGGGTATCCATTGAGGGTAGAAATTTCTGATAAATGTTGAGAACAACAAAACCCTTCTCAACCACGAATTGTGCCAGATCAACGTGGTGCTATATACCAAGTCTATCATCTTCATGTGCAGCTCCAAATTATTTGAAAATAACTCTTTGAAGGGGTCAAAAGAGGAAATACAGTCCTCACTTCTTGCAGCACCAAATTCTTTGAAAAGAACTCTCACAAAAATGTCAAAAACAGGTCTAAGAGTTTCAATGCTTTCTCATCTTAACTTGAGATTTTCCATTTCCAAATCACACTATAACCACCTAATTAGAACATGCACCATGACAAGTAGACTGTCTCGTGATTGGTTTATGATTTATGTTTGGAAAAAGAGAGAAGGTTCACTTAGGCACTTATGAAAGTCAATAAGAAGAGCTCTTGGTAGGGTATTATGAGTTAACAATCAGTATGCAAACAATGGAAGTAATGTTGTCATGTAGATCTGAAGTGTTGCACCAATTATACCTTATCCAACTAAAATAAATAGTAGGCCAGAGTCACAAAAGTAAACTATTTGTTGGTGGAATAAATATGATTATCAAAGGTTCGATGAATGAAGGATGCAACCCAGATTCATTCGCTTTACTGTCAATGGTTTTTGGTATAGGTGGGTTGTAGATATGCTCTATTACTCTTGTTAATGATTACATGGGAAAACAAAAAGAGCGGCTTTGTCATCAAAAAAATATTTTTTTTGAATTTATCACACGATTGGATGATATCATTTAGGCTGTCACAGTGTAGAAATGGCATCCAATCACTAAATTTGAGAGTTGTTACAAAGAACATGAACATATGCACTTGTGAAATTAGTCAAACAGTCTAATATCCGGCCAGAATTAGAACATTCCTTCTACGCTATTCTTTGACAAACCAACTTCAGATGTACTTATTATTGCTAGTAAAATAAATATTATTTTGAAACGACAAACAAGCATGTGGAATATGGGTTATAGAATCTCTACTTATGGGTTAGAGATCATAACTTTTCAACTCCATATAGTGAGAAGGATCTTGGCCTTTCGAAATACCAAGCTTGAAACTGGTTGGGGTATAACCTAGGGGTTTCTTGAGGACGACACTCGTTGCAACTCTGTATCACCGAGATTCCAAAATCATAGAAGACAATGTTTGTGCAACTAATTGTAGAAATTATTCGAGTGTATTTTGCTTTGAGCAGATCCAAATCTTCCAGGTGTATAGTTCCCATATGTTGAACCAACTGGTATTGAGCCTATAATTATGTAGGGGATTTCATTCAATATTTTTTTCAAACTGTTTGAGAATTAACACATATGCTCAAATTGTTGCTGCTATGAGACATATCATTTCAAGACTGAGCACTTATTTTGAAATATTAAGAAAAATTTCCTACTAAAACATGGAAACGATATTCCCCTTACAAATCTGATTCTAAACTAATCATGTGAATACATACAAAGTGACATGACAAAAAAAGAAAAGATTTTCATTCCATGTTTTTGTCAAACAGTTTAGAGACATCCAAGAAAAATTAATGTTGTAGCTTATGTAACCAGATTTCAAGGTACCTACCTCTACCGATGTATGATATCATAGATTGTGAAGTGGTTCAGATGTACAAAGATGTAAAAAACTAGAAATCGATTGGTAATCTTTGTTTCGTCTTCATTTAGGTATTTCGCATACCCTTCGGTACAACAACTTCTGATTATCTTCACGACCACTAGTTGTCCGTCGGTAACAATGCCCCTATACATAGTCCGGAAGGGCCCCTAACCAATGAGATTGGCCCGACTGAAATTGTGGGCCAGCTATTGATCGTCACCCCTGCCCACCCGCCTGTTAGGGAGGGTTGAGAATCTGAAAAGCACCATGGAGAATGTTGTCTTGAGCTTGGATGTTAACTCATCCACTCTGACGGAATCTTGTGCACTCCATGCCTCAAAACGATTGACCTAGATATGCAAACAGACCAATTAGAATAGTAGGGCATTGGGATCTCCAGCAGCAGGGTTATCTCGAAGGAGATATTTAGGGTTGAATCGAAGGAGATGGAGGTTTTACTTGCATGCAGGCAACCTCCTTATCCTGGTGCTGACTGAGCAGAAAATCCCTTTAACCAACGCATTGATGCCCACATTGATGGTCAACCTGTGAGAGGTGGATCTACTTGTATTTTTGTATTTTTATCCCAGCTGCAAAGCAGCGACCCTTCCTTGATGTGCGTTCACTACTTGATTTTTGAATGGTGGCACCAAAAGTGTGTGGAAGATTTTATTATTGTTTTTTTTTCCTATTTTAAAAAAAATGTTTTAACATGTTTTTTCTTTTTTTAATTTTCTTTTGTTATTTTTTTAACTTTGTTATTAAAATATATAATAATTATTTAAAAATGTTATTTATTTAATTTTTTCAATTGCAGCCATAAAAATGTTTTATTTGGCATAGTGTTTTAAGAAAAAAAAAATTCTTCCAAAAATCTAATGGTCACATATGCCTTGTAAATTGCATCGTGGGATTGAACCTTCATACTCTAGTTGCTAATGCTATTCCCATTTCTCTTTGTCCATTTTTTCAATGTTAAATCTCTATATCCAATAGACATGATATTCCACGAATATTCAGACATTTATAGCTGCAAGAATTACTATTGCATCATTTATCTCGCTTTGCAAACTATGTAGTTGTTGGGCCTTAGGGTTGCCCTTAAGAGGTCTAGTTCCAATTTATGAACTATTTGTGTTTGTAACCATTAATTGGTAATTTCTCTTGTTTGAAAGGAAAAATTCAAATTATAAATATATCAGAAAAAACATAAAGCTTTTTATTACCTATAAGGCCCGCTCTAGCCTCCTCTAACCCCTCCTTAACTTATGGAATTATCTCTTTGGTATAAACTTTTGGTGCATCCATATGTGTTAATCAGTCACCACACCTTGTCCTATATGACCTTGTATTGCTCCATTGGATGCACTGTGACTTGGATATTCCATGTGTGCACTTGCCCCCAAATCTCTATCCTTCTAAACTACAAATCCAACTACTTATGCTCTCTCGTGACCAATTACTAGTATGGTTATTGTACAATGTCCTCTACCTAAGCCTCAAACATATTCAATTTCTACTACCTCATTGTTTATTCCCAATACTGGTTGCTAGATTCCTATCATAGTAGTTGTACATAATGCCACTATATCTCAACTCTGGAAGCCCTGCTATTGAGTGATGGGAAATGTTCCTACACCAATGCATGTAGAACTAATGTGTAGCTCAATCCACTAGCTCTACCCTATTGCAATTATGACAATTGCTCATCTATTCAGATGAATATGAACTCGCCCCAATCATACCTCTTTCCTCTCAACCATCCCTTCTCTATTTGGTATGTATCCATTGACATTTTCCCTATAATTTGGTTCCTTTGGTCAACACCATGCCTTATGGATGAGTGTGAGTCCATTTCTACCCATACTAGTCATCCTAATTATGTTAGCATTCTTTGGTGGGGAGTTGTCTTGTTGTCAAATGTGCTCTCCTTCATCCCTTCCTTTCCCCTCATCTAGATTAGTTGACCTCCTAAGAAATATTGTAGTCTTTATACTATCTTTCATATAGATTAGGTGTATTTATTTATTCCTTAAGCTTCCCAAGCATACATGTAGACAATAGAATGGAATCGTTGAATATTTAATGAAATCACTACTTATGTGACTAACAATACACCTAATTCTCTGGTAGTCCTCACTCTGTAATCAACACACTATATATCCAAATAAAGACAAGGACCAATTCTTTCATTCATATATACGAGTCAATGACCAACCGCTTCACTTCATTGATAATGGTAGACAAATGAACCTACTAGCAAAGAAAATGATCAACAATCTCAATTTAACCACTACACCACACCCGTAACCATACAACCTTGGTTTCACCAAGGATAGAAACTATATATGATACACCAATGCATACTATTGAGGTTATAAATCATGAATCAATATTGTTTCCTTAAGTGGTATCATAACTACAAATCAATATCTTTGTTTCTTCTAGATGCTTGAGATCCATTTATTGTGCCAAGGTTTGATCCTCCTTTATTTTTGTTGTAGAGCCACCGTTAGTCTTTCACAATGTAGTTGTTAGGATTCAACTCAAACCCCATGTTTAACCCTCTTAAATCTTAAAAATTATAACCCATATTCATTATATACCCTAACCCCCATTCATTATAAACCATAACCCTAACCCCTAATCCTTACAACTATTAACATCTATAACCCCTTACACCTAATGTGATTAATATATATCATACATTTCTAAATGATATAACCTTTAAGCATTTGAACCCCTTTAACCTATAATACTTATAACACCTATCATCCCTATCACCCCTAGCCCTTATAACAACCAATACCTAACTAACTAGTTTTATAGATGCCTTTCATCTAGAGTTATAGTTGACTTTGAATATTGAATTGAGTTATAGTGTGGTGTAGTGGTTAAATTGAGATTTTTGACCATTTCCTTTGCTAGTAGGTTCATTTGTCTGTTACTATCAATGAAGTGAAGACATTGGTCATTGACCCATATCTATGACCCATATCGTCAACAATACCCAATGTATCTTTGACAATTTCTTCCATTTGAACTTGAAGATGGTCCTTCTGATTATAAATGGAAGACGCATTTTTTTCCTTATTCAAATAATCCATACTTTGTCTCTGCTCAATAGATTTTGGCCAAATCTTAGCAGTATCTCTATTTCTTTTGTTCCGATGCCAAACTTTTTAACCATGTCATTGTTTCTTTTCTTCTTCCATATGCTTGGGTTGAATATCTTTGCATGAATTGATTTCCTATGAGCATCATTCAAGGCATTTTTATGACTGTCTAAGCCTTCCATGTGTCTCTAACTCTCAACTCTTTGGATTTATTGAATGCACGGAAATACCATACTCTTGACAGGGAATGGGTCCAAAAAATGAATCAATTGAAGGGGAACCGCCTCTTTTGTTTTTACTTTCTTTGCAAAAGAATCATCAATAATACCCAATGTGTCTCTCACAATTTATTCCATTTGAACTTAAAGATGGTCCTTTTGATCATAAATGGAAGACATATTTTCGTTCTTATTTAAATCATCCATACTCTGTCTCTGCTCAATAGATTTTGGGTAAATCTTAGCAGTAGCTTTAATTCTTATGTGTCGCAGCCAACCTTTTTCACCATGCCACTATTTCTTCGTTTCTTCCATATGCTTGGGTTGAATATCTTTGCATAGATTGATTTGCTATGAGCATCCTTCAAGGCATTTTTATGACTATCTAAGCCTTCACGTATCTTTGAGTCTCAATTCTCTGGATTTACTGAATGCACATAAATGACATTCTCTTGATAAGGATTTGGTCCAAAAAATGAATCAAATGAAGGGGAATCCCATATGTTTTTTACTTTCTTTGCAAAAGAGTCATCTACAATACCCAATGTTTCTTTGAAAATTTCTTCCATTTGAACTTGAAGATGATCCTTAAGATCAGAAATGGAAGGCATACTTTTGTTCTTATTCAAATCATCCATACTCTGTCTCTGGTCAATAGATTTTGGACAAATCTTAGCAATAACTTTAATGCTTCCGCGTTGAAGCCAAACTATGTTTGCAAAAGAGTCATCAACAATACCCAATGTATCTTTGACAATTTCTTCCATTTGAACTTGAAGATGGTCCTTCTGATTATAAATGGAAGACGTATTTTTGTCTTTATTCAAATCATCCATAGTTCGTCTCTGCTCAATAGATTTTGGCCAAATCTTAGTAGTATCTTTATTGCTTTTGTTCTGATGCCAAACTTTTTAACCATGTCATTATTTATTTTCTTCTTCCAGATGCTTGGGTTGAATATCTTTGCATGAATGGATTTCCTATGAGCATCATTCAAGGCATTTTTAAGACTGTCTAAGCCTTCCACGTATGTCTAAGTCTTGACTCTCTGGATTTATTGAATGCATGGAAATGCCATACTCTTGACAGGGAATGGGTCCAAAAAATGAATCAAATGGAGGGGAACCCCCTCTTTTTTTTACTTTCTTTGCAAAAGAATCATCAATAATACCCAATGTGTCTTTGATAATTTCTTCCATTTGAACTTGAAGATGGTCCTTCTGATCAGAAATGGAAGACATATTTTCATTCTTATTTAAATCATCCATACTCTGTCTCTGCTCAATAGATTTTGGGTAAATCTTAGCAGTATCTTTAATGCTTCTGCGTCGAATCCAACCTGTCTTTGCAAAAGAGTCATAAAAAATACCCAATGCATCTCTGAAAATTTCTTCCATTTGAACTTGAAGATGGCCCTTCTGATCAGAAATGGAAGACATATTTTCGTTCTTATTCAAATCATCCATGCTCTATCTCTCCCCAATAGATTTTGGGAAAATCTTAGCAGTAGATTTAATGCTTTAGTGTCGAAGCCAACATTTTGCACCATGTCATCGTTTCTTTGATTCTTCTAGATGCTTGGGTTGAATATCTTTGCATGGATTGATTTCCCATGAGCATCATTTAAGGCATTTTTATGACTATCTAAGCCTTCCACATATCTCTGAGTCTCGAGTCTTTGGATTTACTGAATGCTCATAAATGCCATGCTCTTGACAGGGAATTAATCTAGAAAATGAATCAACTAAAGGGGAATCCCCTCTATTTTTTTACTTTCTTTGCAAAAGAGTCATGAACAATACTCAATGTATCTCTGAAAATTTCTTCCATTTGAACTTGAATATGGTCCTTCTAATTAGAAATGGAAGAGATATTTTTGTTCTTATTCAAATCATCCATACTCTGTCTTTTCTCAATAGATTTTGGGCAAATATTAGCAGTAGCTTTAATTCTTTTGTGTCGAGGCCAACTTGTCTCCATTGGTCCATATTTACTGCATTTATTTGGATCTACAACATTGTTATATATAGTGACTTTATGGTCATTGAAGACATCATGAGTAGATTTTTCAGACGAAAGTACATATACACAGTTACCATCAATATCTTGAACTTGTTTGACTTGATCTTCAATGCTTGATTTTCTAGAAAGTTTAGAGGGCTTGTTGAATTGTTTGGTAGAATCTGCCCAACTACCATTCAATGCAAGATTTTTCAATTCAGAGAAAAATTCTGAAAGTTGTGCCATGAATTCTTTCCATGCAGTTTTTTTGAAGAGGTTTCTTGCAGAAAGTGTATGGTTTAATGCAAAACCAAATTTGGTAGCCAGAATTTTAGGATCATCTATAGGAATTATATTTGTCGATGGCTTGGGGATTTGAGAATAGCTACTCACATTGTGAAATGTTTGCTTTCTATCACCTCTTTTCTCACTGCTTACATAAGTTGAAATGGGGTTGCTAGTACTGGAAGTACTCAAATTATGAATTGTTTTCTTTGCAACTCCTTTCTTCCCAAGATTTACACGGATGTTTTTCTTGCTAGCTTTTACAACCGTAGATGTTGTATTTTTATTACTCTATAATTTGGGGGTTCTTCCACTGGTTTCTACTGCAGAAACACTACGTGGACGATTGGGATTTTCATTTTCAGAATGTTCACAACATTTGAAAGATGGAAATTGAAGCTTGTTTCTATCCAATGGATATGTCTTCTTGAAATTTCCTAATGCATTTTCCTTCACCTTCAACTCATACAATGAAGTAACTTAGGTTGATAATGGACCCATATTTTTCCTGCCATTCAGAGCACTTACAGTCTTGTTTCCCTATGGACTAGTGGTTACAATAGAAGAATAATTCATTAATCTGGATTGTCTCATCTTGGAATTTGTTGTAGTTATCTTGCTGCACATGAAGATGACAGACTTGGTACAAAGAACCACGTTGATCTAACACAATTAGTGCTTGAAAAAGGTTTGCTTGTTTTCAACCTATATCATGATTTTTCTCCCCTCAATGCATACCCATTTTGAGATATCCTTGATAGCTTAGGGAAAGTGTATGACCCATGTGCATAGGCCTAAATTTGAGTGATATTTGTACAAGAATAGGACATGTGGTTGTGGTTATGGTTGATCACTGTCTAATTGTAGCAGTTGCATAAATGACATCTCTCAAGATCTATTTTCAGACTAGTAGAAGCAACATTACCAACATCGTAAGGATGTCGTCCCTGAGATCACTTTGAGATATTAAAGGTCTTGGCTGACTAATCTTAGAGTTGTTGTGACAACACGTCTTGTCTTAGGGGGACTAATCTCAACTATAGAGAGCAATAAACAACAATGAGATTGTCGATTAGATGGAGATGAAACATCTTGCAAAAATGACTAGAAGCTATCAATTGTAGAGAGAAATGCTTCAAATGGAATATTTTGCTCAAGTTGTTAAGGTTTATTTCATTATATATTATTATTAAAAAAATTAATTAATTATTAAAAAAATAACAAAATAAAATTATTATATATTTTAATAACAAAGTAAAAAAAAATAACAAATAAAATTAAAAAATGGAAAACCAAGTAGTATACGCACATCGAGGAAGGGTTGCTTCTTTGCAGTTGGGATAAAAATGCAAGTATATCTGCTTTGCATAAATGCGTTGGTTAAAAGGATTTTCTTCTCAGTCAGTGCCAAGATAAGGAGGTTGCATGCATGCAAGTAAAACCTCCATCTCCTTCGATTCAACCCTAACTCTCTCCTTCCAGATAACCCCACTGCTGGATATCCCAATGTCGTACTATTCTAATTGGTCTGTTTGCATATCTAGGTCAATCATTTTGAGGCACATAGTGCATAATCTTTCGTCAGATAACCCGGCTGCTGGAGATCCCTGTTAAATATAATGTAACCTCAACAGTCTGACTGTACACTGCCAGTTGTCCTAGCCAGCTGTACTTTCTATTCTTGATTTGCTTGAGCCTATTTAGCTTAGCTATTTCCCATTGCATTGTACAAACTCTTCAGAAATTCTTCTCATTTGTACTTTCTTCTTACATTCTAATATACTGTTTTCTGTTCTATTCTTTCTCTCTGCATTTCTTGCTTCACAATTTATCATGGTATCAGAGCTTCAACAGTAATCCTCTTCACACAGTCTGGGGAGCAACACAATCCTCATAGCGCAGAGCTTCACGGATCTTGAGAGCACGCGACACATTTTTTTTCACAAGGATTGGAGAGCCATCCGTCATACTCTCAAAAGATCCTCGCAGGAAACTTCCACGAGGAAGAAGACCGTCTTACGTTCAAAAGATCAACGTAGAAATCTTGCAGAGGTTGTAGAGCATACTACGCTCGAAAGAATGAGGAAGCAAAGACCGAGAGAGAAGAAACTTTAAATATTCTTGCACATTTTTCAAAAATCGTCAAAGATTGACGAAGAAGATCTGCAAAATGGAAGAACGTTTAAAGAACTTGAAGAACACCTTCAAATTCATTACAGATTCCTGCAGAAGGCAGAAACAGTGAATATTTCACAAACATTTGTTCAAATTCATGGAAGATTGTTAAAGAAAGAAGAAGCGTTTAAAGAATTGCAGGAATTCTTCAAATCCGTCAAAGATTGTAGCAGAGGACAGAGAACTCGTGAAATTATTTCAAATCTTTGAAAGATTCACAAATTTTCTTTCGGTAGGAGAAAATTCTGTCAAATGCAGCAAAGATCGCGTCTAATGTTCAAAGAACAGCTACTGAGGCCATAAGATTCATCCTGCGAATGAATACGAAGTGGGAAACCAGTTCAGAAGGGACGAGGAGAGTGTGTAAAAGGCGAAAGAATTTCAGCCGTCAGATCTTGCGCAAAGGACCGATAGCCGTTGGATCAATGAGAAGGTGCACGAGGTTTAGTCCTTTGGAGAGTCAAGGAGAAATTTTGACTTGTGAAGTCACGAAATCCCGACATCATCTGGACCGTCCATCAAGAAACACGTGGTGAGATCTCGGCATTTCGTGAATCGCAGGTGTAAAGGTCAGAAGACATGTCGTGAGAATTCGCGAATCGCGAAATCACGAGTCATTCTGGACCGTTGGATCAAGAAAGATCGTGATTCGTCGATCTTATCACATCGCAAAATCAATAATCAGGAGTTAGAAGCGCAAAGGTGATTACACTCCAAAAACTCCGATACGCAATATCGCGAAATCCCGAGAGGAATTGTGAGCCATCCATCTCTGAGGATAGGTGGCAACATATCCAAGTGTCGTCAAATCGGCATATCGGAGTTCGCGGTTTTGAAAAATTGTTGCAACAAGAGTTCTAAAATCGTGAAATTGTGATTCACGAAATAGCGATAAGATCACAACCATCCATCTGTTTGGACACATGGCGGACATCGAGAAAACCATCGACGTTTCGACATCCAGGGTTTCAAGTTGACAGAGAAGTTGTGTCAATGGAGCATCGCAAGTCGCGATATCCTGAGGTTGAATCAGGACCGTCCATCTTGTGAGGATGCGTGGCGTAAATCCGAAGACTCGGGAAAAGTCCCGAAAAGGAAAGGGCCATCGACACATCGGGATTCGGTAAATCACGAATCCTGAGGACAAGTGATCGGGTTTCTCTGTGGTGAAAACCCCGTAAACGATCAGAGCTGTCCATTTTGAGGAGACACGTGGGAGATATCAAGAGAGTCAATCGGCACACCGGGGTTTAGCGTTTTGCGGATCTTGGAGACTGTCCAATATAGAAGGACGTGTGGCAGAGATCAAAGCATTCGGGGAAAGTCCCGAAAGGAAAGCGCCATGGAAAAATTGGAGATCGGGGAATCGAGGAGTCAGAAGAGCTCGTCATTAGAAATCGTGAAATACCGATTCACGATATCCCAATAAGATCTGGACCGTTAGATCACAGCCAGATCTGGACTGTTAAATTGTCCAAAAGAAATTTTCGCATTTCGGCTAATTGAAAGGAAAAAAAACCGAAAAATCCCGTAGCGCTTTAACATTAAGGTGTGTGGTCACATTGCATGGTGACTAAGGCCAAACTCAAGGCCGATAAGCTCCCTTCGACCATCGACAAATCGACGTTTCGACGATCGAAGGTAAATACGAAATTTCCCTCTATTTGTTTTGCAATTTTTTTTTATGGCGTCGTCTAGCAATTTAGGACCAACTCAGGGTCCGATTCTTCTGGGAAAGAATTACGAGTTTTGGTCTCTTCGGATAAAATATTTCTTGCAAGTGCAAGAGTGCTGGGATCCAGTGGATCTTGGATATGTGGAATCAGATCCGGCAGCCCTTTCTTCCATGACAAATCCACAGAAAATTGTTGAGGCAACACTGAGGAACAAAGAAAATAAAGTGAAATTCTGGATTCAAAATTCTATGGATGATTTGATTTTCTTAAAAATCACAGGCGCTAGTACTTCCAAACAGGCCTGGGATATCCTTAAATCTTCCTATCAAGGAAATGACAGGGTCAAAATAGTTAAACTACAGACCTTGAGGACAAAATTCGAGACTCTAAGGATGACAGATTCTGAAAATGTGGATCAGTTCATGACCAGAGTCATGGGAATCGTGAACCAGATCAGATTGACTAGCGAAACCATCACTGATCAACAAATTGTTGAGAAAATTCTCAGAAGTTTACCCAAGAAATTCGAAATGGTTGTAACAACAATCCTTGAATCCAAGGATCTGTCAAGTTTTTCCACGGATGAATTAATTGGTTCTCTGGTGACACATGAGACCAGACTGCATCTCATAGATGAGTTAATCTCCAATGCTTTCAAAACTCAATTCTCCTTCAACAGAGGGAGAGGCAGAGGAAGAAGCAGAGGTCACCAAGGAAGAGGGATAAATCAAGGTAACCCACACTCCAGTGGAGGTAATAGACAACAATATCATAATCAAAATTTCCAAGGTCAAAAAAATCAACAACAAAATCAACATCAGAATTTCCAGCCTCAAAGAGGCAGAGGGAGAAGATCAAATGAGAAATCAAGCATTCAATGCTATTACTGCCAAAAGTATGGGCACTATGAATCTGAATGCAGGAAGAATCAAGCAGATCAACTCTCAGGCAGAGCACATGTGTCAAATCACATGGGAGAAAACTCAAGAGGTATGTTTCTCTCATGCCACAAGACTGAAGAGCAACCTAAAGATCTCTGGTTCCTGAACAGTGGATGTAGCAATCACATTATAGGTAACAAAGAATTACTTTCATGCATTGATTCTTCAATCTCATCTAATATTACACTTGGAAACGATTATTTAGTCAAAGTTCAAGGAAAAGGAACTGTCCCTATTCTTACTAAACAAAATGTAAAGAAAGACATAAACAATGTCTATCATGTACCAGATATGAAACATAACTTGCTAAGTGTAGGACAGCTCATTGAACATGGCTATAAGGTACTTTTTTAGGGATAATCTTGCAAAATATATGACAAATACCCTAGCAGAAAATTAATTTATGAAATCCATATGACTCCAAATAGGATGTTTCCCCTTACCCTCAGAACTGCAAATCTGAGTCAACCATATGCACAATGTGTATCTACCCTGAATGAAACAATGGTTTGGCATAAAATATTTGGACATCTACCATTTCAGAGTCTAAGTCTTTTTCAGAAGAACTCCATGGTCAAAGGTCTTCCCATCTTTAAAGAGCAAATTCCCCCATGTGAGTCTTGCATACTTGGAAAACATAAGAGAACTAGTTTTCCACAGTCTTCCAATCAAGCCAAACAACATCTTGAACTTGTTCACACTGACCTATGTGGACCAATGCAAACAGATTTAATAGGTGGTAGTTTTTACTTTCTAACGTTTATTGATGATTTCAGCAGAAAAATATGGATCTATTTTCTCAGACACAAATCTGAAACTTTTGCAAAATTCAAAGAATTCAAGGTAGAAGCTGAAAAACAGAGTGGAAAATATATCAAAGCACTCAGGTTAGATGGAGGAGGAGAATACAACTCCAGATAATTTGCAAATTTCTGCAAATCACAAGGCATTATCATGCAAACAATAGGCAGGTATACTCCACAACAGAATGGAGTGGCTAAAAGGAAAAATCAGACAATAATGAATATGGCAAGAACACTTCTTAAAGAGAAAAGTCTGTCAAATACCTTTTGGGATGAAGCAGTAGCATGCTCAATTTATCTTTTGAATAGATCTCCAACCACCAGTCTAAAGATGAAAGTTCCCCAAGAATCATGGAGTGGGACAAAGCTCAATGTAGCGCATCTAAGGACATTTGGATGCATAGCATATGCTCACATACCTTCCGAATTAAGGAAGAAACTTGATGACAAAAGTGAGAAATGTATTTTCACTGGATATAGTAAAACATCTAAAGCTTACAGACTTTACAATCCAATCACCAAGAAACTAATTCTCAGCGGAGATGTAAAATTTATGGAAAATCAATTCTGGAATGATTCAGAAAATCAGCAGATGGACAGCCAAAATCCATTGCTTCCAAGTTCTGAAAACACAAAAAATTCAAAACAACAAGTACCTCAAACTATTCTTCCAAGATTGCAGGTACAAAGACAACCTGAAAATTCTCAGGATAACTCAACTTCTAGCAGAGAATCATTCTCTGAACCACAAAATTAGAGAACTCGAAGTTTGAGAGAAATCCATCAGTAGTTGGATGACTTTGAACAACAAAACCTTTTTGCTTTAATGTCATGTCAACCTACATATTTTAAGGAAGCAACTAAGGAGCCACATTGGGTTCAAGCCATGAACCAAGAAATTGACTCCATTCAGAAGAACAAGACATGGGATCTTGTTGATTTTCCAAGTCACAAGAAGAGTATTGGTGTCAAGTGGGTTTACAAAACTAAACTCAATGAAAAAGGGAAGATTGAAAAACACAAGGCAAGACTTGTTGCCCAAGGATTCTCACAACAACCAGGTACTAATTATGGTGAAACTTTTGGTCCAGTAGCAAGATTAGACACAGTAAGGACTCTATTGGCCATAACAGCACAACACAAATGGAAAGTATACCAGATGGATGTCAAGTCAACATTCCTGAATGGTTTTTTAGAAGAAGAAGTTTATGTCAATCAACCACCTAGATGTGAATTCCAAGAGCATCCAACCAAGGTATATCGGTTGAAGAAAGCCTTGTATGGCTTAAAGCAAGCTCCAAGAGCTTGGTACAGCAGAATTGACACTTATCTGATCAAAAGTGGTTTCATCAGAAGTCAAAATGAGCCAACTCTTTACACCAAAACATATCAACACGGTAAAATTTTGATTGTATGTTTATATGTTGATGACATGATCTATACATGAAATCTTGAGTTAACAGATTTTAAACATGCCATGCAATCTGAGTTTGAGATGAAAAATCTTGGCATAATGAAATATTTTTTAGGGATTGAGGTTCATCAATCAGCCAAAGGCATTTTTGTCTATCAGCAAAAGTATGCAGCAGACACCATCAAAATATTTTGCATGGAAGGATGCAATCCAGCAGAAACTCCCATACCACTAGGCACAAAATTGAGCAAGAATGATGAAGGTCCTACAGTGGACTCTACCTTGTACAAAATATTAGTAGGCAATTTGTTGTATCTTACAGCAACTATGCCTGACATTATGTATGTAGCCAACCTTGTTTCCAGATTCATGGAATCCCCCAAAGATTCTCATTGGAAAATGGCGAAATGAATTTTGAGATATGTAGAAGGAACTCTCAATTTTGGCTTATGGTACACTAAATATGATAGTAATCAACTTTCTGGTTACACAAACAGTGATTTTGCAGGCAGCCTAGATGACAGGAAAAGCACATCTGGACATGTTTTTCAACTGGGCACGAACCTAATCTCATGGGCATCAAAGAAGCAGCCAATTGTATCAATATCTTCTGCAGAGGCAGAGTATGTCGCTGCTACCTCAGCTTCTGTTCAAGCTATATGGCTGAGAAGAATATTGAAAGATATGTCATATACAGAAAAGGATCCAACTCCTATTTTCTGTGACAATACTTCAGCAATTGCTTTATCCAAAAATCATGTGTTTCATAAGAAAAGAAAACACACTGACACTCGTTTTCATTTCATATGCGATCTAGTCAATAATGGTGATATTGCACTACAATTATGTGGTTCTCGAGATCATCTTGTTGATATCTTTACAAAGCCACTAGGAAAGTCAGTTTTTTATTTTCAGAGAAAACACTTAGGCATAATCAGTACTGATGTTTGTAACTGTTGAGTTTAAGAGGGAGTGTTAAATATAATGTAACCTCAACAGTCTGACTATACACTACTAGCTGTCCTGGCCAGCTGTACTTTCTATTCTTGATTTTCTTGAGCCTATTTAGCTCAGCTATTTCCCATTGCATTGTACACACTCTTCAAAACTTCTTCTCATTTGTACTTTCTTCTTACATTCTAATATACTATTTTCTATTCTATTCTTTCTCTCTGCATTTCTTGCTTCACAATTTATCAATCTCAATGCCCTACTATTCTAATTGGTCTGTTTTCATATCTAGGTCAATCGTTCTAAGGCACAGAGTGCATAAGCTTCCGTCAGAGTGGATGAGTTAGCATCCAAGATCAAGACAACATTCTCCATGGATTTTTTTGGATTCTCAACGGGGCGGGCAGGTGAGCGAGCGGGCAGGGGCGACGATTCTCCATGGTGTTTTTTGGATTCTCAACAGGCAGGCGGGTGGGCAGGGGCGACGATCAATAGTTAGCCCACAATTTTAGTCGGGCCAATCTCATTGGTCAGGAGGCCTTCCGGACTATGTATAGGGGCACTCTTATCAACAGACAACTAGTGGCCGTGAAGATAATCAGAAGATGCTTTACCAAAGGGGATGCAAACTGCCTAAATGAAGAAGAAACAAAAATTACCAATCGATCTCCATTTTTTTACATCTTTGTACATCTGAATCACTTCACAATTTATGATATCATACATCGACAGTGGTAGGTACCTTGAAATCTAGTTACATAAGCTACAACATCAATTTTTTTTGGATGTCTCTAAACTGTTTGACAAAAACATGGAATGAAACTCTTTGATTTTTTTGACATGGCACTTTGTATGTATTCACATGATTAATTTAGAATCAGATTTGTAAGGGAAATATCATTTCCATGTTTCAGTAGAAAATTTTCTTTAATATTTCAAAATAAGGGCTCAATCTTGATATGATATGTCTGATAGCAGCAATAATTTGAGCATATGTGTTAATTCTTAAACAATTTGACAAAAGATTGAATGAAATACCATGCATTATTATAGGCTCAATACCAGTTGGTTCAGCATATGTGAACTATATGATTGGAGGATATGGATCCGCTCAAACAAGAATTGATGCCCGATCTGCGCTTAGGGGATCTGTTACTTGGTTTCAATCTCTATCCAAAAATGGAACTATGAGCTGAAGAAGGAAAACTATTTCAGAAACAGATTCGAAAAAGGATTCTCACAATAATGGATTTACACTTCACAAACAACTTTCACTTTAATCCAAACAACTCCTTATAAAACATATTCATAAACCAATTCCAAAACATATTCATAAACCAAAAAACAAGCAAGGTTGTCAAGCACGAATCCTGGTCGACTTCTTCTCCTAGAAAGTTGGTTAAACCAACGGGAGAAAAATACACTCGAATACTTTCTGCAATTAGTTTCATAAACACTATCTTCTATGATTCTGGAATCTTGGTGATACAGAGTTGCAATGAGCGCAGTCCTCAGGAAACCCCCAGGTTATACCCCAACCAGTTTCAAACTTGGTATTTCGAAAGGCCAAGATCCTTCTCACTATATGGAGCTGGAAATTTATGAGCTCTCACCCATAAGTAGAGATGCTCTAACCCATCATCCACATGTTTGTTTGTCGTTTCAAAATAATATTTATTTTACTAGCAATAATAAGTACATCTGAAGTTGGTTTGTCAAACAATAGTGTAGAAGGAATGTTCTAATTCTGGCCGGATATTAGACTGTTTGACTCATTTCACAAATGCATATGTTCATGTTCTTTGTAACAACTCTCAAATTTAGTGATTGGATTCCATTTCTACACTGCGACAACCTAAATGATATCATCCAGTTGTTTGTTAAATTCAAAATTTTTCTCTTTTTGATGACAAAGCCGCTCTTTTCATTTTCCCGTTTAATCATTAACAAGAGTAATAGAGCATAGCTACAACACACCTGTACCAAAAACCATTCACAATAAAATGAATGAATCTGGGTTACATCCTTCATTCTTGGAACCTTTCATAATCATATTTATTCCACCAACAAATAGTTTACTTTTGTGACTCTGGCCTACTATTTATTTCAGTTGGATAAGGTATAATTGGTGCAACACTTCATATCTACATGACAACATTACTTCCATTGTTTGCATCCTCATTGTTAACTCATAATATCCTATCAATAGCTTTGTTTATTGAGTTCGAGAAGTGCCTAAGTGAACCTTCTCTCTTTGTACAAACATAAATCAGAAGCCAATCACGAGACAATCTACTTGTCATGGTGCATGTTCTAATTAGGTGGTTATAGTGTGATTTGGAAATGGCAAATCTCAAGTTAAGACGAGAAAGCATTGAATCTTTTAGACCTGGTTTTGACATTTCTGTAAAAGTTCTTTTCAAAGAATTTGGTGCTGCAAGAAGTGCGGACTGTATTTCCTCTTTTGACCCCTTCAAAGAGTTATTTTCAAAGAATTTGGAGCTGCACATGAAGATGATATACTTGGTAGATAGCACCACATTGATCTGACACAATTTGTGCTTGAGAAGGGTTTTCTTGTTCTTAGTGTGAATCATAAATTTTCTACCCTAAATGCATACCCATTTTGATATATCCTTGATAGCTTAGGGAAAGTGTACTCATAACAAGATAGGATGATGGAAAAGCCTAAATTTGGATAAGCCTAAATTTGGGTGATATTTGTACAAGAATAGGATGTGTGGTTATGGGTATGGTTGATCACTGTCTAATTGCAGCAACTGCAAAAATGGCATCTCTCAAGGTGTATTTTCAGACCTGTAGAAGCAACATTACCAGCATCGTAAAGATGCCATCCCTGAGATCACTCTGAGATATCAAATGTCTTAGGGGGACTAATCTGAGAGCTGTTGTGACAACATGCCTTTGTCTTCTGACCACACAAGGTCACAACAAAACCATGAATTACAGAGAACAACAATGGGTTAATTTTTCGATGCCAAACTCTCAACCACATATCCCATACTCAATACAACAACATACAAATGATGAACTGTTATTTTGATGAGCACCCAATGAATCTAGAAATGACAATATTGAGCTAACATAATACTTGTGAAGTATACAATAACCGGAAGGAAACATAATCTCAGCGACTTGGAAATTCTGAAGTAGAAGTTTGATTCACATCTATCAACAATGTCTGTGAGAGTATTAGTAAACTGTGGAAGAAACAAAACATCAAGATATTTTAAAATAAGCATGTTACCAACATCTACGCATTTAATGGAAGAACATACTCAATTATTCAATGGTGATTTTGATGGATGCAAAAATATCCATTGACAATCCACACGAGTACTCCATGTTAATAAGATAGGTCAATGACAATCGTAATATTCAACAACAAATATATTTGCATTTCCAAAACAAGTTTTATTAAATATGCATACATCTGTTGCAAAGTTTTATAGGTAAAATTTTCACATCTGGAAACTAAAACTTCGATTATGCTTAATGGAAAGAAGTCTCTTGAAAATTGTCAAACTGTGTATAGAAAAACAACAAAGGATAAACAAAGTATTTGAATGGAAAAATAAGTGTAATGGGGCAAAGCCTGTTATTAGGTTCCCTATCAAATACCCATGCTCATCATCTGGATCAAATAAAGTCTGGTAAAGAGCTCTTGGATTCCTTAGAAACACTGGTTGGTAGGAAGGAATATAACACGATTTTTTTTGTTAACAGAGCTCTTTGATCTAAAAATGTCAAATAACTAAAATATGTTGGATCAAAAACAATTTGAGGTCAATTTGAGATCATTGTTATGATAGTTAGGAAAATTTTGAGTCAATTAGAGGATGAATATGTAACTTACGATATACTGTTAAAAGGTTTTCCCCTAAATATAATGTATTATTTACATTTAGGCAAATATTTAACACAGTTTACAATTTGTTATTTCAAATGTCATCGTGGAGGAAAAATCGACTATTGAAGATGATGAAATAGAGGATCATGTTTTTCTTCCTCTGAAAATGTAGAACAAACAATAAAAGTACTGAAGAATTGGCTAGCACAATTAATGAAAAGGCACGTTATTATTGTGGAAAGTCAAGGCATGTTGCTTGGAATTGCAGAATTCATATTGTTGAGTTTTTGTTAAAGGGGAGACAACAAAAGATGAAAATAGTATCATCATCCATGATATTGAGGTAGAATAGGTTGGTGTTTACACTGGTGATGACTAGTTCTTTTGATTGGCTTCTTAAATGGTAGTTTCTTAAATACAATCTTTTGACACAGGTAACTTCAAAAGGAGTTTCTTAGCATGCATAATTGTCTAGCTAGGGTGATGGCTCCCTAATGGAGCACCAAAGGATAGTTCAAGATTTTTTGAAGGAGAAGAACATATAAAATTGTGTGCATGGAATAATAAGTGCTAGACATAACATGTAACTAGGTCACCTACCTAGTGAACCAACGAGCATCCTGATTGATTACACAAATACCTTGGTGGTTGGAGGTGGACCCATATAGTTATAGTCCTCTTTTGTTAGACTTTTGGAAATTCGATACTAAGGGGATAAAATCTATTTTTCACGTCAAAAAGGGTTGTGAGAATACTAACAAGAAAAGTGAACTCAGGAATAAAAGTGTCAATAATAATGCAAAGATGCCTCCAATTTTAATAGATCCACCTTATCAATAATTCTTGTATATCTGTATTCTTCCTTTATCTAACATATATGACTATCATCTAGATCCTCTAAATTTATTTGAGCAATTGAATCATGGAAAGCATCACATTCAAATCGAGATGATGACTTACGAAAATGAGAATGGACTCCCAAGTATAGAAAGAAATAGACAACAATGAGCATGACAATTTGATGGAGATGAAACAACTTGCAAAGATGACCAAAGACTCTCAATTGTAGAGAACAATTCTTCAAATGGAATATTTTGCACAAGTTGTTAAGGTTTATTTCATTTACAATATAATAAGGTAGGAGTGTAATCATGATGGAGAGGATGATGTATCCATAGGTTCTCACCTTCCAATGCATATGGAATACATGGAACAGTTATGTGCTTACTTTTATCATTACATGGACAGAAAAACCATGCTCTGTCCAAGAACAGGGTTATGTCTCAGAGCTCGATACAATTTCAAGTGAGAGTGATCAGAAACAAGGGCACTATGTAGGCTCGACAATCCTTGAGAATGATGAACATCACTGTACAAGTGCATAAAACCTTGATGATGAAGGCTCTGTTGTGAAAGACTACTTACAGGGCAAGTCATATGATGTTTTACTGGCTCTTTCAGAGGAAGATGAAGAATAGATGTCTGAAAATGAAGAAGTAGAGAATTGGTGTGGCAGGGACAACTTAGATTTGCAAGATAAAGTTGAATAGAACAAGTGTGATGAAGGTGATATTTCTCCTACTGATAATGTTGGGTTAGGCAATCTGGAAAATATTTTGTTGTTTGAGATGCGCTTGTGTAAGATAGAAAGATAGAACGCACTAGCTTTCCCCCACGTTGAATGATGTGTGAGATGATTTTGTGCTTGTGCAAGAGGGAAAGCTAGCACATGCTAGCTTTCCCCCACAATGGAACGATGTTTGAGATGCGCTTGTGCTTGTGCAAGAGGGAAATCTAGCACATGCTAGCTTTCCCCAATGGTGGATTGTGTTGCTCGAGATGTTCTTTTGCTTGTGCAAGATTGAAAGCTAGAAGGCGCTATCTTTCCACCATGGTGGAATGATGTTGTTCAAGATGCACTTGTGCTTCTGCAAGAGGGAAAACTAACACATGCTAGCTTTCCTTAACGATGGAATGATGTTGTTTGAGATGTGCTTGCGCTTTTGCAAGAGGAAAGTTTAGCATGTGCAAGCTTTCCTCCATGCTAGAATGATCTTGTTCGAGATGCGCTTGTGTTTGTGAAAGAGCGAAAGCTAGCACACACTAGCTTTTCCCCACAATGGAATGATGTTATTCAATATGTGCTTGTGCTTCTGCAAGAATGAAAGTTAACATGCACTAGTTTTACCCCACAGAGGAATGATGTTGTTCGAGATGCGTTTGTGCTTGTGCAAGAGAGAAAGCTAGCACATGCTAGATTTCCCCCACAGTGGAATGATCTTGTTTGAGATGCGCTTGTGCTTGTGCAAGAGGGAAAGAAAGCATGCGCTATCTTTCCCCAACACTAGAATGATGTTGTTTGAGATGTGCTTGTGCTTGTGCAAGAGGGAAAGCTAGCACGCGCTAGCTTTCCCCCATGGTGGAATGATGTTGTTCGAGATGCACTTGTGATTGCACAATAGAGAAAGCTAGCACACACTAGCCTCACCCCAAGGTGGAATGATGTTACTCGAGATGTGCTTGTGCTAGGGGGAAAGCTAGCACATGCTAGCTTTCCCCCACATTGAATGATGTTGTTTGAGATGAGCTTGTGCTTGTGCAAGAGGAAAAACTAGCTCGTGTTAGCTTTCCCCCACGGCCAAATGATGTTCGAGATATGCCTATGCTTATGCAAGAGGGAAAGCTAGCATGTGCTAGCTTTCCCCCATAGTGGAATTATGTTGTTCGAGATGTGCTTGTGCTTTTGCAAGAGGGAAAGCCAACATAAACTAGCTTTCCCCCATGGTGGAATAATGTTGTTCGAAATGCACTTGTGCTTGTTAAAGAGGGAAAGCTAGCACACGCTAGATTTCCTTGACGGTGGAATGATATTATTCAAGATGAGATTATTCTTGTGTAAGAGGGAAGACTAGCATGTGCAACCTCCTCCATGCTAAAATGATGTTGTTCGATATGTGCTTGTTTGTACAAGAGGAAAATATAACATGCATTAGCTTTCCCTTGCCGTGGAATGATGTTGTTCAAGATGCGCTTGTGCTTCTGCAAGATGGAAATCTATCCTGCGCTAGTTTTACCCCATAGAGGAATGATGTTGTTCAATATGTGCTTGTGCTTGTGCAAGAGAGAAAGATAGCATGCACTAGCATCCACCTGCAACAAAATGATGATGTTGGATAGGCGTATATGCTTGTGTAAGAGAGAAATCTAGCATGCGCTAGCTTACCCCCATGGTGGGATGATTTTCGAGATGCGTTGGTTCTTGTGCAAGAGGGAAAGCTAGCTTGCATTATCGTTTTCCTACAGTGGAATCATGTTGTTTGAGATGTGCTTGTTCATGTTCTTGTGCAAGAGGGAAAGCTAGCATGCGCTAGATTTCCCCCACGGTGTGATGATGTTGTCTGAGATGAGCTTGTGTTTGCACATTAGGGAAAGCTAGCATGCGCTAGCTTTCCCCCATGGTGGGATGATGTTGTTCGAGATGAGCTCGTGTTTTCACATTAGGGAAAGCTAGCACACACTAGCTTTCCCCTAGGGTGGGATGATGTTGTCCGAGATGAGCTTGTGCTTGTGCAAGAGGGAAAGCTAGCATGCACTAGCTTCCCCCATGGTGGGATGATGTTGTCTGAGATGAGCTCGTGCTTGTGCAAGAGGGAAATCTAGAATGCGCTAGCTTTCCCCACTGGTGGGATGATGTTGTTCGAGATACACTCCTACTTGTGCAAGAGGGAAAGCTAGCATGCCTAATGGTGGGATGATGTTGTTCGATATGCGCTCCTACTTGCGCAAGAGGGAAAGCTAGAATGCACTAACTTTCCACCATGGTGGGATGATATTGTTCGTAATGTGCTCCTGCTTGTGCAAGAGGGAAAGCTAGCATGTGCTAGATTTCCCCCACGGACGGATGATGTTGTTCAAAATGTGCTTCAGCTTGTGCAAAAGGGAAAGCTAGCATGCGCTAGCTTTCCCCCAAGGTGGGATGATGTTTTTCAAAATATGCTCCTACTTGTGCAAGAGGGAAAGCTAGCACGCGATAGCTTTCCCCACGATGGGATGATGTTTGAGATGTGCTCCTTCTTGTTCAAGATGGAATCTAGCACGCACTAGATTTCCCTCATGGTTGGATGATGTTGTTCAAGATGCGCTTATGCTTGTACAAGAGGGAAAACTAGCAAATGCTAGCTTTCCCCCACAGTGTAGTGATGTTGTTCAAGATGCACTTGTGCTTGTGCAAGAGGGAAAGCTAGCATGCGCTAGCTTTCCCCCACGGTGGAATGATGTTTGAGATGCATTTGTTCTTGTGCAAGAGGGAAAGATAGCACATGCTAGCTTTGCTAGCTTTCCCCCATGGTGGCATGTTGTTTTTCGAGATGCACTTGTTCTTGTGCAAGAGGGAAAGCTAGCATGCGCTAGCTTTCTCCCATGGTGGAATGATGTTGTTTGATATGTGCTTGTGCTTTTGCAAGAGGGAAAGCTAGCATGCACTATCTTTCCCCCATGGCAGAATGATGTTGTTTGATATGCGCTTGTGCTTGTGCAATAGGGAAAGCTGACACGCAGTAGCTCCCCCCCATGGTGGAATGATGTTTTTCGAGATGCGCTTGTGCAAGAGGGAAAGCTAGCACATGCTAGCTTTCCCCCACATTGAATGATGTTTGATATGAGCTTGTGCTTTTGCAAGAGGGAAAGCTAGCACGTGCTAGCTTTCCCTCATGGTGGAATGATGTTTGGGATGTGCCTGTGATTTTGCAAGAGAGATAGCTAGCATGCGCTAGTTTTCTGCCATGGTGGAATGACGTTGTTCGAGATGCATTTATGCTTGTGCAAGAGGGAGTGCTAGTAGGCGCAAGATTTCCCCCACGGTGGAATGATGTTGTTCAAGATGCACTTGTGCTGTTGCAAGAGGGAAAACTAGCACGCACTAGATTTTCTTGACGGTGGAATGATGTTGTTTGAGATGTGCTTGTTCTTCTATAAGAGGGAAAGATAGCACGCGCTAGCTTTCTCCCATGGTGGGATGATGTTCGAGATGCATTTGTGCTTGTGCAAGAGGGAAAGATAGCATGCGCTAGCTTTCCCCAACACTGGAATGATGTTGTTCGAGATGCGCTTGTCCTTGCGTAAGAGGGAAAGCTAGCACACGCTAGCTTTCCCCCATGGTGGAATGATGTTGTTCGAGATGCAGTTGTGATTGTGCAATAGGGAAAGCTAACACACACTAGCTTTCCCCCACATTGAATGATGTTGTTTGAGATGAGCTTGTGCTTGTGCAAGTGGGAAAACTAGCTCATGTTAGGTTTCCCCCACGGTCGAATGATGTTTGAGATGTGCCTATGCTTATGCAAGAGGGACAACTAGCATGCACTAGCTTTCCCCCACGGTGGAATGATGTTGTTCGAGATGTGCTTGTGATTTTGCAAGAGGGAAAGCCAACATAAACCAACTTTCCTCCATGGTGGAATGATGTTGTTCGAGATGCACTTATGCTTGTTAAAGAGGGAAAGCTAGCACACGCTAGATTTCCTTGACGGTTGAATGATGTTGTTCAATATGAGATTATTCTTGTGCAAGAGGGAAGACTAGCTTGTGCAAGCTCCTCCATGCTAAAATGATGTTGTTCGAGATTCACTTGTTTGTACAAGAGGCAAAGCTAGCACGCGCTAGCTTTCCCCCATAGTGGAATGATGTTGTTCAAGATGTGCTTGTGCTTCTGCAAGATCGAAATCTATCCTGCGCTAGTTTTACCCCATGGAGGAATGATGTTGTTCGAGATGTGCTTGTGCTTGTGCAAGAGAGAAAGCGAGCATGCACTAGCTTCCACCCACAGTGAAATGATGTTGTTTGATATGCATATATGCTTGTGTAAAAGAGAAAGCTAGCATGCGCTAGCTTACCCCCATGGTGGGATGATTTTTGAGATGCGTTGGTGCTCGTGCAAGAGGGAAAGATAGCACACACTAGCTTTTCCCTAGGTTGGAGTGATGTTGTTCAATATGCGTTTGCGCTTGTGCTTATGAAAGAGGGAAATCTAGCTTGCATTATCGTTTTCCTATGGTGGAATCATGTTGTTGAAGATGTGCTTGTGCTTGTGCAGGAGGGAAATCTAGTATGCACTAGATTTCCCCCACGGTGGGATGATGTTGTCTGAGATGAGCTCGTGTTTGCACATTAGGGAAAGCTATCACGCGCTAGCTTTCCCCTAGGGTGGGATGATGTTGTCTGAGATGAGCATGTGCTTCTGCAAGAGGGAAAGCTAGCACGCACTAGCTTCCCCCATGGTGGGATAATGTTGTCCGAGATGAGCTCGTGCTTGTGCAAGAGGTAAATCTAGCACGCTCTAGCTTTCCCCACTGGTGGGATGATGTTGTTCGAGATGCACTCTTTCTTGTGCAAGAGGGAAATATAGCACACCTAATGGTGGGATGATGTTGTTCAAGATGCGCTCCTACTTGCACAAGAGGGAAAGCTAGAATGCACTAACTTTCCCCCATGGTGGGATGATATTGTTTGCGATGCGCTCCTGCTTGTGCAAGACAGAAAGCTAGCATGTGCTAGCTTTCCCCCACAGACAAATGATGTTGCTCAAGATGCGCTCCTTCTTGTGCAAGAGGGAAAGCTAACGTGCGCTAGCCTTCCCCCAAGGTGGGATGATGTTTTTCAAAATGTTCCCCTACTCGTGAAAGAGGGAAAGCTAGCAAAAGCATGCACTAGGTTTCCTTCATGATGGGATGATGTTTGAGATGTGCTCCTACTTGTTCAAGATGGAAATCTAGCACGCACTAGATTTCCCTCATGGTTGGATTATGATGTTCGAGATGTGCTTGTGCTTGTGCAAGAGGGAAAACTAGTGCATGCTAGCTTTCCCCCATGGTGGAGTGATGTCGTTCAAGTTGCACTTCTTCTTGTGAAAGAGGGAAAGCTAGAATGCGCTAGCTTTCCCCCACGATAGAATGATGTTCAAGATGCATTTGTTCTTGTGCAAGAGGGAAAACTAGCACGTGCTATCTTTGCTAGCTTTTCCCCACAGTGGCATGGTGTTTTTCGAGATGCACTTGTTCTTGTGCAAGAGGGAAAGCTAACATGCACTAGCTTTCTCCCACGGTAGAATGATGTTGTTCAATATGTTCTTGTGCTTTTGCAAGAGGGAAAGCTAGCACGCACTAGCTTTCCCCCATGGCAGAATGATGTTGTTTGAGATGCGCTTGTGCTTGTGCAATAGGGAAAGATGACATGCACTAGCTTTCCCCATGGTGGAATGATGTTGTTCGAGATGCACTTGTGCAAGAGGGAAAGCTAGCACGCGCTAGCTTTCCCCCACATTGAATGATGTTTTATATGAGCTTGTGCTTTTGCAAGAGGGAAAACTAGCACATGTTAGCTTTCCCCCCTGGTGGAATGATGTTTGGGATGTTCCTGTGCTTGTGCAAGAGAGAAAGCTAGCATGTGCTATTTTTCTGCCATTGTGGAATGATGTTGTTTGAGATGCACTTATGCTTATGTAAGAGGGAGTGCTAGTAGGCACAACCTTTCCCACATGGTGGAATGATGTTGTTCAAGATGCACTTGTGCTTGTGAAAGAGGGAAAACTAGCATGCACTAGCTTTCCTTGACGGTGGAATGATGTTGTTTGAGATGTGCTTGTTCTTGTGTAAGAGGGAAAGCTAGCATGCGGTAGCTTTCCGCCATGGTGGGACAATGTTCGAGATGTGCTTGTTCTTGTGCAAGAGGAAAATCTACCATGCGCTAGATTTTCCCAACATTGGAACGGTGTTGTTCGAGATGCGCTTGTGCTTGTGCAAGAGGGAAGGCTAGCACGCACTACCTTTCCCCCATGGTGGAATGATGTTGTTTGAGATGCACTTGTGATTGCGCAATAGGGAAAGCTAGCACACACTAGCTTCACCCCATGGTGGAATGATGTTATTTCAGATGTGCTTGTGCTAGGGGGAAAGATCGCACATGCTAGCTTTCCCCCACATTGAATGATGTTGTTTGAGATGAGCTTGTTCTTGTGCAAGAGGGAAAACTAGCTCGTGTTAGCTTTCCCCCATGGTTGAATGATGTTCGAGATGTGCCTATGCTTATGCAAGAGGGAAAGATAGCATGCACTAGATTTCCCCCATGATGGAATGATGTTGTTCGAGATGTGCTTGTGCTTTTGTAAGAGGGAAAGACAACATAAACTATCTTTCCCCCACGGTGGAATGATGTTGTTCAAGATGCACTTGTGCTTGTTAAAGAGGGAAAGCTAGAACACGCTAGATTTCCTTGACGGTGGAATGATGTTGTTCAAGATGAGTTTATTCTTGTGCAAGAGGAAAGGCTAGCATGTGCAAGATCTGCCAAGATTTCCCCCATAGTGGAATGATGTTGTTCAAGATGCGCTTGTGCTTCTGCAAGATGGAAAGCTATCCTATGCTAGTTTTACCCCACGGAGGAATGATGTTGTTCGAGATGTTCTTGTGCTTCTGTACGAGAGAAATCTATCATGCACTAGCTTCCACCCACAATGAAATGATGTTGTTCGATATGCATATATGCTTATGTAAGAGAGAAAGCTAGCATGTTCTAGCTTACCCCCATGGTGGGATGATTTTCGAGATGCGTTGGTGCTTGTGCAAGAGGGAAAGCTAGCACACGTTATCTTTCCTCTCGGTTGGAGTGATGTTGTTAAAAATGTGTTTGCCTTCGTGCTTATGAAAGAGGGAAAGATAGCTTGCATTATCATTTTCCTACAGTGGAATCATGTTGTTCGAGATGTGTTTGTGCTTTTGCAAGAGGGAAAGCTAGCATGCGTTATCTTTCCCCCATGGTGGGATGATGTTGTCCGAGATGAGCTCGTGTTTGCAATTAGGGAAAGCTAGCATGCGCTATCTTTCCTTTAGGGTGGGATGATGTTGTTTGATATGAGCTTGTTCTTGTGCAAGAGGGAAAGCTAGCACACACTAGCTTCCCCCATGGTGGGATGATGTTTTCCGAGATGAGCTTGTGCTTGTGCAAGACAAAAATATAACATGCGCTAGCTTTCCCCATTGGTGGGATGACATTGTTCGAGATGCACTCCTTCTTATGCAAGAGGTAAAGCTAGCATGCCTAATGGTGGGATGATGTTGTTCGAGATGCGCTCCTTTTTTGCACAAGAGGGAAATCTAGAATCCACTAACTTTCCCCCACGGTGGGATGATATTGTTCGCGATGCACTCCTGCTTGTGCAAGAGAGAAATTTACTGTGTGATAGCTTTCCCCAATGGACGGATGATGTTGTTCAAGATGCACTCCTTCTTGTGCAAAAGGGAATTCTAGCATGTGCTAGCTTTCCCCCAAGGTGGGATGATGTTTTTCGAAATGTGCTCCTACTTGTGCAAGAGGGAAAGCTAGCACGTGCTAGCTTTCCCCCATGATGGGATGATGTTTGAGATGTGATCGTGCTTGTTCAAGATATAAATCTAGCACACACTAGATTTCCCTCATTGTTGGATGATGTTGTTTGAGATGTGCTTGTGCTTGTGTAAGAGGGAAAACTAGTGCATGGTAGCTTTCCCCCACGGTGGCGTGATGTTGTTCAAGATGCACTTGTGTTTGTGCAAGAGGAAAAGATAGCATGCACTAGCTTTCCCCCATGGTGGAATGATGTTCGAGATGAATTTGTGTTTGTACAAGAGGGAAAGCTAGCACATGCTAGCTTTGTTGGCTTTCCCCCATGGTGGCATGATGTTTTTTGAGATGCACTTGTGCTTGTGCAAGAGGGAAAGTTAGCACGTGCTAGCTTTCTCCCATGGTGGAATGATGTTGTTCGATATGTGCTTTTGCAAGAGGGAAAGCTAGCATGCACTATCTTTCCACCATGGGGGAATGATGTTGTTTGAGATGCGGTTGTGCTTGTACAATAGGGAACGCTGACACACACTAGGTTCCCCCCGTGGTGGAATGATGTTGTTCGAGATGTGCTTGTGTAAGAGGGAAAGCTAGCACGTGCTAGCTTTCCCCCACATTGAATGATGTTTGATATGAGCTTGTATTTTTGCAAGAGGGAAAGCTAGCACATGATAGATTTCCCCCACAGTGGAATGATGTTTGGGATGTGCCTGTGCTTGTGAAAGAGAGAAAGCTAGCATGCGCTAGTTTTATGCCATGGTTGAATGATGTTGTTCGAGATGCGCTTATGCTTGTGCAAGAGGGAGTGCTAGTAGGCGCAATATTTCCCCCACGGTGGAATGATGTTGTTTGAGATGCACTTGTGCTTGTGCAAGAGGGAAAACTAGCACACACTAGCTTTCCTCGACGATGGAATGATGTTGTTTAAGATGTGTTTGTTCTTGTGCTAGAGGGAAGGCTAACATGTGCAAGTTTTCGTCCATGCTAGAATGGTGTTGTTTGAGATGTGCTCATGTTTGTGAAAGAGGGAAAGATAGCATGCTCTAGCTTTCCCCCATAGTGGAATGATTTTGATCAAGTTGTGCTTGTGCTTATGCAAAATGGAAAGCTAGCATATGTTAGTTTTACCCCACAGAGGAATGATGTTGTTCGAGATTCATTTGTGCTTGTGCAAGAGAGAAAGCTAGCACACACTAGCTTTACCCCATAGTGGAATGATGTTGTTCAAGATGAGTATATGCTTGTGCAAGAGGGAAAACTAGAATGCACTACCTTTCCCCCATGCTGGGATGATATTCGAGATGCATTTGTGCTTGGCATGCTATCTTTCCCCCACGGTGGAATGATGTTGTTCGATATGCGCTTTTGTTTGTACTTATGCAAGAGTTTTCGATTGTTGTTTGAAATGTTCTTGTGTTTGTGAAAGAATGAAAACTAGCACACTCTAGCTTTCTTCCACAATGGAATGTTGTTGTTTGAAATGTGTTTGTGCTTGTGCAAGAAGGAAAACTAGCATGCACTATCTTTCCTCCACAATGGAATGTTGTTTTTTGAAATACACTTGTGCATGTGCAAGAAGGAAAGTTAGCACGCGCTAGCTTTCCTCCACCGTGGAGTAATGTTGTTTGAAATGCGCTTGTATTTCATCCACCGTGGAGTGATGTTGTTTGAAATGCGCTTGTATTTCCTCCACTGTGGAGTGATGTTGTTCAAAATTTATCACGCGTTAGCTTTCCCACAATGTACTAATGTTGTTTGATATGTGCTTGTGCTTTTGCAAGAGGGAAAGCTAGCATGCGCTATCTTTCCTCGATGTTGGAGAGATGTTGTTTGAGATGCGTTGGTACTTCTGCAAGAGGGAAATCTAGCGCTAGCTTTCCCCCACAGTGGAAATATGTTGTTCGAGATGAACTTGTGCTTGTGAATAAGGGAAATCTAACACATGCTAGCTTTCCCCCACGGTTGAATAATATTGTTCAAGAAATGCTTATGCTTGTGCAAGATGGAAATTTAGCACACGCTAGATTTCCTCCATGGTGGAATGGTGGGATTTGAACCCGGGTGGAGAGGATAACAATTATTCTTTCAATGGCTCGAGCTAGACCCAATTGATTAGTCCAAACCAAGCTACTTCTAAAAATTTTCCATTTATTGCCACAATCTATTCTACAAATATGTTGTTGTTGAAAAAAAAATTGTCCAATATCTTCTATCATGTTGACTTTAAACTAGTATGCATATAAATCCAGCATTGTTTTGTTTTTCCTCCCATAACACCATTTTTCTAAGAGGAATATGGAGTTGTAAATTGCCTCATTATGCTAGCTTTCTTGGAAAATAACTTGAGGGCTCAAGCTACTTTTCAAGCATTGCTTGAAATTGTGGAAAAACATTAAATGCACCAACCATTTTAGAGTAATAAATACAAATTTTTCTGCTAAAAGCATCAAGGAAAGCTCTAAAAAAATTCATCCCACCAACATATTCTACATATTTAAGACTCCAAATATCACTGTGCACTAAATCTAGAGCCCCATATTCTAGTGTAGACATTGTGGCTTCTAATTTTCTTGTCAATTGCACAATAGTCATGAGTCCAAATTAGAATCATCTTTTTTGGCTCATCATCCCATTTACCATGCTTTTCGTTTTCATTTCTAATAGAGTTTTTGCATTCACATGAATAAACCTCTAATGACACTAGTCCACAAACTATTTTCTATAATAGATGATGCAACTTATAAATTTAACTTTAAAACATGTAAATTCCCTTCTTAGGAGCATGTAAATGAACATTCCTTGCTTGGTTCTTCACAATGCCAATTTTTTTAGTGGAATTTAACATTCTAGCCCAAATCTATTATTTTTGCAATAGATTTCAAATCTCTTGCCAAATTTGGCACATGCAACACTCCTTGCAGAATATTCCTCCATTAGCAATAGGGACTTTCAACTCTCCAACATCATATACTTTATGGTAGCTTTTATATCCCAACTAGATAATTCTATTCATGTAAAGATGGCAATAAATCTGGAGCAGTTTTTATTTCCTTGTCACGTGCTATGTTGTTCCTAAGTATATAGTGAATAAATATTAGTCATTGGAGTTCTCCATATCAACTTTAAAATATTGATCATGTTGATTTCTGTAGATGACAAGATGAAACAATGCAATCTTCCACTTCCAATAGTCTCTTTGTATGTGCCCTAGAATATGACAATAATTGCACCTTATATTTTTCTTGTTCTTATATTTTTGTGGTTTCTTTCCACCTTGTTGTTGGCATGTAGTCTGGCCCTACAGTACTTCATAAATTGTTTCATTTTGCTTCTTTTGCATCCATTTTTGTTACTCTTTCAAGATAACTTTGTTGGAAAATATTTTGTTTCCCATTTCTTTTGGCATAGAAAGCAACTTATCCCCCAATGTTGGTGTTCTTGCATCAATTCTTCTAATTTCTTCTAACAATGCATCAAAAGCCATCTCAAAATATGAATTTTCTCTTTTCAACATAAGTTATTGTTCAAAGTATAAAATGATTGTGGCAATGACTTCAATAAAATTAGAAATGTTGGGATTGCAAGACTTTATAGTCATCCCTAACACTAGCAAAATGGGAAAATAAATTGAGTAAAAAAACGTGATCACTCATACATTTTCCCTCCACATAAATCATGTTATAAATTTTTGTATGGAAGTACATTACCTATTTTGGACTAAATAGTACTACATCTTTTCATTGGTCTTATAATTCTTGGTGTCTATTTGAATATTATTACAAAATGTGAGTTCTATTATGGACGTTGCTTTATCCTCTTCCTAAATATCGAACTTCATCCTTACTAGTAGTAAGAGGACTTGGTTTCCAGATTGGTTTCATTAGCAATATCGATTTCTCCTTCCCCTTTCAAAGCCATGTTAGGTTAATCATTGAGTGTTTGTGGTTTATTGTGGCACATGGTTTTAGCCCATGGTTTTCATGTGATGGAAGTGTATTTAAGAGGCTTATTGTATACATTATAATGTGTCTCAAATGGATGGTGTTGGTTGAATTGGGCATGGTCTTGGTTGAATTGGTCAAGGGTACTGAAGATATCTTTGTGTGGTTTTCTTGGGTTTGGATTTACACATTAGATATGGGATTTTATATATGTGTGCATGCTTGTGTTTATGTCTCTCTTGTAGGTGTAAAGTTTCATATGGTATTAGAGCCTAGGTAGGTTTGGAATCTCTAGAGAGAGTGGTTTGTCAGACTGAGAGCCTTAGGTTGATGTCAACATAGAAAAAGTGGGGTTCTCATAAGAAATTTGGGGAAACATTCTCATGGCTAATGAGAATGTCATTTCTAGAGAATCTCTACATGATGGTATTGGGTTAAGATAACTTTTTCATTTGGTGGGAGCTTGTGTTATGCCTTAAAACACCCTAAGGTTTGACCTAAGGAGCTCTATCATATGACATAATTTCTTTTGAAGCTAGGAAATTGAGAAGCACACAAATCATTTTTTTTTTGGCTTGAAGGCACATCATAAGAATGGGGATGGTATATGTGCGATGAGATGACCAATGGATGATATGCCAAGTTCATATAGTTGTGATTCAAATAAATCCTCTCCTTTCTTCTTTTGTAAATTTCTTATGAGCACAATTCATACACATACAACAATAAAACAAGTGCCATCTCCATAGTTAAATAGGAACTTGGTGGTTTGATGTGAGTTGATATTTTTCATTCTTTGATACTACTTGGATATCTAATTGTGTGTAATTTATATGTAGATTGCCTTTTGGTGGATTGTGGGGAAAGGTTTTTCATTGTGTACAAAATCACTGACACACCATTTTTAATTATTGCGACTATATTATTTTTTTGAAGGTTCTGTTTTTGCTAAAATATAAGAGACACTTTACATCGTTTAACCTTATTTACAAATTACAATTCAATTGTGTGTTACAGAATTCATAGGAGTTACAATGGAAAATATAATTTTGACAAAAGGGGACTATGTTGACCTCCTAATTAATGGTCAAGTTATTAGGCTAGGAAGGTTTGAATCTACAGACACTGAGACTTATTGTGGCAAAGAAAGGGTTAAAGCAGGCTAAGTTACAGTTTTGATAATTGGTGTCACTCAGCCGCATATGATTGTGGAAGATGTTGATGAAGGGGACATACATCCATGGAAGATCATAGCTTTGAGGCACAACATAGGTAAATCAAAATCTCAAAGCATGTGTTAAGTGTTATTGATATATATTGAATGCTTATTTTAGAAAATACTATTTAAGTGTTTATGATAGTATATTGGATGTTTTGTTTTAGAAAATACTGAGTTTCTTTAATTTTGTGTGCAGATGCAAATGTTTCTTCTGCATTTTCTATTGGAGACAAGGTAGATCTTCTACAATCTGGAGTGAAGGTAGGTGAGGGCTCCATATTCAATACAGAGCTTGGTCATAATGTGCATAGAAGGATGGTAAAGAAAGGATGCATAGTGGTTAAAATTGAGAAGGTGTTAAAACATGATGCTCCTCTACCACATCCAACATGATTTGAGCATACACTAGGGGATGCATTGGAATCTTATGAGAATTGGATAGAATCAGATTTGGAACGTCATTGTCACGATCATTCCACAAATATAATTTTGACAAAAGGGGACTATGTTGACCTCCTAATTAATGGTCAAGTTATTGGGTTAGGAAGGGTTGAATATGAAGACACTGGGACTTATTATGCTAGAGAAAGGGTTGATGCAGACTATGTTATAGTTTTGATAATTGATGTCACTCAACCACATTTAATTCTAGAAGATGTTGATGAAGGGAACATACATCCATGGAAGATCGTGTATTTAAGGCACAACATAGATAAATCAAAATAAGAAATAATGTGTTAAGTGTTATTGATAATATATTGAATGTTTATTTTAGCAAATAATGTTAAGTGTTATTGATAGTATATTGAATGTTTTTTTTAGCAAATACTAAGTTTCTTTAATTTGGTGTATAGGTGCAAATGTTTCTTCTGCATTTTATATTGGAGACAAGGTAAATCTTCTACAATGTGGAGTGAAGGTAGGTGAGGGATCCGTATTCAATAAAGATATTGGTCATAAGGTGCATGGAAGGATGGTAAAGAAAGGATGCACAGTGGTTAAAATTGAGAAGGTGTTAAAACATGACGCTCCTCTACCACATCCAACATGATTTGAGCATACACTAGGGGATGCATTGGAATCTTATGAGATTTGGCCAGAATCAGATTTGGAATGTCATTGTCATGATCATCCCACAAATATTCCCAAAGATAGGTTTACATTCACATGTACAAGGTTTTTTCTTACACATGGATGCACAGGAGCAAGCATGTGCATTGCCAAAGGAATGATAGTTAATGTCAACGAGGATGACATGGTTGAGGGTGAAACACTAGGTGAAATGGAATTTGATGTTTGCGTGGAAGAGATACATGGAAATTGTGAAAGATGTAGGATATGGGATAAGTCTATACAATGTTTGGTTAGATGGCCAATAAATAAATTGGTGGACAACAAAGGTTAGATGTTAAGGGTTAAGGAAAAGTTCAAGGAACCACCCAAGGAAATGGTGATATGGGATGTGATAGAGGACACAAGTCACTTTAAAAATGTAATGGGGATCTTTATAATGAAAAAAATGTAGACTCAAATGATATGCATGTAACGAGGCCATATAAAAGGATTAAACGAGTTATGGCTACAAAAATTTTTGCAAAATGTCAAACAAGGATAGATGAAGAGAAAGAAATCCGACTTTTGGTAGCGGATGAATGTTGTAAACAAGATTGTCTTCAACATGTGGATAGGAAGGCCATTGCAGTTGCTAGGATTATGGAACACATAAATAAAAATGGTGTTCGGGAATTTGTCTTGAATTCACTCCTTTCAAACGCAGTCATGTCAAAAAGCCATGGCCATGGCCTATCTCCTATTGTTAGAAAATTAAAGGATATGCGATTTAATGGTAATATTATTTGTAATAAAGTGTGATAAAAGATACATAAGATTCCTCAAAGCACCTTCTATAAGTACCAACATTATTTCCAGCATGGACACATCAAAGCCATTCATGGTAACACCAACACATGCAAAGCACGTGCACATACCGTGGCAGCCATAGAAATATTACACAAAATTGTAATGGATAATTCAGATTATTCCCCAAACCAAACACGTCAAGTTGAAAAAGATGGAAGGTATGCTTCTTTAAGATTGTTTCCTTCTACTTACACACAAAGTTCTTTGTTAAATGAGATCAATGAGGCTCTTCAAAAGCTCAATTACCCATCAATATCACAACCAACAATGAGCAAGATCTGGATTACTCATTTTCTATATGTGGCATTCTCAAAGAATACCAACTTCAGTAAATGTAGTGAATGTATCATGTTGAAAGCACGAAGAAGTCAACAACTACAAAAGAGTTGGAAGAAAAGGCATGAGGTATATTGAACAAACATAACAAGACGGTTATGTGTCTAAGATATTGCTACTATGCCCATAGAATTATGTCAAAGCGGTTTCCAAAGGAGTATTTGAGCATTATCCATGATAAAATGGACAAAACAAAGACTTCAATCTCAAGGCTACGTGTCAAATTGAAATGTATTGCAGGAACAAACATGGGTTTGTCATTGACAGGTATGCTAACACATGAGAATAAGACAGGAGGTTTTGGTCATTTATCCCTACCATTTATAAATATGGGATCATAATTTACCATTACATCCCTTGCAAAGTACTTGAGGGACCTTGAAGACCCATACCTTGATATGTACGGTGATTTGCTTTATGAGAGTGGAAGTTCTAGAAAACCACTCTCAAATGAATTACTGGACAATAATATTTACTCAAAATGTAGAGTGTACAAGGATGATTTTCTATCTCATAGAATATCAAAAAATCAGAATGTTGATTTTAAACCTCTTCCTCCACATTTGTTGTTACAGTTGGACAATGCAACAAGTGATAATAAGAATCATTATCTTTTCATGTTTATATCACTTTTAATTGCATGTGGTGTCTTCATCACTATTGAGGTTGGGTTCTTGCTTGTGGGACATGTTATCCCCGATATCTAGGGATAAATATGAGATCATGTCTCGAGGCCCACATGGTCCTAGACATGGAGTACCGAGAGCGAGATTGACTTGAGCATGGCCCTGGAGGGCCCATCTCTCTTCTTCTTCGTCGGATTTGTCCTGTCAGCAGTAGCAGTTTCCATCACCACCGGCCTGGGCTTGCATCGGAGAGGACTCTTTCTCCATGAGGTAATTGGTCCGAGGTGTCATGGTATGTGTCATATTTGATTGTTATAACCTTCTTATATATGCATTAGGTTCCTCTCATTTCGGATGTCTGCTTGGATCTTACACTAATCCACTTGACCATTGTTGGGGTGATTGATGGGGTAACTTAGCAAGCTAGTATTCATGGGTTTTGGTTAGCCACCGAGGGGGATTTGTAGAGCCATCGTCATCTCCCACCATTTTATCACTTTTACATCTTATACCCCGCTCATCCATCCCATTCCCCTAGTCTGGCCATTAGGATGACCTTTCAGGGCTACATCTTGTCTTGTGGGAAGAAAGGGCTAAAGGCCCAGGGGGTAAAAATAACTGGTAAAAGATAAAATCCATAGGAAATAAAACCTAGAGATGCTTTGCCCAGGGGATCCCCGAGAAGGCAATAAAAATCCTCTCAATAAGAAACTAAAGGGACCCTAAGAAAAATAATAATAATAAAAACAAGACCTAACCAAGAGGATGGGAGGTCTCATCACGAGCCGACCCATTATGTTCATAGGTATTTAGCAGTATGACATTGCCACTATTTGGTTACCAAGCCAGGGCAGTGACCTTTGGTTGCATGGCCAAAGGAAAGGGGGTCTCATCACGAGCCAACCTTCTCATTTCTGTGAAGATACCAGTGGGTAACACTGTCAGCTCTGGCCACCAAGCCAAGGCAGTGTCCTCTTCATCAGACCTTGAAGTAAAAATAAAGAAAATCAATAAAAGAAAGATAAGGCAATAAGAGGGCTTGGAAAAAATGATTCCATGATGGGTACAACTCGCCTCCTACAAAGGCACCCACAGACGACACCTGCCCTTGGTCTTACTATGACTAGACATCCCTAAAACCATATCACCTCATTATACATGGCTTGAATAATCCTTTGAGGAAACTTCCCATCTCTTGTGGGTATTAGCCCAATAGGTTGTTCTGTTGGTTTCCTTAGCTTTGTATAGTATATTTGTGTAACATCTTTGAGATTTTAGATGATATGTCAGGGATTTCATGCATATATTTGATAACTTTAATAATGAGATATGATTTACATTGCTATGATGTCTAGGACTAATGAGCCCATGGAGGGCGTAGTTTTTGATGTGCAGGACCATACCCGGTGGACAGGTACCGGAGGATCGGTGCACATGGGGAGATGATTAGCTCGGACCTCCATGGGGCTGAAGAGCCCATCAGATGGTTGTTGGGATGGCAGAGGAAGGACAGAGTTATGACGAGCCCTTGCATGAAGAAGAAGAAGGACACCCTCATCAGGACTCTTTGGCAGAGATTTGACCTATGGGGGATTAGCCCCTGCAGGTGGTATGATGGCTTTGATGGACAGGACACCACCCAGGACACGCTGGACGATTTCTGGAGCATGTGACAGCGTGTTGGGCTTGTTTGGCACGTGTAGCAGGTTGCAGGAGCCCCAGAGGGGCCAACGTTCTGCCTTCTGGATGTTGATGATGCCCTGAAAGGGCCAACGTCTCCCTTAGAGGGGCCCGATGTCTCACATTTTAGCTCATTTTTGGCATTTTTATCATTTAATGTGACAAATAATGAAGTATTGTTAAGTCATCCTTGTCGGCTGTTTTAATGACCTATTTTGTAATTAAAGGTCATAAGGATGATATAAATTGAGGACATTTTAGCCTCATTTGGATAACACAACTTGCTCTCTTGTGAGAGTGATCTCTTTTATCTTTTGTCTTGGATATTTTCTCTTGGAGTGAGGCGCTACACTTGGAAGGATCATTTTTGGCATGCATATGGTGTTCTTATCATTGGAAGGTGTTACAACTAGGGTTTGATAAGCTTTTTCATGAATTTGTAAGTGTTTTTCTCATCAAAACTTCTTGATTGAATGGTTGTTGATTAAATATCTTACATGTATAGTTACATTGTTATTATTATGCTTAATCATTGAAACCCTAGGGAGCCAACATACAAGTAGGTCGTGGATTCATGTCCCCATGATAAGAACTTGTTTAGCCATTGATTAAAGAAGGTTTAGCCTAGCCATAGCTACACTAGCCATTCTTTTTTTCTGAGTTAGATTTGAATTATAAGTTGAAGGAGGAAGATGTCCTAGGCCTAATTTAGTTTACACCTAGGGTTTTGACCTTAGGGTTTTGAAAAGCCTTGTCCCCAAGAAACACTTTTCAGCCTTAGACTTATAGTTTGAAGCTAGCCATTTTGCCAAAGAGTTCTAGGGAAAGAGGGAGGAGCATGAGGCCTTGCTTTTGCAACACCAGAATGAGCCTGCTCCCCTTAGGGTTTTGACTTTGTGGCCCTGCCTTTGCAGCACTACAAAGCCTAACTCTCCCATCCTTAGATTTAGATTCTCCCAAGCCATTAGCCTTGCTCCTTGACTCCATTTACCCAAGGCACTAGTCTAAGAACAAGACGTTGAGCTTTTTGTGCTAAAACAACTCTTTCAAACTCTTTAAATTTGAAACCCTAACTAACCCTAGCGTCTAGACTAACCCTAATTGTTGATGACGTCTTGCCTTATTTGAACTTCTGTTTGGACTAAAAGTTGCGGCTGA
>ML782298.1:1088238-1109873 GCA_009831015.1 Picea engelmannii
ATTCAGGAGATAAACTGAGCATGCTACTGCTTCAGCCCAAAAACTATTTGACAAACTTTTTTCTTTGAGAAGTGTTCTTGCCATATTCATTATTGTCTAATTTTTCCTTTCAGCCACTCCATTCTGTTGTGGAGTATACCTGGATGTTGTTTGCATGATAATGCCATGTGATTTGCAGAAATTTGCAAATTCTTTGGAGTTGTATTCTCCTCCTCCATCTGACCTGAGTGCTTTGATATATTTGCCACTCTGTTTTTCAGCTTCTGCCTTGAATTCTTTGAATTTTGAGAATGTTTCAGAGTTGTGTCTAAGAAAATAGATCCATATTTTTCTGCTGAAATCATCAATAAACATTAGAAAGAAAAAACTACCACCTATTGACTCTGTTTGCATTGGTCCACATAGGTCAGTGTGAACAAGTTCAAGATGTTGTTTGGCTTGATTTGATGACTGTGGAAAACTAGTTCTCTTATGTTTTCCAAGTATGCAAGACTCACATGGGGGAATTTGCTCTTTAAATATAGGAAGACCTTTGACCATGGAGTTCTTCTGAAGAAGACTTAGACTCTGAAATGGTAGATGTCCAAATCTTGTATGCCAAACCATAGTTTCATTCAGGGTGGATGCACTTTGTGCATATGGTTGACTTAGGTTTGTAGTTCGGAGTGTAAGGGGAAACATCCTATTTGGAGTCATATGGATTTCAGAAATCAATTTTCTGCTGGGGTATTTGTCATATATTTTGCAAGATGCTCCCTCAAAAAGTACCTTATAGCCATGTTCAATGAACTGTCCTACACTTAGCAAATTATGTTTCATATCTGGTACATGATAGACATTGTTTATGTCTTTCTTTACATTATGTTTAGTAAGAATAGGAACAGTTCATTTTCCTTGAACTTTGACTAAGTAATCATTTCCTAGTGTAATATCAGATGAGATTGAAGAATCAATGCATGAAAGTAATTCTTTGTTACCTGTCATGTGATTGCTACATCCACTATCTAGCAACCAGAGATCTTTAGGTTGTTCTTCAGTCTTGTGGCATGAGAGAAACATACCTCTTGAGGTGTCTCCCGTATGATTTAACACATGTTCTCTGCCTGAGAGCTGATCTGCTTGCTTCTTCCTGCATTCAGATTCATAGTGCCAATACTTTTTGCAGAAATAGCATTGTATGCTTGATTTCTCATTTGATCTTCTCCCTCTGCCTCTTTGAGGCTGGAAATTCTGATGTTGATTTTGTTGCTGTTGTCTTTGACCTTGGAAATTTTGATTCGGATATTGTTGTCTGTTACCTCCACTGGAGTGAGGATTGCATTGATTGCTCCCTCTTCCTTGGTGACCTCTGCTTCTTCCTCTCCCTTTCCCTCTACTGAAGGAGAATTGAGTTTTGAAAGCATTTGAGATTGACTCATCTGTGAGATGAAGTCTAGTCTCATGTGTCACCAGAGAACCAATTAATTCATCTGTTGAAAATCTTGACATATCCTTGGATTCAAGGATTGCTATTATAACCATTTCAAATTTCTTTGGTAAACTTCTGAGAATTTTCTCAACAATGCATTGATCAGTGATGGCTTCACCAGTCAATCTAATCTGGTTCACGATGCCCATGACTCTGGTCATGAACTAATCCACATTTTTTGACTCTGTCATCCTTAAAGTCTCGAATTGTGTCCTCAAGGTCTACAGTTTAACTGTTTTGACCCTGTCATTTACTTGATAGGAAGATTTAAGAATATCCCAGGCCTGTTTGGAATTACCAGCGCCTGTGATTTTTGAGAAAATCGAGTCATCCACAGAATTTTGAATCCAGAATTTCACTTTATTTTCTTTGTTCCTCAGTGTTGCCTGAGAAATTCTCTGCAGATTATTCATGGCAGAAAGGGCGGCTAGACCTGGTTCCACATATCCAAGATCCATTGGCTCCCATCATTATTGTTCTTGCAAGAAGGATCTCATCCGAAGAGACCAAAACTCGTAATTCTTTCCCAGAAGAATCGAACCCTGAGTTGGTCCTAAATTGCTAGACGACATATTTTTTTTTTTTTTTTGAAAGAAAAAAAAATCTCAGAAAAAAATAGAGGGAAATTTCGTATTTACCTCCGATCGCCGAAACGTTTATTTGTCGATGGCCGAAGGGAGATTATCGGCCTTGAATTGGCCTTTGTCACGGTGCAATGTGACCACGCGCCTTAATGTTAAAGTGCTACGGGATTTTCCGGTTCTTTGTCTTTCAAATTGTCGTAATGCGAAATTCGCCTTTAGACAATTCAACAGTCTAGATATTCTTGTGATCTGACAGCCCAGATCTTATCAGGATATCGCGAATCGGGACTGCGTGAACCCTGATGACGAGCTCTTCTGACTCCTCAATTCCTCGATCTCCGATTTACCGATTTCTCAATAGGAGACTTTTTCCTTCAGGAGATTTCTCGAATGCTTTGATCTCCACCACGCGTCCTCCTATGATGGACAGTCCTGATCACTTCTCATGATTTCGAGACTTCAACTGCTCTGGACGTCTCGTCTTCAGGATTCGTGATTTTTCGAATCCCGTAATGTCAATGCACTCTCCTATCGGGATTTTTCCAAAGGCCTCAATTTCTGCCATGCGTCCCAATAGATGGACGGCTCAAGGCTGCTTCGGGGTTTTCACCGTGGAGATTCTCAATCCCTTGTTTTGACGAGATGACGTCAGCTGGGCCCCAAAACAGAGCTTTCCTCCTGTCGGTATTTCGTACTTCTCAGTTCTGAAATGCTCGTGTTTCTTGTCCTCAGGATTCGCGAAATGACGAATCCCGATGTGCCGATTGACTCTCCCGATCTCTCCCATGTGTCTCCTCAAGATGGACGACTCTGATCATTTACGGGGTTTTCACCATAAAGAAACCCAATCCCTTGTCCTCAGGTTTCGCGATTTACCGAATCCCAATGTGTCGATGGCCCTTTCCTTTTCAGGACTTTTCCCGTGTCCTCGGATTGATGCCATGCATCCCCTCAGGATGGATGGTCCTCGTCGTTTCGCAAGTTCGCGACTTGCAACTCAAAATTTCTCTGACAACTTGAAACTGCGATTGCCAAAACACCGACGATTTCCTCGATGTCCGCCACATGTCTGAACAAATGGACGACTGAGATCTTATCGCTATTTCGTGAATCACAATTTCGTGAGTTTAGAACTCTTGTTGCGACAGTCTTTTAAAACCGTGAACTTCGATATGCTGTTTTGATGGCACTTGGATCTGTTGCCACCTATCCTCTGAGATGGATGTCTCACAAGTCCTCTCAGGATTTCACGATATCGCGTATCGGAGTTTTTGGAGTGCAATCACCTTTGTGCGTCCAACTCCCAATTCCCAATTTTGCGATGGGATGAGATCGACGACTCACGATCTTTCTCAATCCAACGGTCCAGAATGACTCGTGATTTCGCAATTCGTGAATTCTCACGGCAGTCTTCTGACCTTTACACTTTGTGAGTCAGTGAAATGTCGAGATCTCACCACATGTTTCTTGACGGACGGTCCAGATGATGTCAGGATTTCACAACTTCACAATTCAAAATTTCTCCTTGGCGCTCCAGAGGACTAAACCTCATGCAACTTCTCGCTGATCCAACGGATGTCGGTCCTTTGCGCAAGATCTAACGACTGGAATTCTTTTTCCTTTTCCACTCTCTCTTCGTCCCTTCTGAACTAGTTTTCCGCTTTGGATCCATTCGCAGGACGAATCTTACGGCCTCAGTGGCTGTTCTTTGCACATGGATCGATGGCTCACGATCTTTCTCAATCCAACGGTCCAGAATGACTCGTGATTTCGCGATTCGCAAATTCTCACGAGAGTCTTCTGACCTTTACACTTTGTGAGTCAGCGAAATGCCGAGATCTGACCACATGTTTCTTGACGGACGGTCCAGATGATGTCGAGATTTCGCGACTTCACAAGTCGAAATTTCTCCTTGGCGCTCCAGAGGACTAAACCTTGTGTAACTTCTCGCTAATCCAACGGCTGTCGGTCCTCTGCGCAAGATCTAATGGCTGAAATTCTTTTTCCTTTTCCACTCTCTCTTTGTCCCTTCTGAACTAGTTTTCCACTTTGGATCCATTCGTAGGACAAATCTTACAACCTCAATCGTTGTTCTTTGCACATGGAATGTGTTCTTTGCTCCTGTGGAAGAAAGATTCATGAATCTTTCAAAGATTTGAAAGAATTTCATGAATTCTTTGTTCACTGCTTCAATCTTTGACAAATTTGAATAATTCCTGCAATTCTTTAAACGCTTCTTCTTTCTTTAACAATCTTCCATGAACTTGAACAAATGTCCGTGAAATCTTCAACGTTTCTGCCTTCTGCAGGAATCTTTAAAGAATTGAACGAATTCTTCGAGTTCTTTAAATGTTCTTCCGTCCTACAACTCTTCTTCATCAATCTTTGACAATTCTCGAAAATTACAAGAATATTTAAAGTTTCTTCTTCTGCACTCTCTTCTTCCTCGATCTTTCGAGCGTTGTATGCTATGCTTCCTCTGCAAGCTTCCTACGATGATCTTTTGAGAGTAGTACGAACAGCTCTCCAAGCCTTGTGAAAAGTTTGTGTCACGTGCTCTCAAGATCCATGTAAGCTCTGCGCTGTGAGGATCGTGTTGCTCTCCAGCCTGTGTGAAGAGGCTTACTACTGTAGCTCTGATACCATGATAAATTGTGAAGCAAGAAATGCAGAGAGAAAAGAATAGAACAGAAAATAGTATATTGGAATGTAAGAAGAACTGAAGAGGTTACAATGCAATGGGAAATAGCTGAGCTAAATAGGCTCAAGCAAATCAAGAATAGAAAGTATAGCTGTCCAGAATAGCTGGCAGTGTACAGTGAGACTGTTGAGGTTACATTATATTTAACATAAATTCCGGTTGATCCCACCAATTTTTGGCAAAGGGTGGAAATGAATCATATGACGCGTTGCATACATTCACTTCAAAGGATTGATAAGAGGCAACAAACGGAGCTTTACCCCAATCTATTTTAACCCTTCCTCCGTTGATGGCCCAATTGTCCCCGTTCCAAAGGGTGGACAGGATCCTCATGGGTCGACTATTCGGATATGGGATACCCACATCTTATTCATTGTTCTTGAACACCCGGATGGGGATAGAATCAACCCATAATATGCTCACAAAATACAAAACATATACATAAACATAAAAATAAAAACCATAAATACAATTCATTATATATCCACAACTTCTAAATAGTTCCAACAACATATGATTAAGGAACGGGTGCAATAGACCCTTTAATAAGGGGTTGCACATTTTGGACGTTATGAATATAACTACTCCTCGATCCAAACCCTATAAATCTCTCCAATTAGAGCAATTATTTCAAATTAACAACGGGTAGTCAATGGTCGCCCTGCATTATCTGGGAGGGACGAATTCCCATCAAATCAAAATTTGACGACCAATCGGTGTACAAGTCAAATAATCAAAATGATAATTGAATTGATTATAATTTAAAGTTTCATTTTAGGTTTATGCCATCCCAAACAATTGTGTATTTATTTTTAAATTTATTAAGTAGCCAAAATAATTTAAAAAATAAATAGATTAAGATAGATGTATAATGCCAAGATAAATTTATAATGTCTAACTAATTTTTATTTTCCCCACTTCTATTATATTATATATATTTGTTTTTTCAAATTTATTAATAATAAATTAAAACTAATTGTGCATCTATTTTATATAAGGTTGTAAAATATGTACTTTCTCTATAAAGTTGTAAAGCATGTATTGTCGGTTCTGTCTCAGTTAGGGTTTTAATAATAATATGTAGGCTTTAATGGGGAGATGCAATTTATGAATCGTGCTACCATGTTTTAAAGTTTTAATTATTTAAAAGTTTTTAATGGTATATTAAATTATTTATATTGATAATGAAATAGTGTATAAAGGCTATTTGAAGTTTTATATTTATTTAAATAGTGATTAGAGTTTTAATAATATTATGTAAAGTTTTAAGTTTTAATTGTATATTTAATTATTTATATTGATAATGAAATGGTGCATAAAGGTTGTTTGAAGTTTTTAATAACTTTTATAGTTTTACTTTATAATGTATCTTTTATATTTAAGTATCTTTATAATATAGGAAACTTAATTTCTTAAAAGTTAGTGAATTGTGTTATACTATGGATATTAATTATATTATAGAAGTGAAATTGATTCAATTCTCTGTAATTTATATGTGTATGAAAGGTTATGAATTATGTTATGATATGGAAATTATGTATTTCAAATTGTTTTTTACAAATTTATATTTTTACCATACATTTTATGGAAAAGTATAAATCATTGTTTACAAAGTAAAAGATGATTCCATACGTCTCATAGTGACAAACATTCCCCAACGTTTCACTATGACAAACATTTCTTAATGTCACGATGTGACGAACATTTTTGAATGTTGCAATGTGACAAAAAATTCTTAACGCCGCATTCTACCGACCATTTTCCCAACGTTGCAAAAGTAAAACATGATTCTACACTGTGTCAAGTGTTTCCAAACATTGTATTATGATGAAAATTTCCCTACGTTGCATTGTGACGAACAATTCCCAACGTCACATTGTGACGAACATTTCCCAAGGTCATAATGTGACACCCATTTCCCAATGTCGCATTGTGACGAACATTTCCCATCGTCACATTGTCCTTAGGAAAGATACAAATCATTGTCTACAAAGTAAAAGATGATTCCATACATCTCATTTTGACTAACATTTCCCAATGTCGCACTCTGACGATCATTTCCCAATGTCGCACTTTGACGAACATTTCCCAATGTCACAATGTGACGAACATTTTCAAATGTTGCAATGTCACAAACATTTCCTGACGCAACATTCTGACAACCATTTTCCCAACGTTGCAAAAGTAAAATATGATTCTACAATGTCTCAAGTGTTTCCAAACATTGCACTATGATGAACATTTCCCTACGTCGCATTGTGATGAACATTCCCCAACATCGCAATGTGATGACCATTTCCCAATGTCACATTGTGACAAAAATTTCTCGACATCGCATTGTGATGTCCATTTCCCAATGACGCAATAGTAAAAGATGATTCTACAATATTTGGAGTGTTTATAAACATCACATTATGATGAAGATTTCCCAATGTCGCATTCTGACGAACATTTTCTAACGTTGAAATGTGACAACCATTTGTCAATGTCGCATTGTGATGAACATTTCCTATTGTTTCCATGTGACGAAGATTTCCGAGTGTGTCATTGTGATGAACATTTTCCAACGTTGCATTGTGATAAACATTTCCCAAGGTCGCATTGTGCCAAACATTTTCCAATGTCGCAATGTCACAAACACTTTCCAACGTCGCACTATGATGAAAATTTCCCAATGTCACATTTTTTACAAATATCTCCCAACATGCCAATCTCACAAACATTTTTGAACGTCTCATTTTGATGAACATGTCCCAATGTCACGCGCATTGTCCAACGTCACATTGTGATGACCGACTCTCAATATAATTTTCCATTGTCGTAAACATTTACGGTTGTCGCAATGCAACAAACTATCTCCTTATCATACAACAAGCATAGTCATTGTCATGGTCATCATCAATTTGAGTTAACTATCATGATGGTCAATAGGCTATCACTCTGATCCATCGTCATCATCATGGTGATAGTGATGGTCATGGTCAATGTTTTATATTTATGTAATAATGTATTATTAATGTATGTTTACTTTATTACTTCAATATATTAATGTACTATTATAAATTAAATACATTTTAAATGTTCTAATGCTTTATTAATGTATTAATTAACAATACTTTATTGTTGTTTTAATACTTTATTAATGTATTATTTCATAATGTATAAATACTTTATTAATACATTAATTTATTAATTAATAGTATATGATGATGATGATGATGATTAATGTCCACTAAGACCTAATTGGTCTATCAAACCTTAAGAGGGTAAGTAATTGCTTGTGATTCTTTAGAATTTTGTTTATGTGCTCGAAAATCATTAAGAGAAGCTTTCCAAATCACCATACTTTTGTTGAGTTAAGAGGTTAGGAAGGTTGGTAGTGTGATCAATATTTTGAAAATGAGATCTAATATGGGTATAGGTTGGACAATATAAGAGAAAGTTCTTTTCATCTTCAACCTTCTTAGTGTCACAAAGGTGACACACTCTTTCATCCCATGGCATTTTAGGAATTGACCAACGCCCAGTTTCACTATTGAGCTCGTGAAAATTTGTTCTTATCTTAGCAATGCTTATTTTTTTCTTTACACTTGGCAAAACAAATAGATAATTTTGATCTTCTAGATTAGGGTTGATTACATCTTTATAATACCTTAATTTTCTTTTTTCATCTAACTCTTTATCATACCACATTTTTCCTTAAATTTTGATTTGAAGTTTTTTTTAATAGTATCTTTATTCTGCAAAATGGTTTCTTCCATGATTCCCCAATAGTTTAGCCAAGACCGAGTGTCTTTATTCCATCCTCGCTTGATTCGATGGTGGTTATGACTGGATTTGGAAGCAATTTTGGGTAGCCTCTTGTCTTCCATGTTGTTTAACTTGTTCTTATACATTAGATATCTATTCATAGCCATGCTCTCAATGGGGGAGAGGCTTGTTTCTACGAGGAGGATGGGATAGGGTGTATTTCCTTTAATTTTGAGATTACAGGTTATAAAATTCTTTTGTATTTGCTCTATCTTTCTCCAGGATTCACGAGAGATACTACAACCCTCACATCCATAAAGAATAAGAGGTGTAACAAGAGTCTCAAAGAGGAGTTTCTTCTTATCCCAACTCCAAAGTTCAACTGATTTACAATTGTTTTCAAGCCCATAATAAGCTTTCCATCCCCCAATAATCATTTTCTCAATGCTATAATTCCAATTAAGCTTGTGGTGAATAACAATTTCAAGATATTTGTATGAAGTCACTTCCTCCAAGTTGTTGTTGTCATATACCAAGGTACCATAAGGGATCTTATTGGATTTAATAATCATGACCTTAGTCTTATCAGTATTAACAATCATACCCATATTGGAGCAAAAATCCTTGAGGATTCTTAGTTGGTTTTAAGATCATGGGGAATCCTTGCAATAAGAACAATATCATCGGCATAAAGAAGAAGATTGATGATTATACCAATGAGAGTAGGGCCGACACAACCTGCTTTTTCCAACCATTCTTTTAATTTATCAATGTATATGCCAAAAAGGGTAGGGGACAAGGGACAACCTTGTTTGACTCTGTATTGCAGTTAATCTCTTTTGACTAGCCCTCAGTGTTTTTAGACTTAGCAATAACGTTCTCATACATCCTTATTGCAGCAACCCTCAACTCGAGAGGCACTTTTATCTCTTCCAACCTATTCCAAAGGTTTTTCCTAGGAACCATGTCAAAAGCTTTTCTAAAGTCAACAAAACAAAAAAAAAGATTGGTTTTAGTATTGCGGAACTCCTCTGCAATGATCCTAAAGGTAACAAGATGGTCCACAGTTGAATGATATCTCCTAAACCCGGCCTGGCCTTTAGCTCTTTTACCGTGACTTTCTAGCCAAATGCTAATCTTCTTTTCCAAAATAATTCCATAAAGCTTCGCTAAAATCGGGCTAATCATAACGATCCTATAATTACAGGGATTGTTTTTATCCCCATTTTTTAAAATAGGAACAATGAGGCTTTGCGTCTAGGGTTTACGGAAGCTCTGCTTGACTGGTAAATTAAAGAGCTTGTGTATGTGAGGGATAAGGATTGACCCTCGGATTTTAAAATTTTAAAATATATTAACTATAATATATTTAAACACAATAATAATGAGTTAATATACTATTATAGTTTATTACTTAATGTATTTGTTAGTGCTTTATTAATACATTAATTAATAATCTATAAATATGTTCATTATAGAATATGTTTACAATATAATAATGAGTTAATATATTATTATAATATATTAATTTTAGTGATATATTATTAAAATATCAATGTATCATTATTTTATTAATGTATCATTACCTTATTAATTAAAGTATTACTTTATTATTGTATAAGTATTTTATTAATGTATTGTTTAATATAATAGTTTAATGTATTTTTATTGCTTAATACATTTTTAATGTATGATTTTTATTCATGTATTACTTTATCCATGTATTACTTTATTATTGTATAATAATGTATTAATAATAATAATAATAATAATAATAATAATATATTATTATTTTATAATAATGTATTACTTTATCATTACCTTATTAATGTATTATTTCATAATGTATAAATACTGTATTAATATATCAATAAGGTAAGATATTAATAATACATTATTAATGTATTAGTTAATATACTATTATAATTTATTAGATAATGTATTTGTTAGTGTTTTATTAATACATTTATAATAATAAGTTAATACATTATTATAATGTATTAATACTTTAATAATGAAATGATACTTTTTTAATGTTTTAATTTTATAATATTAATGTTTTAATATCAATATTTATGTTTTAATATAAATATTAATATTAATATCTTAGGGTATTAATAATACTAATAAATACATTATTAATAATGTATTTAATATATGAATTAATTAATGAATAAAATGATTAATATACCTTACATTATACATTAATGTATAGATTAATTAATACATTGCATTATTAATGTATCATTCAATTAATAAGTTACTTTATATATTAATGTAAATTAATAATATATTTAAACATTACATTAATACAATACATCAATGTATCATTACATTATTAATGTGTTAATTTATTAGTGTATTAATATTTTAGCAATGTATTAATTAATAATGTATAAATTTATTAATTAATTAATACATTACACTATTAATGTATCAATCAACTACATTACACATTAATGTAATGTAATACTTTAATTTATAGTTTACATTTATACATTATTACTATCTATTACATTAATGTAATACATTACATTAATAGATCTCATTAATTTGTATACATTAATATAATATTAATGTAATAATTAATTAATACATTAATTATGTACTAATATATTAATGGTGGTCCCAAAGGCATGTCGTTTGTCAACTGGCAACAACCACTTGATAAAAGTGGTTGATATACGTCGATTGGAGTCATTTTTCACCTTTGCAAACTAATGACACCCATCGGCGTATATCAACCACTTTTATAAAGTGGTTGTTGCTAGTGGAGGTACAACTACTAACAATTCAAATATGATACTAATTAGCCAAGTGATGGAAAATAAATTCAACTCGACATGCATCATTGTCACCCTTTGCTTGACTAGTTCTAGTTGAGCATCAGATGTCTAGGTCAACATATTTGAGGCTATCATATAGATAGTTAAATAGGGTATATTATTTAATTAGGTTGAGAATTTCGATAACCTCAAGATGAATTTTGAGGAGTTCCAAAAAGTTGGAAAAGAAATCACACACCCATCCATATTAATCTAGGTTTCCATGTCCTACGTGAGCCCAAGGAGGGAGGGAGTTTTAAAAATCCCTAGCACATCAACCATGTGGAACTCCCAATGATTTTTATACATGGTTGAATAAAAATATTGAGGTATTGAATCCCTTTCCCATGTTTGAGGAATGGGTTAAATACGTAAAGTAGACTTGTCATAGGTGAAGAGTACCACAAAATATAAGAAGATTCTTTCCTCTAATAATATGTATTCAACTATGGTTTTATTTTACTGAAGTGTGGTATGATCAAGGAGAAACGAGGGAACTATAATAGCTCGATTTTTATCCTACAATTACAAATTGTTTTTAGAAGTGTCAAGGTAGTCAAACGCTGTAACACCAATTCCCGGATGGTTAGGTATACTACTTTGGAGATAGGGATTCCCTTACATGATGGAGAAATTGAAGAGAATGAAGACATGACATATACCATACCCTTTGTTGCAAAATAGGGGTCATCGACTAAGTCCATAGAAAATAAGGAAGTTGGTCAAAAGACCACAAAATAGACAAGGTAGGAGAAATTTGACTTAGATAGTGAGTCAAGTGAGGAAAACCTAGAGGTCCTTCTCCAAAGAGTTGACTATCCTAACTTTGAAGAGCCATGATTGAAGAATAAATTGGAGTAGGTTTCCAAGAATGTACGTACAATGTAAAGAGACAAAAAGGGGAATGTCGATAGGAAGAAGGATAAAAAAGGGAAACAATTGTTGGAATGAAGGATTGATGCCCCGTATGAAGAAGCTATCGAGAAGGGAAAAGAAATCATTGTCAATGCATTGAAAAACAAAATTATAGTTTAGAAGTAGATGTATATCGACTTAGAAATAACTAGAGAATAGAAAGTAATAGAAGCATCTGCAAGGTAGAGAAAGAATAAAAATGTTGAAGCCACTTATATCAAAGATCTTTAATAACGTGTTTGTGCTATTATATAGGAAAAATATGAATAAGTCATTGAAAATAGTATAAACATATAAAAATGAATCAAGCAAAATCCAATTTGGGAGCTTTGCGATTTTTATTCGGATGGGACTGAGGTTTAATGTGAAGGGCCTCTAGTTCCATTGGGCCTATGTCTAGGCCATTCGGTGGCCCTTTCCCTCCCTTCCTTCCAGGGTTTCCTTCAGACCCATCACTCTATTATTTGACGACACCTCCAAGTGGTTTTTTTTCCATGCCTTGTCGAAGTCTCCATGGTCTTCCTCTCTATCAATCCTTAAATGTGTTTTCCACATATAGTTTTAATTAGAGGACGAGTTGGTTTATTTCTTCCTCCCTTTATTAATGGAAGGTGAGCCAGTATATTTCAGGGAGAATCTCCTCGGAGAGGAGGCCATCTTCCCTACAGAATATAAATTTATCAATAGTGAAAGGTGTCAATCCTTTGTATTATTGATCTTGAGATCATCCTCAATCTTCTTCAATGGTAAGTTGGTGAGTTCAAGGGTGGCTCATGGTTTCCCCCTTCATTTATAGTTTTGGAGTCTTCCAAGGAATAGATAAAATACAAGAAAAAAAACACACAGTGAGGCTATGCTCACTTCTCTATAATTCAATGAAAACTGATTACATTCTTAAATAGGAAAAGACTGTACTGAGTCGGTTAATGAAAACCAAAGACAACTAGACTCTCAACTATGAACTCACTCTTATAACTGACACTTGTAATTGGCACTTACAACTGGCGCTTACTCCATTATTTCCAAGTCTCCCCTTTAATGGAGAATGGATTGACTTCTACACCTAACATCTCTCTAAATAGCTCAAACTTAATCTTTCCAAGAGGCTTAGTGAAAATATCAGTAGCATTTTCAGTAGTATTACAATACATAAGAGATATTTCATGTGACTGCAACGTTTCTCTAACAAAATGAAGCTGAGATTCAATATGCTTTGTCCTTGCATGAAAAAACAGATTCTTCACAATATTGATTGAAATTTGATTATCACATTTGATCATCGTAGGTTCCTGTCATTCTTCTCCAACATCTTGAAGAAGTATTCTTAACCAAGCAGCTTCACAAGTTGTTGCACACAAGGATTTATATTATGATTCAGTAGAAGACAAAGATATAGTAGATTGTTTTTTACTGCTCCATGAAACAATCCCGGATCCAATGCCAAACGCATATCCAGTGGTTGATCTTCGATCATCCGTATTGCCAGCCAATTCAGAATCTGAGTAATCTATCAACTCAAAATCAGATGCATCAATATATTTAATACCATAATCAAGTGTTCCTTTTAGATACCTGAGTACTGCCTTTGCTGCATTCCAATGGATTTCATGAGTTTTCGCCATAAACTAACTTAACACACTCACAAAATATGCAATATCAGGTCTGGTTGTGGTGAGATAATTCAGACTACCCACCATCTGTCTATACACAGTGCCATTCACCTCCTTCAAACCATCATCATAAGAAAATTTCACATTCTGCTGCATGGGAACACTAGAAGACTTACACTGATCCATTTTAAATCTCTTAAGTATTTCTCTGATATACTTACTCTGACAAACAAAATTTTGGCCTGCATTTCTCCAAACTTCAAGACCTAGGCAGTAATGTAACTCACCAAGATCTTTCATTTCAAATACCTGTGACAACTTCTCCTTGATTTCATCAATTAATTTCTCTGCATTTACTGTAATTATCAAATCATCAACATATAAGGAAATCGATACTATATATCCCTGCTCATCAAATTTGGTATACAAATTTGGATCACTCTTGCTCCTCATAAAACCATGTTGAAGAAAGAAAGAGTCTATTTTTTCATACCATGACCTAGGTGCATGTTTTTGTCCATACAATGCTTTCTTTAATTTACACACTAAGTGCTCTTGCCCTTTTTCCACAAACTCTTCAGGTTGAGTAAGGTAAACCTCCTCCTTTAACTCACCATTCAAAAATGCAGATTTAACATCTAGCTGGTGTAGCTTCCAATGGTACTTTGTAGCTAAAACAATTAACATTCTGATAGTATTCAATTTAGCTACTGGTGCAAACGTTTCAGCATAATCAATACCTTCTGTTTGTGAATACCCCTTTGCAACCATTCTATCCTTATACTTATCTATACTACCATCTAATTTAAACTTGGGTTTGTATATCCATTTTCATCCAATCGACTTCTTATGTTTAGGCAATTTAGTCAATTCCCAAGTATTGTTTTTCATTATAGATTAATATTCTTCCTCCATTGCATTTCTCCGTTCATCATGTTCATTAGCTTTGTCAAACACATGGGTTCTATGACATTTGAAATGCTACTCATTAGGGCATAGTCTTTATATCTCTCAGGAAGCCGAATCTGTCATGAAGATCTTCTAAACTGATTATCTTCCTCCCCACTTTGTGAAGATATGTCTTCACCTCTAGGTGAACTGTGACTGGTTGAATTGTCCATATCATTGAGTCCTTCATGTTGTTGTTATTGTTGTCGTTGCAGTTGGGTCTGCTGCTACTGTTGTGATGGTTGTTGTTGTTGCTGCTCTTCTTTAACTCCATCAAGAAGTCTATGCCATTCCTCATGACTATTGTCGTCATGATTTCCTGCTTCCTACTCATGGAAAAGTACATCTCTACTTGCAAATATTTTGTGAGTAGAAAGATCAAATAGTTTGTATGCTTTAAACTCAGAACAATACCCAATGGAAATACATTTAATGGCTTTAGCATCTAGTTTCCTCCTATTCTCCTTTGGAATATGAGCAAAATCCTTACACCCAAATACTTTCAAATTATGAACTGCAAGTTTGGACCCATACAAGGCTTCAAAAGGAGTAACTCCATCAAGACACCTTGTCGTACTTCTATTCTTTAAATCAACTACAGTATTTATGGCTTCAATCCAAAATGCATTCGACAGGTTCTTACCTTTCATCATATTGTGAGCACACTCGACCAGAGTTTTGTTTTTCCTTTCAACGACTCTATTCTGCTGTGGAGTGTGTGGTATTGTAAATTGTTGTACGATTCCATGATCTTTGCAATATTTTTTGAAGTCCCCTAATTTATACTCTCCCCCTTGATCTAAATGGAGGATTTTGATGGATTTTCTTGTCTATTTTTCCACCATGGTTCTGAATTCCTTAAATTACTTGAAAACATCACTTTTTCTTCTAAGGAAGTAAACCCATGTGTATCTCATGCAATCATCAATAAATAACAGAAAGTAAAATGCACCTCCTAAATACCTTGTCTGCATAGGCCCACAAACATTAGTATGCACAAGATCTAACACATCTCTCTTTTTCTTATCAGGATTAGAGGGGAATTCATCTTTGTGCATCTCTCCTAATGCACATCCATCACACGCAACATTCTCATTCTTTAAATGGGAAGTCCTTCAACCATATTCTTTTTCTGTAATAACAATAAATCAGGATGATTGATGTGTCCATACCTTTGATGCCAAAGAATCTTTGTTGGCATAGTTGCAGAAGTCAGTGCGTGATGTGCTTTGCTGGTAACATCAATTTTGTATAGGCCTCCTTCTCTGACTCTCGTTGCAACATTTTTGAAATGGTCCAGCAGATCCTTCACTATGCAATGATTCTTGAAGAACTCAACCTTCAAGTCCTGATCTGTAATGGTGTACACAAAGATCAATTTTTTCTTTATTCCTGGCTCATTAACAACATTGTGAATGTGACGAATTGTACCATTCGGCAATGTCACATGAATGCCTCCATATCCCTTGATATAATGAGCACGGTCATCTCCAAGATATATGCTCGCACCATTCTTTGATTCTTTAAAATTAACATATCGGTTCCTATTACAAGTCATATGTATTGATGCTCCAGAGTCCACAAACCAGACATCAAAATCATCTGTTTTAGCAGATAAAGCAGCGTTATACACAAACAACCTATGATCCAGTGATTCAAAATTTGGGGGTTCATCAATATCATCACTAACAATAAATAATCTGAGATCATGATTTGATGATTTTTCTGCATAATAACCTGAATGTGTTCTAGGTTTATTCCTAGCCTCATCACTTCACTTTTCTTCTTATGACAGTCTTTCACAATATGTCCAGGTCAAACACAATAAGAAAAACTCTTTGACTCATTCCTGTCAGATTGAATACATTGATTTGGAGATTTTATTCTCTGTGATGAAATGTCTCTCTACCATGAATCGCCTCTTTGCCATGAATTCCCTCCTCCGTCTCTTTTTCCTGATCTCCCTCTCACAGATCTCTTATTTGACCACAGTGAAAAATCTTTACTCTGAGGCTTCATATTCCTGCATCTCTCTTCCTCTTGTAGTAAAATACCTGTCAGTTCTTCAATCGTAGGAGGTTTCTCCCTTGCTGCGAGACCTATTATGAACATATGATAATCTTCTAGCATACCATTTAAGGTAATAGTGACCAGGTCAGTGTTGGAAATAGTTTCCGTTATATTTACTAGCTTGTCTTTCACCTCTTTAATACAACCCAAAAATGAACTAACAGATTCATTTCCATCCATCTTAATGCCTAGCAATTTAGTTTTCAGGAACAAAATGTGATTTTTGTTGCTAGTTTCATACAATGATTTAAGCATTGTCCATGTTGCAGCAGAAGTTTTAGCTTCTCTAATATGTGGAATTATGTTATCTTTAACTGACATGCGCAACAATACCTTTGCCTTATTTTCGTGCTTCTCTCAATCTTGGATCTGTGTTTCTATCGCACCTACAACTGCATCAGGTTTCAGTTCAGTTCCCTTCACAATGTTCCAGACACCATAGCTCTCGATGAGTGTCTACATCTTGAATTTCATGTTAATGAAATTTGAGCCATCTAACTTGTTGGCTTCATTGAGGTAGGTCTCTGCCAATGGATTCGTCATCGTTGCAATTTAGTCTCTGCAAGTGAATCACCAAGGATATGCAACTTTCTGTCGCTCTACTTTCGGATACCACGAATCCGTCTCAAACTTGACTCTGATTTTTCTTAAAAAAAAACCTTTAAACAAAAATCCTTAACACCACTTCATGTATATATAAAAAATAAAAAAATTTCCTTTAAAAAAAAATCCTTTTAATACATACTTATCCACCTTTGAACATGCATCCTCATATGCATGAAAATAACCCCTTACCTCAAAACAATATACACTTGTAATATAAGTTTATACCTCAAAAAACATCTCCACTTTTAAATCATTGATCACCCATTAAGCCATAATGGAATTTTACTCCAACGAATATATTGGAGAGAGGGATTTAAATACTAACCCTCACGCTTTAATATAAAAGATATTCACTTTTAATTAAAGCTCATGCTCATGCTCATAACTCATGAAAACTTTAACAAACCTTACCTGTCAGCCTCCTCATGCTCAAAGCTCATGCAGCAAATGGTGATTCACGGATCCCAGTCCGCTCCTCCAAGAAAAAGCGATCAGCGCTCCTCAAGCTTCCACACAATTTCAACCAAATGTGGATAACCTCTGTACCAGATCGGGTCGGCCTTCACAGTATGAAGCCTGGAACCCACGATCTCTCACCTTCACGTATGCTTCACCTTCACGTACGCTCCAACCTCATGCTCCACAAAAATCCTTCACAATTTTTCTTTTAAACTTCACGTGCATAAACATTAGGTTTTTGCACCTAACTCTACAGTAGTCTGCGGGGAGTCTGCACCTTACGAGCACTTGGATTTCGGAAATAGGTAAAGATTTTTGCACTGTAATTTCGGCCACCGTACCTTTCAAGAGGAGGGATCTACGGACCTCTAGAAATTTCCGCACCTCATTCAGTGGCTTTGATACCAAGAAAAAATATGAGAAAAAAAACACACAGTTAGACTACATTCACTTCTCTATAGTTCAATGAAGACTGATTACATCCTTAAATAGGAAAAGACTCTACTAAATCAGTTACATGCAAACCAAAAACAACTAGACTCTCAACTAGGAACTCACTCTTAGAACTGAAACTTGTAACTGGCTCTTACAACTGGCTCTACTCCATTATTTCCAAGTGGAATCCCCTCCCCCTATAATTCTCTATCATTTTCCACATGCAACTCCCTCTTCCTTCCTCTCTCGTTTACCTGGAATCCCCTCCTTCCCTTTCTCCCCCTAAACCTCTTTTGTTAGCCCCCTCCAATCCTAGGAAACCTTGTATCCTAACTCTTCATAGAAGAGTGGCGAAGCCTCTTTGTGTAGCGGCATCAATGCTCATCATAGAAAGGTTGCAATGGTAGTCAGATGAGACATATCATTGGAAGATGTCCCTCTCTCTATGTAAGAATCCTTGTGGTTAGATTTTGTGGAAAGACGGTTTGAGTGCCCTCACTTTCCCAGTGGATTCAGGAAAATCGGTTTCATGAGTTGGGTTACTCCCGAGCTTTCCACATTCTTCCTAGGGTATGGATCTGATTTAAATTCGCAACAATGGAAGACATGGAGAAAATTCTGATCAAAAACTGGTGACGGGCCCCCTCTGGACTCTCTATGCAAAAATGGGATATTTCTTTTGATCCCCTTCATGCTTCGGTCTCCATATTATAGGTGTTGGAAATTCTACCAGGTTTATCGCTAAATATTTGGAATGAGCCCCTTATCCATGTTATAGGGTATAAAATAGGAAAGTTATGTGGGTTGAATTCCTCACGGGAAACCATCTCGAGGGTGGTCTTGGATTCTTGACTTGGAAATAATGGAGAAAGCGCCAATTGTAAGCGCTAGTTGTAAACACCAGTTATAAGCTTCAATTGTGAGAGTCAGTTGTAGGCGTGTTAAGAGTCAGGTCTTAGTTAAGAGTCTATTTTTCTTTGGTTTGCATGTAACCAACTCGGTTGAGTCTTTTCCTATATAAGGATGTAATACGTCTTCATTGAATAATAGAGAAGTGAGCGTAGCCTCACCGAGTGTTTGGTTTGTATATTTTATCTTGGTATCAGAGCTTGAAAGGTGCGGACTCCCAGTAGGCCAGTGAAGCATGAAAGCACTTGCATGAGCCGGTTGCATATCATTTGGAGGAGGAGCGTGGAGTTTGACAACAAATATTGAATGCCTGAGGCTGGTGCATGAGCTTGGGAGCAAGCATGAAGGTTTTGAATGTGTGAGGCTGGTGCGTGCGGGGTTTGCATGCATGAATGCATGCGTGAGTTTTTGAGATCGGGTGCATGCATGGAGTTTGATTGCATGTGTGTGAAGCTTTGCATGCATGAAGTTGAAGGAAGGACTCTTTTATTAAAGTGAGCTATACTTTGTTTTTATTAAAGTGAAGTTTTTTTCTTATGATTACCTTTGAAAATCATAAAGGTGGAGTTTTTATTATTAAAGGTGGATGCATGTGTGAAGTTTAAACTTAATGTGGGATATTAAATTTAAAAAAAGGAGGATATTTTGGATATTAAGGTGCATGCATGCATGATTTAAGATAAGAACAGAGGTAGATTTGGACCAGTGGATCCGAAGGCAGAGCGACGGATTGCTCAGCACAAGAGAAAATTTGACAAAAAGCTGCATATCTTTGGTGATTCACTTGCAAAGACTAACTTGCAGAGATGGCGAATCCTCTAGCGGAGACCTACCTCAACGACGCCAACAAGTTATATGGCTCAAACTTCATTAACTAGAAATTCAAGATGCAGACGCTCATGGAGGGCTATGGTGTCTGGAACATTGCGAAGGGAACTGAACTGAAACCTGATGCGGCTGCAGGTGCGACAGGAGCATAGATCCAAGATTGGGAGAAGTGTGAAAACAAAGAAAAGGTATTGTTGCACATGTCAGTTAAAGATAGCATAACCACATATTAGAGACGCTACAACTTCTGCTGCAACATGAACAACTCTTAAAGCATTGTATGAAACTAGCAACACAAATCACATTTTGTTCCTGAAAACTAAATTGCTAGGCATTAAGATGGATGGAAATGAATCTGTTAGTTCATTTTTGGGTTTCATTAAAGAGGTGAAAGACAAGCTAGTAAATATAGGGGAAATTGTTTCCAACACTGATCTAGTGACTGTTACCTTAAATGGTATGCTAGAAGATTATCATATGTTCATAATAGGTCTTGCAGCAAGGGAGAAACCTCCTACGTTTGAAGAACTAACAGGTATTTTGCTGCAAGAGGAAGAGAGGCACGGGAATCTGAAGCCCCGGAGTAAAGATTTGGCACTGTGGTCAAATAATAGATCTGTGAGAGGGAGATTAGGAGTAAGAGGCAGAGGAGGCAGTTCATGGCAGAGAGGCGGTTCATGGCAGAGAGGCAGTTCATCGCAGAGAATAAAATCTCCAAATCAAGGTATGCAATCTGATAGGAATGAGTCAAAGATTTGTTTTTATTGTGGTTGACCTGGACATATGGTTAAAGACTGTTATAAGAAGAAAAGTGATGAGGCTAGGAATAAACCTAGAACACATTCAGGTCATTATGCAGAAAAATCTTCAAATCAAGATCACAGATTATTTATTGCTAGTGATGATATTGATGAACCTCTGAATTTTGACTCACGGGATCTTAGGTTGTTTGTGTCTAACGCTACTTTATCTGCTGAAATGGATGATTCTGATGCCTGGTTTGTGGATTCCAGAGCATCAGTACATATGACTTGTAATAAAAATTGGTATGCTAATTTTAAAGAAACACAGAATGGTGCCAGCATATATCTTGGAGATGACCATGCTCATCAGATCAAGGGATATGGAGACATTCTTGTGACATTGCTGAATGGTACTGTTCGTCACATTCACAATGTGGTGTATGTGCCAGGAATAAAGAAAAAATTGATCTCTGTGTCCACCATTACAGATCAGAACTTGAAGGTTGAATTCTTCAAGAATTATTGCATCGTGAAGGATCTGTTGGACCACTTCCGAACTGTTGCAACATGTGTCAGAGTAGGATGTCTATACAAACTTGATGTTACTAGCAAAGCACATCATGCACTGACTTCTGCCACTATGCCAATAGAGATTCTTTGGCATCAAAGGTATGGACACATCAATCATCCTGATTTATTGTTATTACAGAAAAATAATATGGTTGAAGGACTTCCCATGTTAAAGAATGAGAAAGTTTCTTGTGATGGATGTGCATTAGGAAAG
>ML782298.1:1119045-1129834 GCA_009831015.1 Picea engelmannii
AGTTTGTTGTATCTTACAACAACTAGGCCTGACATCATGTATGCAGCTAGCCTTGTTTCCAGATTCATGGAATCACCCAAAGATTCACACTGGAAAATGGCAAAACGAATTTTGAGATATGTAGCAGGAACACTACATTTTGGTTTATGGTACACTACATCTGATTCTAATCAACTTTCTGGTTACAGAGATAGTGACTTTGCAGGCAACCTAGATGACAGGAAAAGCACATCAGGATATGTTTCAACTGGGCACGAACCTGATTTCATGGGCATCGAAGAAGCAACCAATTGTATCCATATATTCTGCAGAGGCAGAGTATGTAGCTGCTACCTCAGCTTCATGTCAAGCTGTGTGGCTGAGAAGATTATTGAAAGACATGTCACAAACAGAAAAGGATCCAACTCCTATTTTCTGTGACAATACATCAGCAATTGCATTATCTAAGAACCATGTGTTTCACAAGAAAAGTAAACACATTGACACTCGGTTTCATTTCATACGCGAGCTAGTCAATAATGGTGACATTGCACTACAATTTTGTGGTTCTTGAGATTAGCTTGCTGATATCTTCATAAAGCCACTAGGAAAGTCAGTTTTTGATTTTCAGAGACAACACTAGGCATAGTCAGTGCTGATGATCGTAACTGTTGAGTTTAAGAGGGAGTGTTAAATATAATGTAACCTCAACAAACACTGCCAGCTGTACTGCCAGCTGTATTGGACAGTTGTACTTTCTATTTTTGTCTTGCTTGAGCATATTTAGCTCAACCATCTTGCATTGTAATGAGTTCAGTACTTCTTCATACATTTCAATATACTGTTTTCTGTTCTATTATTTTCTCTCTGCATTTCTCTTTGCTTCACAATTTATCAATTTTAGCCGTAGCTATTCGTAGATTTCAATCTTTCATATTGATAACAGAGCAGGATTGGTATAACTCCATCATGAGAGGACATAGGATCCTGAGAGAAGAGTCGATTATGTGATGGAGTTGTGTGACAATGAATCACGTTAAGAGAGGAAGTGTTGGAAACTGGAATGATCGAATTCTGAATTTGAGGAAGCATGACCATGTTTTTTTCTTGTATCGCAGATGTACAGATCAATTGAATTCAAAGGATGAGGGAGCCGCTATTTTGTGAAGAATAACAACCTCTGTGTTCTAATTTGTTTAGATTGCCGCCAAGGAAGAAAGCTGGAGGAGAAGCTCTAGAGAGAAGGAGTCGTGTGGTTCAAGCTTGTCGAAGTCGTGTGGTTCAAGGACCATGGGTCGAGATCTGGAGCTTCTCAACATAAGAGAACTGTGGCTGGTCTGCTGTGAGAGGAAGCCGTAGAATGTTCGCTCTCCTGACATCGCACAATATCAAGGATTCTTAATGCTTTCGGCCAGAAACTGGAATTAAGGGCACATACAGAAGCCAGACACTGGCAGTCGGCCTGCTGCTTTGTAATCATAATGACAAAAGTCGGACAGGAATTCCAGTTGCGGATCAGTAAACGGAATGCTTTTGTGACTTAGAGCCCGGTGGGTCGATACTTTAAGCTGGATGCCTGGAATCTGGAATTCCTTCTTTGCATGAGAGTTCCGGGCGGGAACGACAACAGATCTTCCATTGTGACAGTAACCCTTGCCCCGTCAGTGATCAAGACCTTTGAGGATGCCAGGCAATTGGGCATAGGGCACTCATTGAAAACCCTAGCCGCCACCATTTCTTCATAAGCTACTCCGAAAAGTGTGTCAAATTAGCCATTGTAATCTAGATGGCTGACAGATATACTAGAAGACGATCTGCGTAATAGATTGCGTAGTGCTTCTGTGCATACCGAACTGCAGTTCGAGAAAAATCAATTGATTTATGGTGAAATAACGCCGTGGAGAAGAGTTCTCGCTGCACAGGGTTGTTGCTACATTCAGAGTCCTGGCGTGTGAATATTTTGAACCGTGGGAACTTTTTTGGTAGTGTAGGAAGGCATCTTTGTATTCAGAGGAAGATGTCAGCTGGAACAACAAAGGCTTTTGGACTCTACCTCTCACAATAAAGATTTGAACGGTCGAAGTGAGGATGTGGTGATCAAATAACCAGTAGATCTGGTTCCATACGTCTGAGGGAAAGGCAAAGCATTCATGAACATGAGGTTGCCAAGTGCAGATAATTAGAAAGCTTTCATCAAAGTTTCTAACGGAAAATGTCAACAAATTGATTTTCGGTTTCTCACATTCATAGCAATGACAAAGTGTTGTAAATTTATGAGTTCATATGCATGAAAAAATACTTGTGATTTCTATCGAGAATTTTGGAAACTTGGAAGTTATTATTGAAGTGTATTTTGGTTTAAAAAGGAAGAAGCAAAAAGTTCGAGCAACAATCGGTTTTATGTAGGTACAAAAAACCTAAACTGAAACCACTTGTATGCAAATTTTGTGGTCAGCCAGAAACCACTTGGTGTGACACTTTGTGGTCATCCAAAAACTTCTTGTAATGGTTTAATGTACACTAATGAAAACCCTTTAAGATGTAAGGTTAAGAGTAAGCTAAGGAAAAACCATGGATATGGTAATTGGTTGAGGGTAACCCATGGAAATCTCATGGGATGATTAATGTTGTAGCCATTGGAATTTGTTTCCTCTCATTATCAGATTGATACAAATGAAACAAGAAAAATGATGCAACAACATTATCTCTCAAGGCTTGTATGACAACATTCTTCTCAAGTGGTAGTATCAACCAGGTCTAATATTTTATGATTGAATACAATGAAAGGGGTAGGAAGGTCTAATATTTTGTGATTGATTACAATGAAAGGGGTAGGAACATCAATCAATATCAACATTACAGTTATTGATGAAGGTTATGTCGTAACAAAAGAAGTAGAATCTTTTGGAAGATTTTGCTGAAGCAAAAGAAGATTGTTGAAGAAATTGAATGTGTAAGAATTGTAGAGCATGGGCATAGTGAAGAAAGTGAATTCCAATGTGTAGAAACACATGTTGATGATGTAATTGACTTTGATCTCAAAATTTGTAAGCCTAGCTAGGACTTAGAGTAGAAAGCCATCATGTTATGAATTTTGTAATCCCTTAGAGTCATTGATGGTTAGTGTTAGTATTGTTAGCGGTCCTAATTAAGGGGGAATGTTGAAACATAGTAATTACGCATCCATTTAATATGGTAGGTAAGCTTCTAGATAGTTGAGTAGATGACCGTCGAGAAACTTCATGTTGTAGAGAGTTTGTATCTATATCCTTTGTGAGCAATTATCTAGATATTTCCTGATGGATATCTAGATTCTTCCTTGTTGTATTTATACTTGTTCTTGGTTCATTGGAGCAAGCAAGTAAAAATTTCTGAGTTGAGTTTCGCAGTTGTAGCTCTCAGAGGATTTTTTGTTCAAAATATTAATTACAAGTCGGTGAGCTTCACATCTCCGCTGACTAAGTCAATCAGTTAGTTTGCAAGTCTCACGTTCGTGAGCTCTACGTTTAGGCAAAATCGGCTATTGTCACTCGACAAGCAGGGGAGTTATTTAATGAGCCAATCTTTATATTTCTCGAGCTCTGTTAAGTAGATAGAAGTCAGTCGAATTTATTATTGAGTTATTTTTTGCTTCTACAAAAAGTGTTTGTTCAATCTATATATGTCTGAGCCTGTAGTTAGTTGAAATATGCATAACAGAGTATGTAATAATCGGTAGGAAGAGCAATAGTAGCTGAAGGTAGTCGAAGAAGACTGAGAGCACAAGCTCTATGTGTTTGTAAGTTGCATAAGTTGTTGGAGTCGAAGCTTGTCACAGTATTGTAATCTGCAACTGCACGCAATGCTGGAGTTCTTAATATATAGCATTTTTTGTGTTGACAAATCCATATGTATTTCTAAGCTTTTGGTGTGTTTGTGAGTTAATGTGTTAAATATTAGCACATTGTGAAGAAATCATTGCATTAAGTGTTTTTTCAAAGCGTGAAGTATATTGAGTAGTCTGGCCACTGCGCGGTAAGTCCTGAGAGTTCAGTCACGAAGTTTTGTGGCACATAGTATTTGTAATTGCGTTGCACAGAGTTTGTCTCTGCGTTGTAGATCATATATTTGGTGTCAGAGCAAGTTGATCAAAGAAGTTCTATCAGAACAGGTTTGTCAAGAGCGACGACTCTATTTTAAGGTAAAACTATGGCTTCTACTTCAAAATCTACAACCTTCCACTTTTACAACAAATTTATGAGTTATGGTCATTAACCATGAAGGCATTATTATGAGGTCAAGATGTATGGGAAATAGTCGAGAATGGTTATGTGGAACCAACATATCAGGCATCATAAAATACTCTCACACAAGTTGAGAAGCATGCTTTGAAAGATCAAATAAAGAAGCATGGAAAGGCGATGTTTTACATATATCAAACCATACATGAAATCATACTCCCAAGAGTTGCATCAACAAAGAAAGCTAAGGAAGAATGGGACATACTACAAACTTCTTATCAAGGTATGGACAAAGTCAACACTTCAAAATTACAAATTCTTCGAAGAGATTTTGAAACTATGCTAATGAAGGATACAGATTCAGTAGATTCACTTTATACCCATGTCGTTGGCATGATAAATTATATTAAGTCTCATAGAGAAACTATAGAGGATAGAAATTTTGTTGAGAAGGTACTTAGGAGTCTTCCTCCTAAATTCGATACCCTTGTTGTAACCTTAGATGAGAAAAAATATCTAAGTCAATTTAGTCTAGATGAACTGCAAGCTTCCCTCATTAATCATGAACACAAATTGAATATGTCAAATATGTCATTAGATAATTCATTTTCCACGCAGTCATCTATAAGTCGTGGAAGGGGAAGGGGGGAAGCCAACTCTAGAGGCATAGGAAGGATTTTTGTCAGAGGTGGACGTAGTAGCAGTCCTGGAAACATTGGTGGAATAAGTCAAAATCAAAATAACAATCATCCAAGTAATCAAAAATTTGATAAATCAAAGGTTTAGTGTCATTACTGTAAAATGTATGGTCATTATGCATATGAGTGCATAAAGAGACAGTAAAATCAGAACAAGCAACGTCAAGATCAGTCACACAGTGCAAATACTCCCTCCAATCCTATGTTTATGGCGCACATTGAGACAATGTCTATAGTCTCACTAGTTGAATGAAAAGTTTCTCAAGAAAGTCCTTGTGACACATGGTATCTAGATTCAGGTTGCAGTAACCAGATGAAAGGAAACTTAGAGTTGTTTTCTAGTTTAGATAAGTCAGTCCAAACTAAAGTTACACTTGGAACAAACATCCAAGTCACTCTTAGGAAAAGGAAGTATTAATATTTCAACTAAACAAGGAGAACACAAGTTTATGCTTGATGTATATTATGTTTCTAGTCTAAAACATAATTTGATGAGCATAGGACAGTTGTTACAGAAAGGATACATAATCTACATGGAAGATAATTATTGTGTGATTATGGACAGATATCCAAGAAATCAACTTATTGCAAGAATTTAGATGACAAGCAACAAAATGTTTCCATTGACATTGAAGCCAACCAAGAAGAAAAATACAACTCAAGTTGTGTATGACACAAAAAATGTGCAATCTGACACTGCATTTACAACAAAAAGTGAAGAAGTAAGTGCATGAAGTCTTAATGGAGAAAAAGAAAGTAGAGAAGAGATGCAGGCAACATTCCAATCTGAAGTACAGGATGATTCTTGGCTATGGCATTTCAGATTTGGACATTTGAACTTGGAAGGTATGAATTTGATACACACTAAGGATATGGTGAAATTTTTTCCATTAATTGAAAAAACAGAAAGAATATGTGAAGGATGGAGCTTTGGAAAGCAACATAGAGAGTCATTTCCAGTTGGCAAGTCATATAGAGAAAAAACTCCACTGGAAATAGTACATTCAGATATTTTTGGACCAATGCAAACATCATCTATAGGAGGAAGTACATAGTTTCTAACATTAATTGATGATTTCTCAAGAAAGACATGGATTTATTTCCTAAAGCACAAATCTGATGAATTGGGTTGGTTTCAGCAGTTTAAATTACTTGTGGAGAAGAAAAGTGGCTATTAAATCAAGGTTCTAAGAACTGATAGAACTCATAGAGGAGGTAAATACATTTCAAGAGAATTTCAGAATTTTTGTAAAGTTCATGGAATCTACAAGAAATTTGCTATGCGGTATACACCACAACATAATGGTGTCGCGGAGAGAAAGAACCGAACCATCATGGAAATGGTGTGCAGTATGTTGGAAACCAAACATTTGTCAAATGAGTATTAGGCTTAAGTAGTAGCAACTACAGTATCATCATGAACATATGTCCAACAAAGAGTGTGAAGAAAAAAGTTCCCCAAGAAGCCTGAACAGGTATGAATTATAATGTGGAGTACTTAATTTTTTTTTGGTTGTGTCACATACGCACATGTTCTAGATGAGTTGATAAAGAAGCTAGATAACAAAAGACATAAATGTATTGTTGTTGGGTACTCGGTCTTAAACTTATAGCTTCTATTAAGTTCTTTTCAATTTAATAGACAATAATATCATAAGTAGCATCATTGAAAGAAACACAATCATAAGGTACACAATGTTTTATCCTCGAAAAACCTCATGGGGGAGAAAACCCAACAAAAACTTCCTCAATAATAGATTTACAATACAATGCCAAGATAAAGACCAAACCACCAAGAATATACAAGACTAAGCATGTGCCTCTCTCTTCTCCTTCTTCTAACTACAACTTCCTCCAAAACTTGCGCACTAGATGAGTGACTTGATTGAGTGAACAAATGAGGTGCCCTCCTCACTTATAAATACTAGTTGAGGAGGCACTAGGGTTATTTCTCTTCACCAAGCAAGGTTGACTTCTTCCAATAGTGGTTAAAACAACTTTAATAAACCCTAGGGGACGACTTATCAAATACCACCAAATAAATATGGTTTGACCAATCCAAAAAAGGGGATTTGGTCTTATAGAGGACCCGATATGATTAATCCACAAAAGGGGATTTGATCTATAAGACAATAACTCAATTATAATTAGAATATTCTTCGAAGTTACAATATTTCAACACTCCCCCTTAACGAGAAGGGTATTCTACTAACATAACCCAATACAACATCATCGAGAGAGAAAGAGAGAGGGAAGAAACATCATCAACATCTGGAACACTGACTCGCATATCTACAAATCATCAGAAGTGTTTCTCATCATCAATATCATCATCGTTCACAACATGGAGCTGGAGTAGAATCATCATCATTCACAGCATGGATTTGGAATAACATCATCATCATAATTCACAACATGGAGTTGGAATAGCATCATCATCATCATCATCATCTGCATGAAGCTGGAATAGAAATATCACCAACACGAGGCTAGTACAACATCATCAACAACACGAGGTTGATACAACGTCATCAAAAACATGAGGCTTATACAGTAACATCATCATCACGAGGTTGAGACAAAAACATCATAAAAATTAGGTTGATACAACAACATCATCGACATGAGGCTGAGACAACAACATCATCAACACAAGGTTGATACAACAACATCATCAACATGAGGCTGAGACAACAACATCATCAACACGAGGCTGAGACAACAACATAAACAACACAAGCTTGAGACAACAACATCATCAACTTGAGGTTGAGACAACAACATCATTAGCATGAGGTTGAGACAATAACATCATCAACATGAGGTTGAGACAACAACATCATTAGCATATGGAAATAGAATGAGGCAGGTGAAACAACAACATTTTGTGGTACTCTGATAGACCGTCCTTACTAGACCTTCAGGATCTTCCCAAGAATCAAATGATTCCCTAGGATATAAAATCCTAATGGAGCTACCACTTGGTACTCTGACAGACTATCCTTACTATACCTTTAGGATCTTCCCAGGAATCAAAGGATTTTCTAGGATATAAAATCTTAATGGATCTACCACTACAGACTGCAACTGGAAAATATATCCACAAGTACTCTGACAGACTATCCTTACTAGACATTTGGGATCTATCCAGAGATGATGAATCCCCTAGGATATAAAATCCTAACGAAGCTACCCATTGTTGGTCAGGATACCATAGTATCATCAACATCACTCCCCCTTTCGAGGGAGGTTCTTTCAGACAACACCAAGATTTTCTCAGAAGTACTCAAACTTTACATGAGATAGAGGCATGGTCAACACATCTACAACCTTCTCATATGTGCCAACATATTGGAGATTTACAACTCCCCTCTGCACCATATCATGAATGTAGTGATATTGTATTTCTATGTGCTTCGACTTATCATGGAACACTAGGTTCTTTGTTATATTTATGCAACTATGGTTATCACATAGAATCACGATGGATTCCATCTCTAGATCAAATAGACTTGTCAATAACTTCTGAAGCCATATGGCTTCACAACTGGCAAAACATGCTGCAATGTATTCCTCTTCTACCGTGATGAGAGAACTATAGGATTTCTTCCTACTCTTCCATGAAGTCATGGCTAACCCCAGTCTGAAAAAACATCTTAAAGTGCTCTTTCTATCAAAAACACTTCCAATCTAAATCAGTATAACCATACAGTCTAAAGTAATGATCTCCAACATAATAGAGACCATAATGCAATGTACCCTTAAGGTATCTCATCACATTCTTTGCAGCTACAAGGTGAACGTGTTTGGTCTGTACCACATATTGACTCAAGGTGTTCATAGCAAAGCATATATCTTCCCTGGTATTTGTCAGATACATCAATGAAACAATAATATTTCTATATAGTGTCATATCATCCAATTCTGACGAAGTATCAACCAGGAGCTTCAACTTAGTTTCAATGGGTGTGTTCATGGATTTACATTCCAACATGTCAAATATTTTCATTATTTCAACTGCATACTTTCCTTGGTTAAGGAAGATCTTCTCTGGGCTCTACCAAACTTCAAGACCTAAGAAATAATGCATTGGGCCTAGGTATTTCATCTCAAATTATTCATCAAGCTTCTTCTTACAATATGTGATGAGCTTTTCTTCTCCTGTTAAGAATAAGTCATCCACATATAGTCGCAATATAATTGGCTCATCATTCATAACCTTGAAGTAAAGGTTAGAATCATCTTTACTCTTGGTAAAGCCCAAGCTCGTCAGGAAACTATCAATTCTTCCATACCAAGCTCTAGGAGATTGCTTCAACCCGTACAAGGCTTTCTTCAACCTACATACATGAGTCTTTCTATCTTCAACTTCAAACCCTTATGGTTGTTCTATATACACTTCTTATTCAATAACACCATTTAAGAAGGATGTTTTCACATCCATTTGGTGTAACTTCCACTTCATATTGGTTGCAAGAGCTATGATTGTTCTGATAGAATTCTATCTGGCTCTAAGAACACACATCTCTTCATAATAAATTCCTTCCTTTTGAGAAAATCCACGAGCTACAAATATTTCTTTATGTTTTTCAATACTTCCGTCTGTAACATGTTTTTATCTTTTATATCCATTTGGAAGATACCACATCTTTATTCTTTGGTTTGGGAACTATTTACCATACATCATTCTTTATAATGGATTGGTATTCTTCTGTCATGGAATCCACCCATTCTTTCTTATACATGGCTTCTTCAAAGAAAGTAGGTTCTTTTTCTATGAGATCACACATCAAGGCCATATAACTGGAGAATGGCTTAGGTTTCTTACTTTTTCTCATCGTTCCTTCTGGGGAACCATACTTCTCTCCATATTGAATAAGTTCCCTTTCCCAAGATGGGTTTATCTTGTGAGAGATATTCATTTTGGGAGGTTCTTGATATTCTCTCATATCACGATCTTCTGGAATCTCATCATCAGGGGTAACTGTGACTTCCTTCACTGGTTTTGCAACTCTAGGAGCTACAGGTTCTTCTTCATATACTTCTTCAAGCTAGCATATCCTTGATCTCTTGAGTGTTGTGTCTGTTAAGCCCTAATATTGGCTCATTACCCCTTAATTGGGGCATATTAGATTAGTAATGCTATTTTATTTATGTCGGCTTTAGGATATTAGTTGTAATTTAGATTAGTAATGTTATTTTAATTATGTCAGCTTTAGGCCATTATACCTCCTAGTCTCCTATATATATACCAAGGAGACATTTTCATTTTGAATCATCTTGTACTTGAAAATTTAAGTGGGGTAAAAGGAGGTTGCCCCCTCGAAGAGGCTTATTATCTAAAATTATCTCTTTTTCAAGGTGTTGAGTACTTTTCCTGAGGTTTTTACATGCTATATTGATGTTTGGTTCTTAACATATGGTATCAGAGCTCAAGGTCTTGGGGTTTTTCTGCTACATCTGAGACACCGTGGAATTTTTGCTATAACTTTTTTCCTACAATGCTTCAGAAGGAACGGATTGGAGGGTATTTATAATATAGATAAAGGTACGTTGGGTTCAAAATTCAGCTCCTGAGGCCTTATACTTTTGGAGATACAGCCTGTACAAGATAGGGTTTTGGAATCATCCTGAAATGAGTCTTTGCGGAAGTTTAGCTATAAAATTGTTTCTGTAATGTTTCACACCTTGAAATTTAGAGACCATTTACAGAAATTAGTAGTGTATATGTGGTAAAAGTTTTAGCTTTTGGGTCATCTTAAATTTGTATATACACCCTGTGTAAGATAGGGTATCTGACTAGCCCTATTGACTAGTCTCAAGAAGGTGTTCCAGGTAAAACAATCATAACTTCTTCCTAGAGTATCCAAATTGAGTGGGACTAGTTGCATT
>ML782298.1:1155399-1181145 GCA_009831015.1 Picea engelmannii
TTAGTTTTGAGCACAAATTGAAGAAAGAAGGCATCCTAGGCCTAATTTGTTTTACACCTAGGGTTTACTTCTAGGGTTTGAAAAGCCTTGTCTTCTAAACAACACTTTTCAGCCATAGGTTTGTGCTTATAAGCTAGCCGTTTTGCCAAAGGAGTCTTAAGAAAAGAAGAGGAAGCATTAGGCCTAGCCTGAGCTACACCTAAGTAAGCCTTTTCTTCTTAGGGTTTTGGTTTGGTGGCCTTGCCATAGCAACACCATCAAACCCTAACCCTCTTGTTCTTAAGTTTGAGTCTTCCAAGCCATTAGTCTCACTTCAATTGACTCCATTAACCCAAGGCACTAGTCTAGAAGATAATTTTGAGCTTGCTTGTGCTTAAACATTCTTTAAAACTCTCCTTTGCTTAAAACCCTAACTAACCTAGCATCTAGAACTAACCCTAATAGTGATGACGTCTTGCCTTAATTAGACTTTTGCTTGGATAAAAAAGTGCGGCTGAGTCATCTTGTCATAGCCATAGAGGTTTTATACAATTTCATTGGTTGATTTAGCTAAAACGTCCACTTCTTGGCTAGCTAACCCTAACACTAAATGCAGAAATAATATAGGTGACGTCACACCTTTTGATCTCTTGTTTGGCCTTCAACGTTGTGACATTTATCACCTTAATTTGATAGACTTTGAGTCATTGATTGTATCTATAAGCTCATTTGACAAAACGTTTTACTCTTTGTCTTTCAAACCAATCTGATTTAGGGCTGACGTCATAGTTGCAGCAGCAACATTATTGATGACGTCAAGACTTCTTTTGATCTTTGTTTAAAGTGCAAACGTTGTGGCTCTTGATTTCTTTTGATAAACATTTAAGTGTGGAATATCTTTATTTGCTTGATTGACAAAAGGTCCACTTGTTTGCCTTGCTGAAATAGGGCTGACGTCACCTCCATTCTACAATTGTGACGCAGTAAACATATTTATATATGAGCAGATTTGCATTGTGACAATATAAAGGATCTGATTTCATACATTGAATGCCATTATCTTTTGTGCTTATTGAAGAAGTGATATAAGCCTTTTATCTTTGTTTAGTAATCATTGACTTCGTCAATAATTACATCTAATCATTGCTCACATATGTATATTTGAGGATAGTCATTGATATTGTGAAGTACTAACCCACTGCAAGCACATTTTCTAGATTTGTTTGTCTTGTCTCGCAAACAGGTGCCTCATCAGTGGAACATCTCCTTTGACTATCTCATTCTGGGCAGTAATCTATGAGAGGGAACTTCTTACCTTGATCCATTTAACCTTTACCCCTTCAGAAAACCAGATTACATAGGGACGTCTCCCTTGGACTAGCCATCCTAAATAGAAAGAGCTCCCCATCGAGGTGACAGTGGGTGGGAAAGCTCCTGTTACGCCGGTTTCAAGCCTTGACTCAAGCCACTTAAACCTCTCCTACAAACCGTGCAATAACATTTTGGCGCCGTTGTCGGGGAACACTGAGTCTACCTTCCTCAACGACATATATTTGGTAAGCCTTGCCTCAAAGACCTTTTCTTACAAGCTTACCTGGCGACTCCACTATTATTTCCCCCTATTTATTTGGTAATTTCAAGGAAACTATCTGGCGACTCCACAAACTAGAAGGAGGTACAATAACCCTCCCCTAACTTTCAGAAGGAAGCCTCCTGCTAATTCACCTATTGTCAAGTCACTCTTTGGAAAGAGACTTCCTTTAAACATGTCTACCCCTCAGACCGGTACTACAAACCCTGTCAATAATCAAAACCCTATCAATAATCAAAGACAATGGTCATCCAACTTGTTCAAACCCTTAGACATGTCAGCTATACCTGGTTACCCTAGGAAAATGCCACCCAAGTATGAAAAGTGGTTGCCTAAGTTTACCGGCATTGATGCTATTGGTGCCGAAGAACATATGAGTAGCTTCTGGGCATTCTTTCAGCTTCACCCCATTGATGATGATGCTGAAGACTTGGTCATGAAGCTCTTTTCTACTACACTCTATGATGTTGCAAGACGTTGGTATCTCAGCCTACCTGATGGAAGCATTAAAACCATGGATAAACTTGAAGAACTCTTCCTCAAAAGGTGGAGCGTTAAAGAAGACCCAAACATGCTACTCACCTGGTTATATGGGATTGCCAAACGTGAAAATGAATCAATAAGGGAGTTTCATACCAGATTTGAAGTCGTGCTCCAACGAATTCCCCCAAGCCATCAACCAAGAGATGATTATCTCATGCACCTTTACACTAAAACTTTCAATGGCCAGCTAGGGTATCTGCTTAGAGACAAGAATCCTCAATCCATTCAAGAAGCTCAGGAACTTGCCACCAAGATTGAAGGGAATCTTATGTCATCAAAGATTGAGCCTTTTGCCAACCCAAGAGGGAAGATAGATGTCAAACAGAAAGCAGTCCACAATGCGGAGCCTACCTCAGATCTGTGCACCAGTATCAGTAAGCTACAAGCTTCAATAGATAGCATTATGAAGAATCAAGAGGAAATGATGAACAGGATCGTGAGACTTGAAAGGTCCCAGACCTAGGAACCTAGACCTCCTTTCAAGGGGCCGTTTCAAAAAGGAAGTCAGAATTACAAACCGAAGAATGAAAATGAAGTCCCAAATACTTTGGCCACTGCGAATGCTGTAGATGAAAACCCTTGGTGTCTGGAATGCAGCGAAGCACATTGGGAAGATGAGTGCCTGTATAATGCTAACCAACAACAAGTCAACACCTTTGACTTCTTTTCAGAGTGCCCTCAGATAAACATCACCGATGAAGAACATCAACAAGCCCTGAAAGAAGCAGTACAAACAACAAGGTTAGCAATAATCAACAACTTGGACCCAGAATCACGAGAAAAATTGAAGAAGCAATAAATCCAAGTGTATCGGAGGAAGAACCCAAGCCAAACTACAAGCAATCAATCAAAGACTCCTGAAGTTCCTCCTCCTCGAAAACCCAAAGCTGATAAGATTACTCTTGATTTTGACTTGGAAGGAACTTTGGCAAGGTGCATGTGAACGTTCCTCTGAAAGAAGCCATTAAGATCCCCACAATCAAGGATCGTTTCAACAAATTCTTCTCAGGAGCTCCTGAACCTGAGGACCCCCCAATCATGCTGCAAGCAAATCATTTCAGAATACATTATGGTGATAATCCTCCTTTCTTCATGACTCTTGCAATGAATAATAAATATCTCAACAACTGCATGCTAGATACAGGTGTTGGTGCCAATATGATGTCCCTTAAAGTCATGCAGCAAATGGGCCTAAAAACAACGAGGCCTTATAGAAATGTTTGTGGATTTGAATCCAAGTCTATACCCACACATGGTGTGATTGAGAACATTGAAGTACGACTAAAGGAATTTCCTGAGAAGGTGGTTTACATAGACATAATAGTCTTTGATGTCCCAGATGTGTGGGGAATGATTTTTTCTAGAAATTTTGGAGCAATGATAGGGGGGTCCCTCGAAATGGATCTCACCTTTTTGCAACTACCTTTGAAGGATGGGACGACTGGATGATTACTCAACGTACCACTGACTGGAACACATGTGCATGATGTTGCCCCTGCTAAAAATGAATAGCAAAAGGATGTGATACAAACTCTTTAGGAATACTCTCCAGAAGACATGCCCTTTACCTCAGAAGAAGAGTTTTATCAGATTGAGTGGCCCAAGAAGGAAGAGTACCAGCAACTTCTAGACCAATTTCAGAATAAAGAGGTAGGGACGATCAAGATATTGAAAAGACCAAAGGATGAAGATGATGTTCAGATACGTCCGTCCCAACAAGAAGATTTTACTTCAGAATCCCACCCACCTCCCTCAGTACAATACACCAGAGTTATTCAAGAAGATGAGAAACGCAAGATCCGAAAATACAAGAAGGGAGACTTAGTGTGGATGTGGGACATTCAGAAAGGAGAGCCTACTAATGCAAAGGGAAGTAAACAATCTTGGCTTGGACCTTTTGAGGTGAGAATGGAATCAGTAAATGACTCATATTACGTGTCCACCTTAGAAGGAAGAAGACGCCCATTACCCATTAGTGGACACCTTCTCAAACCCCACCTAGGAGGTGGGACATGATCATACAGGTAAGTAATCACTTCCTCATTGTTTTTTTACTGTTATATATGCATCTTGTTTGTTTTCTTGTTTTACTGCCTCATATGCACATTTATTTACTGCCTTATATGCACATTTACCATGTATATGCTATTGCTTTACGGGGTGGCAATACCACCCCGTCTTTTTTCACTGATGCCTTTCATCGAGTGTGAGCAGGTCACAGGTCTACATCAAAGATTGTTGAGGTTCTCATGCGCTCTACAGTTAGCACATGTCCCCGAGTTGGAGCCAGATGTTATCCCCGATATCTAGGGATAACTAGGAGATCATGTCTCGAGGCTCACATGATCCCAGACATGGAGTACGAGAGTGGTTTGACTTGAGCATGGCCCTTGAAGGCCCATTTTTCTTCTTCTCAGCCAGACTTGTCCTGTCAGCAGTAGCAGCTTCCATCACCACCGACTTGGACTTGCATCGGAGAGGGCTCTTGCTCCATGAGGTAATTGGTCCGAGGTATCATGGTATGTGTCATATTTGATCGTTATAACCTTCTTATGTATGCATTAGGTTCCTTTCATTTCGGATGACTGCTTGAATCTTACACTAATCCACTTGACCATTGTTGGGGTGATTGATGGGATAGCTTAGCAAGTTGGTATTCATGGCTTTTGGTTAGCTACCAAGGGGAATTTGTAGAGCCATCGTTCGCTCCCTCCATCTTATCACTTTTTCATCTTAAACCCCACTCATCCATCCCATTCCCCTAGTCTGGCCATTAGGATGACATTCCAGGGTACTTTTTGTCTTGTGGGAAGAAGGGGCTAAAGGCCCAGGGGGTAAAAGCAGCTGGTAAAAGATAAAAGCCATAGGAAATCAAAACCTAGAGATGCTTCACCCAGGGGATCCCCGAGAAGGCAATAAAAAGCCTCTCGATAAGAAACTGAGGGACCCTAAGAAAAATGATAAACAAATAAATGCAAGACCTAACCAAGAGGATGGGAGGTCTCATCACGAGCCGGCCCATTATGTTCACAGGTATTTAGCAGTATGACATTGCCATCATATGGTTACCAAGCCAGGGCAGTGACCTTTGGTTGCATGGCCAAAGGAAAGGGGGTCTCATCATGAGCCAACCTTCTCATTTCTGTGAAGATACTAGTGGGTAACGCTGTCAGCTCTTGCCACCAAGCCAAGGCAGTGTCCTCTTCGTCAGGGCTCGTAGTAAAAAAGCAATAAAAGAAAGATAAGGCAATAAGGGCTTGGAAAAAATGAATCCATGACGGGTACATCTCGCCTCCTACAAAGGCACCCACAGACAACACCAACCTTTGGTCTTACTATAACTGGACATCTCCAAAACCATATCATCTCATTACACATGGCTTGAATGATCCTTTGAGGGAACTTTCCACTGCTTGTGGGTATTAGCCCAATAGGTTGTCGTGTTGGGTTCCTTAGCTTTGTATGGTAGATCTGTGTAATGTCTTTGAGCTCTTAGATGATGTGATATGGATTTCATGCATATGTTTGATAAATTTAATGATGAGATATGATTTACATTGTTATGATGTCTAGGACTGATGAGCCCATGGAACATTTTCTAGCTTTGTTTGTCTTGTCTCGCAAACAGATGCCTCATCAGTGGAACATCTCCTTTGACTATCTCATGCTGGGCAATAATCTGTGAGAGGGAACTTCTTACCTTGATACATTTAACCTTTACCCCTTTAGAGAACCAGATTACATAGGGACGTCTCCCTTGGACTAGCCATCCTAAATAGAAAGAGCTCCCCATCGAGGTGACAGTGGGTGGGGAAGCTCCTGTTACGCCGGTTTCAAGCCTTGACTCAAGCCACTTAAACCTCTCCTACAAACCGTGCGATAACAGGACACGTTGCTAAGAACTGTCCTACCAGAATGAAAGAATACAAGAGGATAAATAAAAAAATACATCAAGCCCATGCAGTTGAAGGTGACAAGCCACCCAAAAAGTTAACTAAAGAAGAGATTGAATATTATGTTTTGTTTCCATCCCTCTTAGGATCTATGACACCTGGAGATGATACCTGTAACATCCACAAAAATAAATTATTTTGAAATCTGAAATTTGCTTAGGAAATTACTTCCGTTTTTAGTAAATTCAAAATTGGAAAATTATTTCCATTTATGGCAATTTCCAATTTCCAATTTCGTTAATTGTAATTGATGATTATGACTATTGGGTAGAGATTTGATTTGACCCAACTAACTATTTGACTATGACACTTGTATGAAACAGAATATTTTATATTTAATGTTGATGGAAAAATGGAACAGACAAGTTAAAATCAACTAACCATGACTCCATGAGAGGGGAACATGTTGGAACTACCTCAGGGATTAATGTGACAAGTGGAAAATCAGGAATTTGTCCATTGGCAGCTCCTAATAATCAGGGATTCGGAGAGCTGCAAAAATTCCCAAGGGGAAAAAAGACCTAAGCACAAGTTCTTTTGGATATATATAGCATATGGGAGGAGGCAAGACGTTGCCTAGTATGCTCGAGAGGAATGAACTCTTGTTGTTATGAACACTGCTTTCTGAGTGTGAGGCAAGGAGAAGTTACTAAAATTGAAATACTTTTGCTGATGAGGATTTTGGAGTTCTCCCTCATGGATTCATGGTTAGGCTAGGGGGTGAACGAGACAAGTGAATTGGCTATTCTATTATAAGGTTGGGAGGAACTTGGTTGTTCCATTTTTTGTTTGGAAATTGTTCAGATATGTCTATCTACCCCTTCTTTGTTCAAATGTTATTTGGGATTATTGGCTAATAGGATTTCATCTGTTTAAATATGAATGAGGTACTTTGTTTTATTAAATTTTGAAGGAATGTAATGAAAAGTAGGATACACCCTCACATTTTAACTGTAACTGTTGAGTAAAAATTTCTAAGTATTTTGGTTGAAATGAAAATCAAATGGTGGAAATGTATTAGGAAATATAACTGTGTTAAATAGGTTATTACTTTATTATATTGTGCTAGGAATCACTACCAGATCGATGCATCATATACATCTGGCTATCCTAGTGCAAGTGAATATCAGGTTAAGTAAACACTATTGTGGAAGTAAACATAATATTTTAAGAACATTTACATACTTATACTTACATATATATATCCTTGTGGGTTATCTCTTGATTTTGGGTGATTTACCCTATTGAATTAAATTACTGTTGCAAATGATTGTATACAATAGGAGATAACTATGTAGGTAGATATATACATGTGTCTGTGTGTGTGTGTGTGTGTAAATATAACCATACGACTTATATGACTCACTTTAAAAGCCTATTGTATGTATATCACTAGGTACTAATCATACAATGGAAGATGAATAGTCTAACTACTCATCAACTGGAAATGAAATACTGGGAAGTAAATAGTCTAACTAGTCATATACTAAGTTTTGGAAATGATAAATGAAAAATGAACAATATAATTCAATGAAAACGTAGTTTTGGAATGAAATATCAGAGAAGTGAAAGCCCGATGAATTTAGAAGATAGAGATTCTGGAACCCTCTAATTTATATGCACACATTTTGATAAGTTCAAAATTTCATAGCTTTATTAACAAATAATAAATCGTTCCAACCTCTGTATAAGTTAGACTGAAATAAAGAATCTACTGATAGATCTTTCATCCAAGTCAACTATTTAATATTAAACAATGGTGTAGTCTACTCACATCGTCCTATTACACAGCAAGAGAGTTTGGTCTTTAGGTCTTTCTTTAAAAATTGAAGATACAGAGACAATGGATCGGTCGTCGTTATGAATGAGCAAGTTCGCTCACGATGGTAGCATTCTAGATTTAGAATCATATCTATCTTTAGAAAACTTAGGAACTCTCTTAAGAGAGGCGTTATGGAACCTGAATACCTTTTGTGCGTATGGCAGAGACTTGAGTCTCTAACTATGCATAGTCGAATGTCCCTGCAAGGAAAACAAATTATTGTTATTAATTATTCAACAGAAGTAAAATGAGTGTACCCTTCAATAGAATAATGTAAGACAGGAAATGGTTATACCAAGTTCACTTAACTTAGGACTCAGGAACCCTAATGTATTTTCCCTTTCGCATTTTGGGTTCAGCAGACGCCCCAGACCGAAGGGGGAAGGTGGCCAAAGAACCTCCTTATGGGTACCATCACAACAAAAGGGTCCCATCATTAGAATTGGTTACCAAATTTATCTAAATCAAACGCTTCAGGATAGAAATAAATAAATAACATTAGCATTGTAAATCCGAGCTGCATGGGTTTGCGCAATGCGAGTAGGCCAAATGCATTGCCCAAACTTTAAATACAGAGTAAGTGTTATATTCCAATGACGTTATCAAAATATAACATAGACCGATTGTCTGTGTTAAAGAGGATGTTTTCATTCGAAGTTTAAATACAGAGTAACATTCTTGCCGAGTTTACCAGGATCGAATGGTATTTGTCATACACAGACAACAATGATAACGAAATGAAAACGATGACCCAAATTTAATTACATATCCAAATAATTGCATGTTGCAGAGTATTTTCTTAAAATTAATTTATTCGATTCACAAAATTCCCCAATATCTATTTATATATGGATATGCCGAATGAAAATACAAGAATCTTTCCAAAGGAAAATTACAGTCGTAAGAGTCAACTAGTAGTTTGGGGAATCTACGGAATGGAAGAATTTCAAGAAAAATCTCAATACAAAGGTACCCAATAGAGACAGGAAACGCTATTAAATCCTACCAAATGGAATTTTCTTTAACTTGGACAAAATATAACATACAATACACAGTGTGGATTCTACCCTATCAAATTAACTTTTGAACTAGAACTCTCGCATGGTTTCACAGAGGTACAACACCAGATAACAATGTTTAAAGGTAAGGGTAACCCATAAAACAGAATAGAGAGACAATGAAAAACCCCATAAGTAAATACAAATACGTTATTGCATGATGAAAATGCATGCGTAAGATTGTGGAAGCCGAAAACAAAAAAGGTAGAGTACCGAGAAGGTTCCGAAGGGATTAAGAATAAAACAACAGTGAAGTCCACTTAACCAGAAGAAAGAATAGACCGGGGATTTATGAAGAGAATAACGATAATAGGAAAACTTCAAAAAAATTCATAATAAGAGTTACAGTATAGAGGGTTTCTTCCATTGTAACGAAAACCCCGAAGTTCCATCCAACTACTAGAATACAGAAGCATCGTGAACTTACCATGATGGTCAAGTAGAGTTGCCTGCTTCCACCAGGTGAAATTCCTCCAAATCACTGACCTCCCTCGCTGAGAAAACGCAGAGCTCATTCAGGAATTCACCAAAACAAAACAAACAAACTCATCTAGCCTAAAAAACTTATACTATGCAAAATAAATGTCGAGGGTACAAAGACTGGCCCTAGCCATGTGATTGGGAAGAGATGGAATGATTATACTGGACTAGGGGTCAAGTGATAACCATCGAATTTTGAACTCACGGGATATCCATTAATGGATGGTTCAGGGGTTTAACTCATGTCTGACAAGAACCCTTTTTTTCATATTAGGAGATGAGAAATAAAGGACATTCCCTTCCTGACATGACAAACTGGACTATTTAACCCTAACTGCTACTTTTTGGTTAATACATCGTTCAGATGAGACATCGTTCAATTGAGACATCTTTCGTTTGAGACATCTTTCGGTTAAGGAAGAGTTAAATGAGTTGGTATGGTTTAGTTTTGTTAGTAAAACCTTGGTGTCAATAGTAACTGGAAGATAATTACCCAGCCAATAATCACAAGGGATTCGTTTGATTTATTTGGCCAGGTGAAGTATTGTCACAGACCTTATGTTAAGCCGATAACATTTCACGAAGGATGTATACTCCCGGCCTCGTTACATTGTGCAATGGTTTATGAGTGTTATTTCGAAAGTCAAATGAGTTTTTCCCTTGTGTGCAAGCATATAAGAGTATGCTTAGGCAAGAGTATAGGATCATAAGCCCTAAGTCTAATATAATATATAGATATATATATGTAGGTATTAGAATAACTTTAGGACTAAAGGTTAAATGTTGGAATGTGGAGATTTTATTCATATGGGAACTCTGTTTAGTATGAGAAATGTCCATAAATGAGCTTTCATCGTTGATAGTTAGAACATAAGAGATATCGCAGAGACTAACAATGGTGATAAATACTACTTTCTCTTAACTACGAGTCTGCTAAAAGTAATTTGGAGATTAATGTTCCATAGGAAAAAAAAAATATTTTGGCAAATTTGGGGTACATTACAATACCTAGCTCATAGATAGAGATGTCTCTATGCACATGATAGGTCATAAAGACATTCTCTCTATCGTTATAGAAAAGGACTTTCGCCATAAATTTTCACTTGGAGATGATTATGAGTACCCTATCAAAGTAATGGGAGGCTCCACCTATAAACTTGATTCAAGAACTCCCATAAGAATGAAGGATGTACTTTATGTACCAGGTTTGACAAAGAACTTACTTTCTATCCCAACTCTAGATAAGAAAGGTTTCATGGTTTCATTCATAGATGGTGAAGTTCTTATGTGGCCTAAAGGAAAAAATATAGAATATGTAGTTGTTATTGGAACATAAGAAGGTGGGTTGTACAAGTTAAAAGGTCACTCTACTAAAAGTCCTTGTGAAATTTGGCATAGAATACTAGCCCACATCAACTACAAAGCCTTACCATATGTAAGCAAGGTAGTTACAGATTTACCATAATTAAAGGTTTATCATTAAGGTGTATGCAAGGGATGTGCAAAAGGAAAGAACATAAAGAATCCCTTTCCAAAGAGAGACAGTAAAGAAGAAGGAATATTGGAGCTTATCCACTCAGATGTATGTGGTACAATGCCATCAACCTATCTAAGGGGGTATGTATACTATGTATCCTTTATTGATGATTACTCTTATAAGACTTGGGTTTATTTCTTGAAGTCAAAAGATAAAGTACCTGGAAAGTTCAAGTAATTCAAAGCCTTGGTAGAAAACCTCTCCGAAAGGAAAATTAAGATACTCAGGTTAGACAATGGAGGAAAGTACACTTCAAATGAATTTGGAATCTTTTGCAGAGATGTCGAGATTAAGAGGGAGCTCACCACTCCCTATAATCCTCAACAAAATGGTGTAGCAGAAAGAAAGAATAGAACGATTATGGAAGCAGTAAAGACTATGATTCATGATCAAGATATTCTAATGCACTTATGGGTTGAAGAAACAAGAACAACAATATATGTCAAAAACAGATTATCCCATAGTGCACTTGGATTCAAAAATCCCAAAGAAATGTTCACTAGAAAGAAGCCAGAGGTAAAATGTCTCAAAATAATTGGTTGTCGAGTATTTGTACACATTCCAAAAGAAAAGAGAGCTAATTTGGATCCTTCGAGAAAGAAGTGAATATTGTTTGGATACTATGAGGTCTCTAAGTCCTTCAGAATCTACATACTAGGTTACCATAATATTGAGATAAACAAATATGTAACCTTTGATGAAGATGCATCACTAAAAATATCAAGGAAATTCCATCTTGAAGAAGCATATGAAAACGAACTTGTAGCTCCCAGAGTTGCAGAACACATGAAGGAAGTTACAATTATCCATGACGATGAGATTCCAGAAGATCATGATATGATAAAATCTCAAGAACCTCCCTATATGACGATCTCTCACAAGATAAAGCCATCTTGGGAAAGAGAACTTATTCAATATGTATATAAGTATGGTGCCCTAGAAGGAACCATGAGACAAAGCAAGAAACCTAAGCCATTCTCCAGTTATATGACCTTGATGTGTGATATCGTGGAAAAGGAACCTACTTGCATTGAAGAATTCGTTCAAAAGAAAGAATGGATGGATGCCATGATAGAAGAATACTAGTCCATTATAAAGAATGATGTATGGGGATTAGTTCCCAAACCAAAGAACAAATATGTGGTATTGTCCAAGTGGGGATATACAAAATAAAACATTAATCATACGAAAGTATTGAAAAACATAAGGCAAGATTTTTGGCTCGTGGATTTTCTCAGAAGGAATGTATTGACTATGAAGAAACATTTTATCATGTATCCAGACACACTTCTATTAGAACCATCATAGATCTTGCAGCCAAAATGAAGTGGAAGTTACACCAGATGGATGTGAAAACAAATTTCTTAAATGGTCTTATTGAAGAACAAGTGTACATATAACAACCACAAGGGTTTGATGTTGAGGATAGAAGGACTCATGTTTTCATATTGAAGAAAGATTTGTACGGGTTGAATCAAGCTCCTAGAGATTGGTACGATAGAATTAATAGTTTCCTAACGATCTTGGGCTTTACCAAGAGTAAATTTGATTCTAACATTTACTTCAAGGTTATGAATGATGAGCCAGTTATATTGCTAATATATGTGAATGATTTATTCTTGACAGGAGAAGAAAGGATCATCACAGATTGCAAGAATAAGCTTGATGTAGAGTTTGAGATGAAATAGCTAGGCCCGATGCATTATTTCTTAAGTGTTGAAGTTTGGTAGAGCCTAGAGAAGATCTTTCTTAACCAAGGGATGTATGCAATTGAAATATTTAAGAGATTTACATGTTGGAATGTAAAGTCATGAACACACTCATGGAAATGAATTTGAAGCTCTTGGTTGATACTTCATCAGAGTTGGTTGATGCTACTCTATATAGACAGATTATTGGATCATTTATGTATCTGATGAATACCAGGCCATATATATGATTTGTTGTAAACACCTTGAGTCAGGATTTGGTGGAGCCCGGACGTGTTCACCTTGTAGCTACAAAGCATGTGATGAGATACCTTAAGAGTTTGTTGGATTATGGTCTCTATTATAATGGAGATCATGAATTCAAGTTGTATGGTTATAATGATTCATATTGGGTTGGAACCGCTTCAGACAGGAAGAGAACTTCAGGATGTTATTTTAGTTTGGGGTCAGCCATGGAAAAGAAGGAAGAAATCCAGTATTTCTCTCAGCACAACAAAAGAGTAATACATTGCATCATGTTCCACCAGTTGTGAAGCCATATGGCTTCATAATTTGTTGGAAGGTTTGTTCGATCTGGAGATGGATGCCACCGTGATTCTATGTGATAACCAAATTTGTATAAAAATGACAGAGAACCCAGTGTTCCATGATAAGTCAAAGCACATAGATTTCTGGTATCACTACATTTATGATATGGTGCAGAGGGGAGTTGTAAATATCCAATATGTTGGCATAGATGAGAAGGTTGCATATGTTTTGAACAAGCCTCTATCTCGAGTGAAGTTTGATTACTTCTGAGACAAGCTTGGTGTTGTTCAAAAGGAGCTCCCTCGAAAGGGGGAGTGATGTTGATTACTATGGCATCCTGACCAACAACGGGTAGCTCCATTAGGATTTTATATCCCAGGGGATTGATCATCCCTGAGAAGATCCTAATGGTCTGGAAAGGATGTTCTATCAGAGTACCTGTGCACGTACATGCCAACTATGCTTAGTAGTGGTAGATCTGTTAGGATTTTATATCCTAGGGAATCTTATGATTCATGTGCAGATCCCGAAGGTCCGGTAAGGACAGTCTGTCAGAGTACCATGTAGTAGCTTGTTAGGATTTTATATTTTATATCCTAGGGAATATTATGATTATTGGGTAGATCCTGAAGGTCCGATAAGGACGGTCTGTCAGAGTACCAAAAATTTTGTTGTTGATGCACCTGCCTCATTTTGTTGCCACATAATGATGACATTGTTGTTCTAGCATAGTGTTATTGATGATGTTTTTGTTCCATCCTTGTGTTGTTGATGATGTTGTTGTTCTAGATTCATGTTATTGATGTTGATATTTCAGCTTCATGTTGTTGATGATGATGATGATGATGTTACTCCAGCTCCATGTTGTGAACGATGATGATATTGATGATGAGAAAAGCTTTCAATGATTTATATATGTGTGAGTCGGTGTTCCAGATGTTGGTGAAGATATTGCCCTCTCCTTCTCTTGATGATGTTGTATTGGGTCATGTTAGTATAATACCCTTCTCGTTAAGGGGGAGTGTTGAAATATTGTAACTTCAAAGAATATTCTAATTATATTTGTGTTATTATCTTATAGATCAAATCCCCTTTTGCAGATTGATCATGTCAGGTCTTGTATAAGATCAAATCCCCTTTTTTGTATTGGTCAAACCATATTTATATGGTGGTATTTGTAAATTTTGACCCTAGTGTTTATAAAGTGGTTTAAACCGCTTCTAGAAGTAGTCGGACTGACTAAGTGAAGATACATAAACCTAGCACCTCCTAAACTAGTATTTATATGTGAGGATGGTGCCTCACTTGTACACACTCGCACTCACTCATCTAGTGTGCATAACTTGAAGGAAGTTGTAGTTGTAGGAGGAAGGAGAAGAGGGGTGCATGCTCAGTCTTGGTTTATTCTTGGTGTTTTGGTATTAGTCTTGGCATTGTATTGGAAATCAATTATTGAGGAATTTTTTGATGGGTTTTCTCCCCCATGAGGGCTTCCTAGGATATAATGTTGCATACCTTGTGATTGTGTTTATTTCAGTGATCCTCTTTGTGTTATTTTTTTGGAAATGCATTGAATGCTCATATTATTTGGAAATAACCTAATAACAATAGTAAACAATTAATAGTATCATTATCTCGTGTTGTTGTTTTGTAGCCCTACGTGGAAATACTTTAAGACATAAAATCCATTCCTTAGTTTTATTGGTATGTGTGGTAGATGAAAGGGAAAGATAACTATCTGCTTTCTTCCCTCTAATTGTTCCTTGATGAAAGACTATTTACAAATGTTGCACTATAATTCCTCATTGGTAGGTTAAAAGAATGTAAGATTGACTTAGATACATCCTTATCGAGACTATTATCCTAGAGAATTGACAAGCACCATGGTTGGGTACCTAGGTGTCTTGGTAGATGGAAATATGTCCATAGGATTGATAGTTATTTAGTATTTACATTTAGGTTAATGCTAGGACCTGGAGTACAACATGTTCCATTCAATATGTGTGGTATCAATGGTTGGCCCAAAGGTATGGTTACTTCCCAGATGGTATATTGTTCAATATAACAATGATACAAATGAATCGAGGAGCATGGAAACTTTCTAATTCTGAAATGGAAGTGATTTTCTTCAGTGAATAACAATCAGTTGGTTATCATAACAGTGAAAAATACAATCAAGTTTCATTATTTTCACTAGAGAAGCCAGGGGTTTTTTGAAGACTTAATTTTGGAGTGGAAAGGTGGGTTGTAGTAAGAAGGATAGAGATGTTTTTCTAGATATAGCAGAGAGTTGATTTTGGAGTTTTTCCCAAGGGAAGCTAATGATAGTCCTTGTGGCAGAAACATAAGTCAAATGATTGTGGACAAACAAGGTACATTTTGTGATTTTTGTTGAATAAAACAAAAATTGACCATATGGAAATTTGAGTCACATATTGTATTTATAGAATGTATATGATGTTATAAGCTTGTATCTTTCCTAGATTTGATACTTCAGAGAAGTATTTTAGTGGTACCTAGGGATTGTTTTTCAATGCTTGTACCTGGTATCTCCATGAGATGGACTGTTAATTGTATGTACCTATATCTATGTATGTAACATGTAAAGGGCATATCGTTGTAAGACCTGGATAGATATGCATACACCTTTACCATGTCATCGTGATGATTTGGATAACTTATATGGTATATTACAAAAACCTTTGTTATAGAATTGGTAAACACTTGGAGGAGTAGGCCATGTGTTGGTTGGACGCTCTATGAGTTGACCATGTTGGTTTTAGACTTTGGAAAAAAAATAATCTCTTTTACATTCATGGGGAGTTCGTCACGATATTGAATGAACCTTGTACATGAAGGACATCCTATTAGATCGATGTTTGCAGTGGCTAGGTACCCATGTATTATGGTGGATGGTTCTTCATTTATATGTACTTTGACAGTTTGGTGATAAGCACATAATTGAGGTACGAGATGTAAGCTCTAGGGTAGACCAGGTATAGTCTTTTCTTATTAGGAAGTTCTTCAATTCATGGTGGAGAATTTTTTGTATATGACAAGATGACGATGAATACCTAACCTAACAAATATTAAGACAAGTAGTCATTAAGGGAGAGTCTTGGAATTATTAACTCCTACTTTTCTTATGTGTGATCATATATGTGATTGTTATTATTATTGGTCATTGTGAGGTACAGTTTGTCTCCATGTAAGGATTTTACTTCTATGTCTTAGGAGGTTGTTGGATCTATTTGGATATGAAAAATTATTTCCAACTAGATGGCCCCTATTTTGGAGTGTGGTTGACATTTTATCTCATTTGTTTGTTAGTTTTTTAAGATAGTGCATCAATCTTAATCCAAAGCTTGATGTATTTATATGTAAAAATATTTTATGTTAGTAGATAAAGTAAACTCATTTTAGTGTAGGTGAAATAATATAATGTCTACCTTCCCATTTCTCCATACTAACCTCAAATAAAATTGAATTTCCCATTTCTCTCTGCAAACTACTACAACCACGTGCATGTATCTTTCTTAATTTTCCTTTTGTAATGTATGTTTAGTTTAATAGATATCCCTAGAACTCAACCTTTTTTCTAACCTCACATTCTTATAAGTTTTGTGCATTAGGCTTGGGGATAATCTTGTGAACATCAACATCGATGATTTTCTTTAATTTGGGAGACAAATTCACATGTATTTTTTATTAAAAAATGAATCAAAAAACTTTTGGAAAACATAAATCAATAAAAATCATTCTCATTTATTTATTGGTTATAAATTGAGCAATGAAACTTGCAGAAAACATACATCAACATCAATCATTCTCCAAAAATTTGTATACAGTTTTACATCTGTTTATTGTTTAAAAAATAAGCACTAATAGGAAACATATACTAGCAATCCACCAATAAATGTGCATGAGTTAAAGTAAGCATAAAAAAAAGAAACAATGTACAATGGAGAAAATGTGCAATGAAGTAAAAACTCCATTCCCAACTCTACATTCCATACAAACAACCTCATCTATCACGTGGGATACGAGAAAAGTGACATAAAACCTCCATTGTCAACTCCACATTGCATACAGAGGGCCTCATGCATTACATGGAATACCAATGCACCCACTCCACCCCTTATTGAGATATGATCAAACTGAGTATTACATGAGGCAACATAAGAAAAATAATGTGAAGTGGAGAAATCTTGCAATGAAGTAAAGCTCCTTTGTCCACTCAATATTACATTTTGGTTTGTTAAAAACCATAGAAAGGGACACAATTATAACATGGAACTGAAATGACTACCCTTCACCCAAAGAGGATACAAAATATTAAAAATAGTATAACCAACATACCTGGCACCCACTCCCCATTAACACATGATCAATCAAGGGTTACACATGCCTCTCTGTGTTTTATAGTTGCATACCCTTTTACCATGGTAACATGAATAATTTTTTTCTCCAAGGACAACCTCATAGGAAAACTCAACTGATGCTTCCAAACATTAATGGATGGCATACTTACAAAACGTTTTGGCATAGAGTAGTGTGTCTAACCTATGGGAATTTGAACTAGTCACCTACCAACACAAAAATAGAAAAATTCCCAGCAACATTAGTGACTGACTAGTTGAGATAAGACATTGAGCTACAATAACATGAATATACAAAAAAGAATAACACTAATACACAAACTATTCGAGAATGCACTCCTCTTTAACTTTTAATGGCCATAATTATTTAGAAGGTAAAAATACAATATTTTTTTATTCTATTCAAGTAGAATATAAGTTGGATAAGAAACCTGATTGCTCCATGGAATTGTTGCATAAATATAACAACCCTCTAAAGAACCCAAAGAAAAGGAATTGATGCATTTAGGCCTTGTAGATAGATTTTAATTATGAGAATCAGAAGTGAAGCAAGGCCCAAGACAAGTGTTGTCTTGACATCTCCACGTGACCTACTTCTAGGTGATAGGAAATTTGAGGGGGGAACTATGACCAACATGAACTGGATGAATGTTGAATCTCTTTGTTTATCAAATTTTATGTTGGTATTAGTTCCTTGTCAAATTTTTTGTGAGTCGGGGTTATTATTTTTCATAGTTCCTTTGTCAATACTCTTGTTTGTTATAGTATATATTGGTCAAAGTTTATGTCCATTTGATTTCCCTCATTAGAATTCCTATTTCTCAGAGTTCCTATGAGACATAGCTCCTTCATCAAAGTTCTTATTGACCATTTATGAAATAGTGCTTATGTATATGCACAATATGTAAATGCACATATACAGAAGGAGGCTTATGTAAATGCATATATACAAAAGTAGGCTTCTACATATGCACATTTACCAAAACTAAAATGCACATATACAGTAGCTTGTTTTCGTAAATGTGCATATATGGAAGCATTTTTGTATATTATCCACATATTGGCTTAGTGTGAATGCACATATATGAAATCATTTCATATATGTGCATTTTGGATTCCCTGAATGCACATATAGGAAATCTTGCTTCCATAAATGCACATATAGAGAAGAAAGTTTTGTATATCCGCATTTACCAAAACCAAAATGAATGTATATGGTAGCTTGCTTCCATAAATGTGAATATATAGAAGCAATTTCATTTATGTACATTTCAGATTTTGTAAAGCATGCACATGTAGAAGTATTTTTTATATGTTCATATGCATAAGCCTACATGCATATGTGCATATACAGAAGTAGGCTTTCATATATGTGCATTTACGAAAACAAGCTATAGTATATATGCATTTTGGCTTCTGTAAATGCGCAAATTTGGAAGCTTGATTCCATAAATGCACATATACGGAAGTAGGGTTCTGTATATTTGCATTTACCAAAACTAAAATGCACATATACAATAGGTTTTTTACATAAATGGACATATATGGAAGACTTCCATATATGTGCATTTTGGCTTACTTAAATGTGTAGATACAAAACCATACTTGAGTAAATGCACATATACAACCAACTTCTGTATATGCACATTTACAAAAGTCAAATTGTTTTTGTGATGGAAGCGCTTCCATATATGTGTAATTTTTAAATGTGCATATATGGAAGTATAATCTTGTATAGTCACATTTACCAAAACAAAAATACACATATATGGAAACATGTTTGTATATGCACATTTTTTCTTTTGTAAAATGTGCATATCTGAAAGCCTTTCATATATGTGCATTTTGACTTCCATAAATGCACATATACAAAATCTTACTTCCATAAATGTGCATATACAATAGACTTCCTTATATGCACATTTACAAAATCCAAAATGTTCATAAAAGGAAGCACTTTTGTATTTGAGCATTCTGTAAATGCACATATACAAAAGTAATGGTTCCTTGCTTTAATTTCCTTTGTGGGGTATTTAGGGTGTCTCTAAGACCCAGGAAAAGCATAATCCTACAACATGGATGTTAGAGGTTAACTCTATGTCTACTAAACAACGTATTAGTGAGGTTTCATGTATGGTGGGTGTCGTGTATGGTCACATGTTATTTATAAGACAACAACCCCTTGTTGATGTAGAATGTCAATTTTTCGATAGAGAAAGAAAAACTATGATGTATTCTTGAATTGAATATGCTTTAGCACAGGTAAGGAATCACAGGTCTTATTGAAAGTGATCTGAAAATTACTAACTATATTTGTTAGATTCTCATTAGGGGAATTTAAATGTAAAAAATCGACCATAAAATGAAAAATGTACCAAAAAAATAAAATTAAAAGAACCAATAGTATTCAAGATGATGATGTCAACCATAAAGGTAAATATTTTTAGAGGGAAATGAAGAAAACTATTTTTTTTAATTGTATTTTCGACTTATATCTTTATAGACTTACTCAAATTTGATGTGTAGGCACCCATTGGATGAGGAATTAAATTATGTATCCAATGAGTACCCAATATGTATGCTTTTGATAGGCCCATAGTGAGATAAACTAGAAATCCATTAAACATGTTGTTTTTATGCATTTCCAATTTATCTCACTATGGGTCTATCAAAAGTATGCAAAGTGAGTACTCATTGGTTGAGGAATTTAATTTTACATCCAATGAGTTCCTCCTGCACTTCAAATTTGAGTAAATATATAAGGAGATAAGTCAAAAGTACAATTTAAAAAATTAGTTTTTTCCCTTCCCTTTGAAAATTCATAACTCTTATTTTATTATTTTAACTATTATTTTATTGTTTTCCTTAGGAGGCCCATTTTAGACCTCAAATTTACCCTAATATTTCTCTTAAATTTGCACATTTTTAGCATATCTCAATTTTCCTTAAAATCTTACAAAACAAAATTTGTACTTCAAGCCACAAGCATCTATGAATGAGGTTGCATGTCCATTCTATAACATCGTGATATAATATGTTTTGAAACACTTGATTGCTAATAATTATATTAGGAATAATAAATCTAATATATTTCGAAATGATTGATTGCTATTAATTATATTGGACATAATAAATTTGACAAACTGAAAGGCTATTATTTAACAATATTTCTTCTTGTTTACTATTTTTTGGGTAGTGGTAGAACTCCCATATAACTCATTAGGGTTATTACATTGATGATAAATCCATGGGTAAATCATTCAAGAAATTTTCAAGGTCGTGGGTGTGGTACTAGTGGATTTTCCCAACAACCTGTGCTCTGAATGGTTTCATAACTTATCAATATGGAGATATGACAAAGCAAATTAGAATTCATAGCAAGCCTAAATTACAACAAGAATATGAAGACTTATTGAATGATTACTTTGGATATCACTATGACTTCTTGGTTGTTTTGGCTACAATTTCGGTGATATTGCATGTATTATTTGCAGTCTTGTTTTATATCTATAAGAAGATTCTATTTTCAAAAAATATGATGACCATATTTGGACTATGACAACCATCAATGTTTGACAATGCATGGTTGTAAATTCAAATTTGAATTGTTCTTGGGGTTTCACTTGCAAACATAGGTAAAGTATGCATGAAACATATTCAAAGTAGAGATGATATTCACTATCACAAACAACATATTCAAAAATATTTATTGGCCCCGTAGGAGCTGGTAAAGGTAAATCTAACAATAGATTAATGTATTACTTGGTCCATTTGAATAAACGGAATTTTTGAGTAGATGGGAACTTTTTTTTTAATGAGTAGAGGAGTTAACACATTCACAAAGATAACAACCATTGCGCTCATAAAAAATAAATAAGTTTCCATTTATTGTTCATATAATTTATAATGACAAGTTTCTATCCTTATTTGGTGGTCTCACATTTTCTTTGAATGAAAAGCTCCAAAGTTTTCGAAGTCCCCACGCAGGTAATAATATTTCATCACACAAACATTTCTTGAGTCATTCCAAAATTGTCTATTTACATAAGTTTACATTAATATGCATGACGAGGATGTCAAATTCCAATAATCATTACAAGAAATGTAGTGTCATCACATCAAAATTGCTACATTTATAGCAATATGAAAAACAATGAGACCTTAGAGAATCATTCCTTTTTTGGAACACTTGGAGTTACAACAATAAAGGCGAGGGAAATAAAAGCTGCAAAAACAAAGGAAATTAAAATATTCCTACTAACTAGTATTAGTCACAACTTTTTGTCCATGGAATATCATTGAGTTGGAGGCAACAAATCATTTATGTGTTGTCTAACATTCTTCCTTCAATTCATAATAAAAAAACTTGTCTCAGGGGTAGTAAGGAAAGTTGTGTTTGGTTTGAATCTCTCATTCTTTTGATTTTGGATGTATCCCTAAAATATATGATAAGGGTATATTATTGCTCCTTTTTTCTCATGTACCCCTAGTGAGAGAAAAAGATTTTGGATGTATCCCTAAAATATATGATAAGGGTATATTCTTGCTCCTTTTTTCTCATGTACCCCTAGTGAGAGAAAAAGTAGTCATTGATGATGTTTCCATTCTTATCTCTAGTTCATTTGAACCCCCAATAAGAATTTCTAAATTTTTCATTATCAACACTTTTTTCCAGGATCTAAAGATATGTTTTTGGTGTTTTTGCAACAAAGTGTTGCATTTTTTTTTAGCATAAACCAAAGAATTTGAAGTTGGCATTAAGACAGTTCTTGACTATCAAAAGATGGATGTATCCCTAAAATATATGATAAGGGTATATTCTTGCTCCTTTTTTCTCATGTACCCCTAGTGAGAGAAAAAGTAGTCATTGATGATGTTTCCATTCTTATATCTAGTTCATTTGAACCCCCAATAAGAATTTCTAAATTTTTCATTATCAACACTTTTTTCCAGGATCTAAAGATATGTTTTTGGTGTTTTTGCAACAAAGTGTTGCATTTTTTTAGCATAAACCAAAGAATTTGAAGTTGGCATTAACACAGTTCTTGACTATCAAAAGAAATATGCCCTTAGGAGATTTGATCGATAGGAACCGTTCCTTGTAAATATGACCAACAAATGAAGGTCATATTTCCTTTGTTGATCAAAGTTCCTTCGTCGTATCCTTGTGGTCATAATTCATGTTAGTTAGAGTTCTTGACTAACAAAGGAACTTTGACTAACATGAACTTTGAGATCCTCTTTCCTTATTTGTATAGGTTATATAGGTATCTCAAATGAATTAAAAATTTTATTATGTTGATGGTCTATTATAATGAAGGGACCTTGATCACAAAATTGTTTTTGTACATTTTTGTCCATGGTCTACAGAAGATGAATTTTTCCCTAAGAAAACAAAATTGGATCAGTTATGAAAATGTAGGTGAAGAAAAGTAGAAGAGAAACATTGTTAACAGGAGTGCTACAGGATTTTTCAAATGCTACTTTATTTAACCTCTAATTGAAAAGAACTATGCACATAGGAAATTTGACTAATATGAGTTATTCCTTAGAGATACGAACTACAAATGAAGGTCATAGTTCCTTTACGGGTCAAATTTCACTCGTCATAGTACCTATGATCATGTCTCTTTCTAGATAAATTTATTGACTTACAAAGGAACTATGAATTCATGAACTATTCTTTGGAACTACAACTGATAAAAAAAGGTCCTAAGTCCTTTGTTAGTTAAAGTTCCTTCATCATAGTTCCTGTCAGTTAGAGTTCTTGAATGAAAAAGAAAATATGAGCTTAGAAAGTTTGATTGACATGAAATATTCCTTAGATATACGACCAAAAAATGACGGTCACAGTTCCTTTGTCGGTCAAATTATTTTCATCATAGCCCATGGTCGGAGATCTTAACTAAAAAAGGAAATATGACCTCAGGAACATTAAATAATAGGAACTATTTCGTGGAACTATGATCGGAAAAAAAAAGGTCATAGTTCCTTCATCATAGATCCTATGGTCATAGATATTGTTAGTCAGAGTTCATGAATGACAAAAGAACTATTCCATGGAACAATGATCGGAAAATGAAGGTTGTAGTTCTATTGTCAGTCAAAGTTCATTTTCATATTTCCTATCTTCATAGTTCTTGTCTATTAGAGTTCCTAATTGACAAAAAAACTATGAACTTCGAAAGTTTGACTAATAGGAACTATTTCCTAGAACTACGATCAACAAAAAAAGGTCATAGCTCCTTTATAATTCAAAGTTCCTTCATCGTAGCCCCTGTCATTCAAATTTCATGTTTGACTAAGGAAATATTCTATGAAATTATGATCAACAAATGAAGGTCATAGTTCCTTTGTCAGTCAAATTTTCTTCATCATATATCCTATCAATTATCGGAACTATGACCTCAATAAATTTGAATGATAAGAACTATTCTCTAGAACTAGGAACACCAAATGAAGTTCATAGTTCCTTTATCAGTCAATGTTCGTTTATCATAATTCTTGTGGTCATAGTTCACATAAGTCAGAGGAACTATGACCTCGGGAAATTTGACTGAAATGAACTATTTCTTGGAACTATTACCAACAAATGAAGGTCATTGTTCCTTTGTCATAGATTTTGTAGTCATATTTCTTATATATCATAGTTCCTCACTAACAAAAGAACTATGACCTTAGGAACTTTGACTGATAAGAACTATTCCCTATAACAACGAATGATAAATGAAGGTTATAGTTCCTTTGTCGATCAAATTACCATCAACATAGTTCTTGTGGTCATATTTATTGACTAACAAATGAACTATGACCTCAAGAACTTTGACTGACACGACATATTCCCTGGAAATATGATCGACAAATGAAGTTCATAGTTCATTTGTCAACCTAAGTTACTTTGTCATAGTTCCTATGGTCATAGCTCATGTCAGCCAAAGTTCCTGACTAACAAAGGAACTATGACCCCAAGAACATTGACTAGAAGGAAATGCTACCTAGAATTACGATCAATAAATGAATTTCTCAATTCCTTTGCTAGCCAAAGTTCGTTTTTCATAGTTCCTGTGGTAATAGTTCATGTTTGTCAAATTTCCTAACAAACAAAGGATCTATGACCACAGGAAATATGACAAAGGAAGTGTGAAATTCATTTGTCAATCATAGTTCAAGGTAATAGTTCCTACTAGTCACATTTCTTGAGGACATAGTTCCCTTATCATTCAATAACTTTGACTAACATGAAATATGACAAAGAAACTATGAACTTTCTATAACCTCAAGAACTTTGATAGAATTGAAATATTCTTTATAACTATGATCGAAAAAAGAAGGTAATAGCTCCTTTATTGGTAAAATTCCCTTCATCATAGATCTTGTAGTCATAGTTCATGATGGACAAATGAACTATGACCTCAGGAACTTTCACTGATAGGAACTATCCGCTAGAACTATGACCAAAACATGAAAGTCATAGTTCCTTTATCGGTCAAAGTTCCTTCCTCATAGTTTCGGTGGTCATAGTTCATATTAGTCAAAGTTGTTGATTAACAAAGAAACTATGAACTTCGGAACTTTGACTAACATAAACTATTCCCTGGAACTACACTTGACAATTGAAGTTCATTGTTCCTATCAGTCAAAGTTCCTAACTGACAAAGGAAATTTGACTGATAGGAACATTAAGTTCCTCTTTCATGATCTTGTTTATTTATATAGGTATTTCAAATGAGTTAAAATTTTTATTCTATCAATGGGCCCTTCTAATGACGTGACCCTAATCACAAAATTGATGTCATACATTTTCTATTTGTGGTCTACAAAAGATAATTTTTTTGTTGGGTATGTGTTATATTCTTTGCACGAGTAGTAGCGTTTGAGCGCCTGCGCCGGGCGCGTAGGGGGGTAAGAGGGGGGGTGCAAGGGGGTGGAGCCCCCTGCGTGGGGGTTCGGGGGCAGCGCCCCCGAAAAAAAAAATTTGGGCCGACATATTTTCGCCGGGCCGACATATTTCTGGGACGACATAGTTCCGGGACCACATGATATTAGGTGGTTTTTTGGCACATGGTTTTTGCCGATGGTTTTCTATTTCCGGTTAAGGAATTAGGGTTTTGGACTAATCCAGGTCATTGGGTTAGGGTTTTGGATGCCGCTGGCTCCTATATGTATA
>ML782298.1:1185876-1297878 GCA_009831015.1 Picea engelmannii
ATATAATATATGCTGGTTTTCCCGGTTTGGGTTTCCAGGTGAAAAATCTCTGTGTAATGTTTGTATTTGCCATTGTATCTTTTTTGTTCTTTTCTGAATATCAGTTTGCAGTAGATATTGTACAAGGTTAGAATTTACATTTTTCCCTAATCAAGCCAAATTGAATTGAGTATGCAAATGTAGGTAAAGAAAAGTGGAAGGGAAACATCATTAATAGGGGTGTTATAGGATTGGTCAAATGTTTCATAATTTAACCTTTCACTAACAAGAACTATGACCTCGGGAAATTTGACTGAAAGTAACTATTCCGAGAACTATAACCAACAAATGAAGTTCATAGTTCCTTTTTCAATCAAAGTACCTTTGTCATAGTTATTGTGGTAACATTTCGTACCACTTAGAGTTCCTAACTAAAAGAGGAACTATGACCTCAGGAACTTTGAATGACAAGAGCTATTCCCTAGAACTACAATCAACAAATGAAGGTCATAGTTCCTTTGTCGGTCAAATTTCCTTCATCATACTTCCTATGGTCAATGTTCTTGACTAAAAAATGAACTATGACCTAGGGATCTTTGAAGGACATGAAATATTCCCTGAAACTACAACTAACAAACAAATTCCATAGTTCCTTTGTCAGTCAATGTTCCTTCATCATAGTTCATGTGGTCACAGTTCCTATCTATTAGAGTTACTAATTGACAATGGAACTATGAACTTAGAAAATTTGACTAACAAGTACTATTTCATGGAACTACTATTGACAAATGAAGGTCACAGTTCCTTTGTGAGTCAAATTTCCTTCATCATATTTCCTATCATTTAGAGTTCACAATTAACAAAGGAACTATATGTTAGAAACTTTGACTGACATGAACTATTCCCTAGAACTATGACCAACAAATGAAGGCCATAATTCCTTTGTCATTTAAAGTTCAATTGTCAAAATTCATGTGGTCATAGTTATTGTCAGTTAGAGGAACTATGACCTATGGAACTTTCACTTATAGGAACTATTCCCTAGAACTATGAGAAACAAACGAAGGTCATAGTTCCTTTATCAGTCAAAGTTTCTTTGTCATAGTTCTTTCAGTCATAGTTTCCATAAAACAAAGGAACTATGACCTCAGGAAATTTGACTGGTAAGAAATATTCCCTAGAACAATGCCCAAAAAAGGAAGGTCATCATTCATTTCTCATAGTTCCTATGGTCATAGTTCCTATTTGTCAAAGTTCCCGATTGATAAAGGAATTGTCACCTTAGGAGATTTTACTAACAAGAAATATTGCTTATAACTATGATGACTAGATGAAGGTCATAGTTCCTTTGTTAGTCAAAGTTCATAGTTCCTTTGTAGATGAAGGTCGTAGTTCCTTTAGTGGTGAAAGTTCTTTATCATAGTTCTTGTCGATCGAAGTTCCCTACTGACAAATAAACTATGACCTTAGGAACTTTGGCTTAAAAGAACCATTCCCTTGAACTATGATGAATAGATGAAGGACATAGTTCCTTTGTCGGTCAAAGTTCCTTCATCATAGTCATGTGGCCACATCTCCTATTAGTTAGAGTTCTTGACTAAGAAAGGAAATTTGACTGATAGTAACTTTGAGTTCCTCTTTAGTGATTCTATCTAGGTTATACAAGAACATCAAATAAATTAAAAAAATTATTATTTTTATAGGATCCTCTAATGATGGGACCTTGACCATAAATTTGTTTTAGTACATTTTCAGTTCATGGTTTGTGGAAGGCAAATTTTTCCCCAAGATAACCAAATTAAATTGAGTATGCAAATGTAGATGAAGAAAAGTAGAAGGGAAACATTGCCAGTAGGAATGATACATGATTGGTAAGATGGTACTTGATTTAAAATATGATTGACAATAAATATGACCTCAAGAGCATTGAATGACAAGCACTATTTCTTGTAACTACAACCGAAAAACGAAGTTCACAATTCCTTTCTTATTCAAAGTTCACTTTTCATAGTTCATGTCAAGAAGAGTTCCTAACATTTGACTGATATGAACTATTCCCTAGAACTATGACCAACAAATCAAGGTTATAGTTCCTTTGTGATTCAAATTTCCTTCATCATAGTTCAAGTGCTCAAAGTTTCTTACTGAAAAAGGAGCTATGACCTCTAGAAATTTGAATGTAAACAACTATTCCCTAGAACTATGATTGAAAAAAAAAGGTCATAGTTCCTTTGCCAGTCATAGTTTTTGTGGTCATAGTTCCTGTCAGTCAAAGTTCTCGACTGACAAAAACTATTCCTTGGAGCTACAACCAACAAATGAAGGTCATCATTCCTTTTTTAGTCAAAGTTCCTTCATGATAGTTCCTCCTTGTCACATCCCTTGACTGACAAAGGAACTATGACCTTAAAATATTTAACTGACAGGCACTATTCAAAAGAACTATGATCAGCAAGAGAAGATTATTATTCCATTGTTAGTCAAATTTCCATCATAGTTCCTGCCAGTTAGAATTATTAACTGACAAAGGAACTATGACCTCAATAAATTTGAATGACATGAATTATTCCATTCAGTATAGGTCTTTCTAGTTAGAGGAACTATGACCTTAAGAACTTTGAATAATATGAATTATTACCTTAAGAACTTTGACTAATAAGAACTATTCCCTGAAACTACAAATGACAAATGAAGGTCATGGTTTTTGTGTTGGTCAAAGTTACTTAATCATAGTTATTATCAATTAGAGGGACTATGAGTTTAAGAATTATTCCCTAGAACTATGACCAACAAACAAAGGTCATACATATTTCCTTTGTCAATCAAGTTCCTTTTTCATAGTTCTTGTGGTCATAGTTCATGTTTTCTAGATTTAGTGTTTGAAAAACAAACTACGATCTCAAGAAATTTCACTAACAGGAAGTATTCCCTGGAACTATGACCAAAAAATCAAGGTCACAGTTCCTTTATTGATCAAATTTCATTCATCATAGTTCTTTTGTTCATAGTTCATGATTAACAAAGGAACTATGAACTCAAGAACTTTGACTGATAGGAACTATTCCCTAGAACTACAACCAACAAATGAAATTCATAGTTCTTTTCTCTATTAAAGTTCATTAATCATAGTTCTTGTCACTCATAGTTACCAACTAACAAAGGAATTGTGACCTCAATAAATTTGAATCAAAGGAACTATGACTTAGAACTACGACTGAAAAATGAAGCTCATAGTTCCTTTGTTGTTCAAGGTTCCTTTGTCATAGTCTTGTGGTCATAGTTCCTATAAGTCAAAGTTCTTGACTAACAAAAGAACATTAGTTCATAGGAACTTTGAGTTCCTCTTTCTCGATTCTTTATAGGTTATATAAGTATTTCAAATGAATCAAAACTTTTATTATTTTGATGGACTCTTCTAATGATGGAACCTTGATAAAAAAAATGGTTGTCGTACATTTCCTATTCATGGTTTGCAAAAGATGATTTTTTTCTCAAAGAGAACCAAATTGAATAAGATATGAAAATGTAGGTGAAAAAAACTAGAAGGCAAACATTGCTAGTAGGAGTGCTACAGGATTGGTCAGATGCTACTTTATCTAAATTCTATGAAAATGAGCTTCATATATGTTATTCTCCATAGTACTAGTATTTTTAAATATTATTACATCACCATGACATTACCAAAAATCTCTATGGATTATCCTTGTTGATGGTAATTCAAACCCAAATCTGAGAGTAGTTTCAAATTCATACATTCTCCGATGAATATGGGTAAAATTGGTCTCAAACTTCTATCAAACATGGAAGAGGACTAGTCCACTTCTTAGTTGCAACTAGAGAGAAAGCTCCAAAAACCCTAATGCTCTTATTGGAAAATCCATATGTCATTAGGGCTTCCCAATTAACACCTGATTTCTAGCTACAAATTTCTGAATTAAAATAATCTCACAATCACAATACCACATCTTTGGATATTCAAAATTAGAATCTTTTGATCATATACAATTAGTCCCTTTCATAATTTGAGTTTAGGAGTTTTAATTGAGTAGAAGATTGCACATTTAACAAGGTAAATACCATGTTTAATTGGATATTAATAAATAAAATCCCACAACTAAACTAACCACAAGGAAAAAAAGGATCCGCTTGAAAGTTAACATGTGCAATCATCTAGTGAAATTCAAATAAGTATTTCAAAGAATGGGAATTCCAACACATCAACCAAGAAAGGAAATGATGAAGTTATATTTTCTTGTGTTGTGGTTGGAGGGGTTTGAGTGGGATTTGGTCCCCATCAGGGCTTGTGGTCAAACACACAACAAGAAAGGGGGTCCATGTATAATCAACAATATCCCCTAGCAAGACAAAAATCAAGTTAGCAATCCCATGCACATCATGTCGACCCTACTTGCTTGTAAACCTCATGGTTAATTATTACATCAAAATAAAATTGCATCCCCATTCCTTTTACATACACAAACTATGGATAGAGTGCTTTATTTACTTAAAGATGGTTTAAGAAATCATAAACATCATATCATCAGCACACAAATCTATATGATCAATTTGTTAATGATACAAATATGATTCATGAGAGCGTGAAAGATATGTAGTAATTTGGAGGTTATTTATTGATCCAAGTTCCATCACCTCTTGTCAAAATAAAAAAAATTATACCTTTTCTTGCATCATCCCTTATAACGTGAATTTAAGTTTGATTGAAATAAAAATGCCATTTCCTAGGTAATCATTTTTAGTTCAATTTAGAATTAGGTTCCAAATAGGCTATCAAAAATTTATTCTTTTCAAACTAGATTTCAGGTTGTAATGCCTCTTATAAAAAATCAAATTGGTTATCCCATGGTTAGAAAGACACCATATTGTGTGCATTTAACTTTAGTCGGAAAAAAATGGGTGAAATTATCTCATTGAAATAGATCATGAAATGTTTTCTCTTGCAGTTCTCTAAGCTTGATGAAAGCCAAGATTCTAGTTTAGATTTGTAGTAGCCAACACTATGAATATCAAAGAAGAGGTATCAAGATTGCACTCGTGGTTAAATATTCTTCCAATCATAAAATAACTAGATTATGTTTGACAAAGTCTTACAACCTTTGCCTCCCTTTGTTTGGGGAAATACGATATGTCTCGTTGTGTGTTTGATCACAAGACCTGATGGGGACCAAATCCCACTCGAAAACCTTCAACCACAACACAAGAAAATATAACTCCGTGATTTCCTTTCTTGGTTGATGTCATTATTGATGTCATTATTGCCTTATATTAAGGACTCAAATTACTATCTTGATATGTCATTATTGTATTTTAAGATTAAACATAACTATTCCTTGTTGTCATTGATCTGGGTTGGATCAATGTATAATTTTGTATCTATCTCAGTACTTGTTGTGTGAAAACAATTGGAGGAATCAGCTTGTAGATTCATTTTTTTGGCAAGCCCTGTTAGAACATAATGGATGTGCTCGGTTAACCATAGACAATATAACTATTTTCACCCAACCATAGGCCGAAGCCACCCCCGAGCACCTTAACCTTGACAGAGAATCGTTCCAGAAGAAAACCCTAGGCTAGATAGCCAAACAAGATAGCGCACCTCTCTCCAAGGATAGTGCATCACGCAAGAACAACAAAAACTGATCAGAAAGTCCAAACCCAGAGAAGACCGAGACTATAAAATGGCAGCAACATCTTCTCCAAAACTTGTGCAAAAAACTACCCAACTACAGTGCGCACAAGTGTGCTACTGAATTTCTAACAATTCCTTGCTAGAATGAAGATTGACCTCCTGTATTTATACTAAATCTAGCAAACTGCCTGGGCCGACTTCTCATTCTGGGTACCTATTTACTTAGTATATAATATTTCCTTTAGTCGACTTCTTCTCTTGGAGGCTAATAACCTAATACAAATTATCCTCTTGAGCCGACTTATCTTCTAGGGTTATTATCCAACCAATTAGGGTTTCTTCTTGCTTTCCGGAATATTCTATTCTCGCTAGGTTTACAAGTGGAGGTAAATACCTCTCGCAGGTACATAATATCAACACTCCCTCCTATCTAGGGAGGTATTGAAGGTAATGGTCTTGAGCACAAACATACCATTCACCCAATAGCATCAACATAGTCGTATAAACTATCTCATGATTAGATCATGAGAACCATCATCACTATCATTGTCATCAGTTGCATCATCTCTCAAAGACATACTCTATCTGAGTAATTAGACATGATGTTGGATAAGTTACTCACTCCACAGAGTGACACAAGAACCATTCTTCTAATCCATACATAATTCCTAGAAGAATAAATGTCCTGGACCATTTTCCCTCTGGGAAATTTTTGTCCATTTATCATCCATCTAGATAATAATCATTTCCAACACCACTGATAAGCTTCAAGGAAATCGGAACAATGTCATTCAATATAACACAACTATTTCTATCCATAGTAGTACACAACTACAATATAGTGGTACACTACCACACCAAGTAGCACACAGATACTTGATCAATGACATATAGTCACAATCAGTGGAACACCTCCACCACAGTAGTATACATCTACTGTCCGGAGACATATAGTCTCGATAGCAATCATATCATATGATATCAACCTGCACAGAAAACATTGTTATGATATATAAACTGAATCATCTGGTCGATTCTTCAAATAACATTTGTGAGATCTGGAAGAGCATCTGCCCTTAGAAGGTAAAACATGAATGATGAGCTATCTGGACTATTCTTCTCAAGAAAGGAAGAAAAATTGTCCCGATTTCTTAGCCTAGACCATTCCTCCGGCACTAACCAAAGTGCAACCTAGAGAGAATGAGTCTTCCCTAGGGAATGCTTGTCCCTGATTGTTGAACATGGACCATTGACCTATCTGGGCCATTCCTTGGGCACTAAACAAAGTGCAACCTAGAGAGAATGAATCTACCCTAGGAAATGACTATCCAGACCATTTCGTAAGGAAATGATTGTCCTGCACCAACCTCCAAAAATGGACCATTCTTCAAAACTTCTCACAACTGTGAGCTTCGAAAGAATGATTGTCCGGTGAGGCGGACCAGTCTTCTTGACCACTACTGACAGTGACCATCAAGAAGAGAGACTGTTATATACCATTCCCTATGTTAACCACAAGGGGAATCATTGTCTATGGTACATCAACAATCCATCGAACCATTTTCATTATGAAAATGACCATTCAATATGGACCACTTCCCAAAATGGAAAATGCCTATTCGTCATAAATCTCAAACCACTTTTCGAACTGGAAAGGAACTGCTCATCATGGACAATTTTTTGAACTAAAAAATGATTGTCCATAAATCAATAACACATCAGTGCTCCCTCCCAACCTGGGAGTCATCTCTTCCTTTTTCAATAAGGAAGTCGTCTCCAAGACCTCCATCTTGAGTACACAAACTCTTTCATCTTGAACAAAGGCTTTACCAAAATGTCTACTTATCTGCTCATCTGTTGAGATATATATTGGAGAACCACTTCTCCTTTCTGGACTTCATCACAGAGAATGTAATGCTTGATCTCAATGTACTTCAGTCTTTCTGGAACACTGGTTTTCTGAAGGCTTCATATAGCTTTGATCATCATAGTTGAATTCATCTCTTTTGTTTCCTGCTAGCTTATAACATCGTGGCAAGGGTCAAACTTGGAACATGTCCAAGTGGTACTTCTTTTGTCATCATGAGAGATTTGTCATGGATTGGCAATCCATCATCCTTGAGTTCTGAGTATCTATTCTGATACAGTATCTTTTTTATAGAAGGTTTTTCACGTTGTTGAAATAATGTAACTGCAAAGTGTATTCTAATTATTATTTGATATATTATTCATTGGATCAATCCCCATTGTGGATTGATCATGTCGGCTATTGTAAAGGACCAAATCCCCTTTTTTGGATTGGTCATAATGTAATTGTAATAGGCAGAAAGAGAAGTCATCCCCAGAATATATTAAAGAAGCCATGAAATATAATAAAGGTGGTTATAACCACCCAGAAGAAGAATTTGGCCCTGCCAGTGAAAAGACACTTCCACACGTGCCAAACTTGTATAAATAAGGAGACTAGCACCTCACTTAGACACACACTTACTTGTTCATTGAGAGTGAAGTTTTGGAGCTGCAGTTGGAGAAGAAAGAGAGAGAGAGGCGCATCTTTGGGAGAGGACTTTTTGTACTTGTTTGAGTTATCTCTTGGCATTGTATTGGCTATCTATATTAAGGAATTTTTGTTGGGTTTTCTGCCCCATGAGGGTTTCCGAGGATAAATGATGTGTCTCTTGTGATTGTGTATTTCTTAGTGATTCTATCTTATGCTATTTTTATCTATTGAAATGCAAAGAACTATAATAATGGATTAAACATTAACACATGCCACTTATGTTGTGCATTGGAGGCTCTGCACCAAGTTGTTTGAATCCATACAAGATATTCTTCCATCGGCATACAAGGTTCTCTTTCTGGTATACCTCAAAGCCTTGAGGTTTCTCTACATGTAAACTCCAACCCATGGATATTGTGGATGATATACTGGCTCATGTAGAGGTATGTCTTGTTTACTGGAACAAACAATCATCATAGTCTTCTCCCTCCATCTGGGAGAACCTCTAGTTCTGGGTCTCGCAATGTTTACATTGATAAGTCTTCCATACATTGTTCTTCATCACAAATTTCAATTCCTCTTCTTGATTGCTTTCATATCAGGCTGGTAGTCTTGTGATGCTTAATAAAATGACTGGTTGTTCTGGATTTTCCTTCTCTCTTGGAATCTTCATCTTATTCCTCATGTTTTTCTTTAGCTCTTGGGTCCATGGATCTTTTCTATAGATTCCATGCCCTAAAGATTCCAACTTCTTCTTTTCATCATAGAATCATGGATGTGGATGGACAACCAGGGATACTTTAAGGCTTCTTTTCGAAGAAGACTTCTTCTAAAGTCAAATTGAACACATGTTGATCTTCATGGTTTCTACCATTGATGGGAACATGGATAGATACTTCATCATATTTAGTGGATCATATTATTTAGGATTAGCTCCCTCCTAATCCTTGCTTCATGCATGAGTGTGTGCTCATCTTTTGGAATTATGTAATCAACTCCCTCCAGCTAAGAGATCCCACGCTTCTGTCTGCATCCTTATTGCCTTCTACAAAGTGTCACAAGTCTTTTTCCAATTTCCTCTTGATTGCTGACTTCTTTTTTTCTTTTACTTGTTCTATGTTTCTTCAAGATTGATTTTGATTTCGACTTATCTTGCAGTTGTTACTTATGTAATAATTTCCACATGAATTGTTACCAGGGTTTGTTGATGTACTTCATCCTTTCATGTGTATTGCCTGACTTGTGGTCATTGTGATAGCAATCCTTATCTTGTTGTTCTTCCATAGGTATAGTTTCTCTTTGAACATATTATTTTATAGTAAATAGATATGCAAAACATGGTATGTAAAAGAACTATGAAGAGTATCGTTACCTTGTCTTAGAAGAAGAAGTTTGTTTTGTCCTGCTTGGCTTTATTTGAGGGTTCCTTTCTTCGGTAACTGATGCTTTGTGTGTTTCCTTCATTTTATTTAACTCGGGACAATGATTCTTGTAGTGACCATACTTTCGACAATTGAAGCATTGTATTCTTGACATATCTTTCTCTTAATTTGGTTTCATCCTGGAGCCAAACTTCTTTTTATTCCTAAAATCCTTGAACCTTGTTGTGAAGGCTTGATCATCATACTTCTTTTTGGGTTTCTCTTTTGCACCGATCCTTGATTCTTCTTGTGCACAACAAGTCAAAAGTTGTTCAAATGTAGGGTACTCCTTCCTTGTGTTCATGCTTGCAACAAATGCATCCCATGTCTTGGGAAGACCATTGAGTACTATGTTTACCAATTCCTTCTCTAAAATGATCTCTTCAATAGCTTGTAGTTGATCTCTTAACTGAGAGATTCTCACAAAGTATGATGTTATGTTTGATGAGTACATTTTTATGCTTCCTTTTCACTCTATAAACTATACGTTTGCCTCCAAAACCATCCATTTTGCCTCCATATAATTCCATATTTTCCATAAAACAGCTTATGCAAGGTACATTTATCATTCTTTAGCTTAAGAATTGATTTTTCGAATTTTTGGCATTAAAATTAAAAATTTATCAGAAATTACAGGATTTGACTAAATCCCGTAATTGCTCCTAGGTTCATGTACTTGTAGGACAGTTGGGAAAAATCTGAGACTTGGGTCATGATCCTTGATGTACAAGGATGGATGATTACCTATCAGCTTCGAGATCTGATCTTTCCAGGTGTTTGGTTAACACTGGTCAAACAGGGCCACTTCAGTAGAAAATACCCTGTTTTAGCATAAAATCATGGACAGTTTTAGATTTTCTTAGGATTTGTTCATATTTTATGGATCTGAAGGGGGCATTCAACCTTCCTAGCATATTTATGGATCTGATCATGATCTTTAGGATATTTATTAACATTAGTAGTTTCAAAACTCTTGTATAAATACTCTAAGACATAGACTAGTATGACAACCCTTGATGTGAATGAAGAAACTTTGGAATTTGCAATCCTGAGATCAGTTCTGCATTTTTGTTCTTGATAATGTCTATGATATGATGATGTGAATGCTGCTGGAAGTTCCTTCTTAGCTGAGACAACTCAAGTGTACAAGTGAATCATTGGAGGGCCCCCTTTGCCAAACTAGTACACTCTTCCCTTATGTTCTTTTCAAGTAATCGTTGATACATGTTTTAGATCAGATCTTGTTGTAGATGAGTTTTATTCATATCTTTGCTATAGTTAGATGAATTCCATATTTAAGTAATATGATTAATGTTTCAAAGCCTTACTCCATAGATGATTTTAGGGGTTAAATTTCGCTCATGGGCTAATTTTCCATGGTTTTTCCAAAAATGAGATTCGTTATTTTAAAAATGTTTCACCCAAATTCTATAGGATAAAATTATTTTACCTTAAAAATCGCCAAAATTTTATAAAACTATATAAAATCCTTAGAAATTTGAATATTTTTACAAAAATATTGCCAAACATTTATAGTTGGCATATGAAAGATAAGTAAGATTCGCCAAGGTTTCTACATTTTAAAATAAATTTCCATCCTTAAAATCATCCCTGCCTTACTCATGTTGTGAATGATTTCTTGAATAAGAATTCAATGTGTGGTTTTCTTTCAATCATTAGGATGATCATAAATGCTTTTTGAGTTATTTACGCTTTTAGTACTTTTTATTTAACAAGAATTGGTGAAGATTGCTAATGAATGAAAGAAAACAATGAATGCATCTCTTGAATAAGAGTTTTGTCTTTCTAGCATTGATAAGCCTCTGAGCTAGTTTTTGATGAATCTTTGAATGTTTACTGTTTATCAAATGCCCTTTAGGAAATGATTGTTGATTACTATCATGAGATCTATGAAAAGGACTTCTGAACATAAGCTTAGCATCTCCTCCATATTCAGCTCTTAGAATAAGTTTTGGTTTATTCCCATTGAAAGAATAAAAGATATCTCTAAATCCATATCTTTTGGATGTACCTCTAAGTCTTACAAACACGGAATTGACAATCATTTGCACTCTAGTTTACATCAGTAGATTGAAGCCTAACAATGTTATCATCATCATTCATCTTCATGTCACAGAGCTCATTCTTCATTACTTGTTCAATGTTTCTGAATGAGAGGATGTTTGTTAGGGAATCATACATATTTTTAGATGAGTCCAGATAGGAGATGCAGGGTATCAAGTGTTATTTTATAGAGTCCACTATGATACTCATGGAATTCATGTCACTGTCTTCGAACTCCTCCATAACTGCAACGTTCTACAGTTCCTTCTCTTTTCCTTCTTCAAACTCTGGTTCCACAATATTTCCTTTCACGATATCCAGCACTTTATTCTTGGCAAGGATGACGTCAATCCTTGTCTTCCACGCTCTGAAGTTAGAAACCTCATCTAACATTTTTTATGACTTCATAGAGTAAGTCATGGTTTCCTTGACTTGGTCAACCCTAGATTTGACCAAAAACTCAAACTTGACGCCTTAGCTTGCTGAGAGTACCAGGAGATGCGCTAGGTTAGGGTTCACTAGTCTATCCAAAAATTAGGTCAATCCCTTCATTTAAGGTGCCTAAACGAGAGGATTAGGGTTTCTGCAACTACACCTGCTAGTAACCCTGATGGTAGTGCTTTGGTGACTGCTCTTGCTAGAAACCCTAGCGACAATTCTTCAACGAGCTTAGTATACGTATGGATATTCTCCCTTCCAATGGTTAGACTAAATGAAAGAGGTGTGGGCCCATAACCTGTTAGAATATAATGGATGTGCTCGTTTAACCTTAGAGAATATCACTATTGTCACCCAACCATAGGCCGAAGCCACCCCCAAGCACCTTAACCTTGACAGAGAATCATTCTAGAAGCAAACCCTAGGCTATATAGCTAAACAAGATAGCACACCTCTCTCCAAGGATAGTGCATCAAGAAAGAAAAAAAAAACTAATCAGATTCCAAACCCAGAGAAGACCGAGACTATAGACCAGTCGTAGCAGCTTCTCCAGAAATTGCGCACAAAACTGCCCAACTACAGTGCACACAAGTGTGCTACTACAGTTCTAAGAATGCCTTGCCAGAATGAAGACTGGCCTCCTATATTTATACTAAATATGGCAGAATGCCTTGACCGACTTCTCATTCTGGGTGCCTATTTACTTAGTATATAATATTTCCTTTAACTGACTTCTTCTCTTGGAGGCTAATAACCTAATACAAATTATCCACTTGAGTCGACTTGTCTTCTAGAGTTATTAGCCAACCAATTAGGGTTTCTTCTTTCTTCCCAGAATATTCTATTCTCGCCAGGTTTACACGTGGAGGTAAATACCTCCCGCACCTACCATAATATCAACAGTCCCAATTTGGAAAATTAGGCCCAAAAATTCGTATGAAATCTTTTGTAGCCATTTATAGGAATAAACAACATTTATTTTGGATCCAAAACTAATTTGGAGGAAGACACCTTATTCTACACACTTTGACCTTTCCAACAGTCTCGAATCTCTTATGAAAAACTTATGCGTATGGCAAGTTGACCTACCTTGTTGACCACTATCGTACAAGTGGATGCCACATAATCCCCCATTCCTCAAATTGTGGGGCTAGCTACGTGTGGATTTTAAAGAATATTATAGAAGGTCGAAAAATGATCTGTAATTGAGGGTTGAGGATGACAAAACCCTAACCTTAGATGACTATAGATCTATGTTAAATACCGGGTTGCTAGGAGTTTAAAAGGTTCCATTATTTTGCATTGTATATTGTTCCATAGCTGAGAAAAACTATGAGTAGTATTTTTTGAGCATAACAAAAGAGGGGGGGGGATTCAGGCCATGGTGTCAAAAAGTAACTCCATAGCGTTGGCATGTTTTACAGGAATTGTTGGTTGTAATTGATGGAAATAACATCAGCGACGATGGCAAGCAAAGATCAAAGCTCATAAGGGAAAGCACAGTACAGAAATGGGATCATGGTTCTGCTTCGAGAGTCTTCATGACTGTCAGATCAAATTAAGTGAAGGATAGGATAAATGAGGAACAAGGATTGAGAATTCGATTATTCGAATCTCCGTCAGTCATCGAATCAAATTAAGTGGAAGGATAGGATAAGAAAATATGAAGGGTCGTTGTATTTAAAACCAAGGCAAAGCATCATCGCAGAAATATTGAGTCATCGACCTAAGATCATTATCAATGAACAACATTCGTTTCAGGTCTAAATATATGAGGAGGTTACGCTCCAGAAAAATCTTACTTCAAGAATTTTTAGTTTGAAATTTGAAATTCCTGAAGCCCGGAGACCCGAAGAGCTGAAATAAATCCTCGACCGTTGGATTATCCGAAGTAAATTTCAATCGTCATATCATTCTAAAATGGAATGATAGGATAATTTAGAATAAGGGAGCGCTAATATTAGCAGTCAATAATGGGGCACTCAAATCTACAATTGACAGGGCATATCGGACCCCCCTGACCTTTCTTCCTTTAACTGTGGGGGCGGGGGGGATCCGAGTTGGTGGTATTTTCCATGTGGAACCCTCATACATGTCACCTTCCTATCAAATCAGAACCCCCTCGCTCATTAACACTTACCACCTAACCCCCCCTCCAAGTAAACCACCAAACCACTCATAGATACCACCTCAGCACTCCGACGTCACACTCCACTACGTGCTACACGTCACACTCCACTACCGCGCTCTACCTCCACACTCCACTATGTTGCCTACACGTCTCACCCACATTAGTAGACCACCTCAGCAAGGACATGTGGTAGACCACGTTAGCAAGGACATGTGGAAGACAACCTTAGCAAGGACACATGGCAGTAATCCACATACTTCGAGGGGAAGTAAAGTTTGAGATTTGAGATTTCAGAAGTCTGGAGACTCGAAGGAGATATCGAACGTTGATCGAGAAAGGGGCTACAAAGCCATTGATTGAGAAGGATAGGTGTCTGCAGATCATTGAATCTGAAATATTGGCGTACGGAGAAAAGAAGGGTTTGAGATTTGAAACTCTCGGAGCCCATATCACAAAGTAAATCACAGTCATTGATTTAGGAAGGTTAGATCTGATACACAAAACTTGAAAGGACATATCTGAATCGTCAGTTCAAGAGAACCTTCAAGATTGTGAGATCGATGATCTCGTCACATTGCGGGGTTAGAACATGCTCGGTCTTAATTTTTTCGTGAGCAGGCCGCAATCAACACCACGATATCACCAAAGGAATACGTGGAGCTCTATAGTGAATTGCGGGGAGAAAAGAAGATTGCCCTCAAACCATCTTTGGTCACACCCGCAATCATGTGGTCACATGAGAGCATCGCCCAAGGTCACATTAGTGGAATATTGGGGAAGGATCTAGGGCCCCTAGGCTCCACATCGGAGGTTATGCATTGAAAAGTCAAAAATCCTCTGTGTGTATAATCCAGCGATGTTGATCAAACAGAATCTTATCGAATTGTTGTTGTTTCATCTCGTGATTTCTTGATTAGTTATGATTCAGTTACACTAACTGAATCAATGTTCTTGAGCAGTTGAATCATTTTTCCTGAGCATTGGAATCATGATTCCTGAGTGTTTTTTAGATTCCCGACTTGAGCGTTGGAGATGCAGAGTGTAACGGATGATGAGAGAAGAAATAAAAGAAAAATGTCATGACAGAGATCTATTGTTGTTTCTCTATAGTCGAACTATAAGAAATGAATATTACAGCATGAACTGAGGGAGAAAATGCAAAGATGAATAACATAAGCTGGATAGAGAAGAAATGGTGAAAAAAGAAGATTGTACGGGAGCTTAAGCACAAGAAGATGTGAGCAGGAAGACACTAATGTAGGCAGAGAAGACCAATGTAGCAGAACAGTGATGAGACTGGTAAGCCATTGATAAATATTGTATCACTGTAATAAATTTCAAAAAGAAAATATTTATATCTTGGGGAGGTAGGGTGGTGCTAGGGAGGACTGTTGTCCTCCGAGTTTCAAGTGGGTGCTTGAACATAGGGATTTGTAGCTTCCATTTGGTTGCAGCAAGAAAAAATAGGGTGGTAGGGTGGTGCAAGGGAGGACCATTGCTCTTTGTTATGCAGGTTAGTGTCTGTGTGACTGGATGTTGGTGCTTCCATCCAATTGGTGTTGGAACACTCAGGGAGTTGGTTCTTTCTTCTAGTGGGTGCTAGAGAAACTAGAGAGTTGGTGCTCTTAGCAAGTTGCATCTTGTTAAATAAGAGGTTCAAGCCTCATTTTGAGTTGGTGCTCAAAGAAGGATGATGTACAGAACTCAAAATATTGCCTATCATTCGAAGAAGAAGAGGTTTTCTCCCTTTATGGGTTTCCTCGTGAATATCTCTATGTATATCATATGTGTGATTGATGTTTGTTATTTTTGTTGTTCTTGTCTTGCATAATCTTGATGATCACTTGGAGAAGGTTAATAATATTTTAATAGGTATAAAATTATTTTAGCACAGTAACAACTGATTCACCCCCCCCTCTCAATTGTCATAGTAATTCCAACAATTGGTATCATAGTAGGTTCCTTTTATTTAAAGGTAGATCAGTAATCTTAAACATGACAAGCCATGATGGAACTTTAACCAGTAAGCCTCCTATGTTTGATGGAACAATTTTTTCCTTCTAGAAGGTTAGAATGAGAACATACATCATGGCCTTAGGTGTTGATGTTTGGGATGTTGTAGAGACTGGATATACAAAACCTATTGTGTTAGCTTCCAACATGATAATTTATAATTTATCTTCAATGCAAAGGTAATGAATTCTATCTTGAGTGGGCTTGCTGATGTTGAATGTTTAAAGGTCATGCAACTTGAATCTGCCAAAGAAATGTGTGATAAACTTATTAGTAGTTATGAAGGAGATGAGAAAGTAAAAGATGTCAAACTTCAGACACATAGATTGAAATTTGAACAACTAAAGACGAATGAGGATGAAACAGTTAGTAAATATTTTTTAAGATTTGATGAGCTTGTGAGTGCCATGAAGGGTCTTGGTGAGAAGATTGAAGACGCATTTTTAGTTCAGAAGATTTTAAGATCCCTGCCTAGTAGATTTAATCCAAAGTTTCTGCAATAGGAGAACTGAATGATATTAAAACTCTGTCTATTTATCAACTCCTAGGAACTCTAACTTCTTATGAAATGAGGACTAGCAAAGATAAATCCACCACTAGAGAAGCATCTTTTAAAGACGACAAGAATATTTATTTGGAATTAGATGATATTGAGGAAAAATTTGTGATAAGGTTAAAGAAAGGACGATGCAAATACCAAGGCAAGATACCCTTCAAATGTTTTAACTGTGGAAATATAGGTCACTTTGCATCTAAGTGTCCACACAAGAAGAAGGAACAAAACTCTGAAGGTGAAGAGAAGTACAAATCCAAGAGATTTGGTAAAAAGAAAAGTTTATGTGTAAACAGTGATGACTCTTCAAAAGAGACAGATAATGACTCTTTCTATGAAGATAAGGTTAATGACTTTATTCTTATGGCCAAAGAGGATTATGATAATAAAAGAACAAGAAGTGATTTTAATGATGAAGAATTTGTGGTTGATATGGAAGGTGAACTAATCAGTGCTTTAGAAGATATTGACATACTCATACTTAAGAAGAGAAAAAAAAACAGTTGTTGGTGCAATTTGAAAAGAATGGTAAAAAAAATTATGAAGATTTTGCCTTGCTAAAAGTGGAGTTAGAAGAGGCAAAGAAAATTGAGGACACTCTGAAACAATAGTTATCGAAGAAGAAGGAAAGATGTGAATCCTTGGAAGAAGAGGTAGTAAAAACCAAAAAAGAGATGGAGAAGTTTAAAGCATTGTATCTCCAAAATATTCCAAGAATTAAAGCCTCAACAGAATTAAACGAAATTATGAGAAAACAAAGATCTCCTTTGTTGAAGACTGGTTTAGGCTATGTAAGTGGTTCAAGTAGCAAACAGACAAAAGGCAAAGAGCCAGTAAAGATGATCAAGTTCCAAGTCAGTAGACAATCAGACCATGTGAGTACTCTTCCACCAAAAGCTAATAAAGACAAGATTATCCATGATAAGAAAACAAAGATATCAAAAGATGGAACAACAAATGCCAAGAAGAAGGTCATCCTTCAGGTACCAAAATTTCTTCCATGGTTACTGTTTTTTTTCTCTAATTTTGGTCATAAGATTGCAAATTTTCAAATTAAGTTTAGAGACATGAAACTGAGGAGATCAAGAAATAAACAATCTTTGCAACAAAGAACTAAACAGCCAATGACTAGACAAAGTTGCACCAATCACTTCGACCTATTTAAAAATGAGCTCGAATGCTATAACTGTCATAACTTCAGCCACAAAGCTACAAACTGCCATCTGAAGAATTACAAAGCATATCTAAGGATAAAACCCTTACCTAAAAATGCCAACACATGGAAAAAGAAAGATAGTGAAAAATGTGGCCTAGTACTTTCATCTCAAAGACAAAAGAACCCCTGGTATATTGACAGTGGATGTTCCAAACACATGAATGGAGACAAAAGTAAGTTTTTGTCTCTGAATGAAAGTAAATCAGGAAATGTAACCTTTGGAAATGATGCACCAGGAAAAATCAAAGGTAAAGGAATGGTAAGTCTAAGTAATGGAAAAAGGAAAGCTCAAGATGTGTTGTTTGTATATGGTCTAAAACATAAGCTCCTTAGTTTCAGTCAAGTTTGTGATAGAGGATGTAAAGTTGTTTTCACTTCTAAAGATTGTAAAATACAATCTATGAATTTAGGATAGTTGATTGAAAAAGGCATAAGAACATAAAACAATGTCTATGTTTTGAAAGAAGAAAAGAAAGAATGTCACTTAAGCAAGTATGATGAAAGTTGGTTATGGCATAGGAGACTTGGACACCTAAATTTTGATCATCTAATCAAACTTAGAAACAGTGGGGAGTAAAATATCTTCCAAAAATATCAAATCAATATGATTTTGTATGCAAAAATTGCCAAATAGGAAATCTTACGAGGACACAGTTTAAATCTAATAAATTTGCATCAACAGAGAAACCTCTTCAGTTCGTACATATGGATTTATGTGGACCATCAAGGAAGGAAGGTACAAGAAAATAAAATTACTTCATGTTGATTATTGATGATTATTGTAGACTTGCATGGGTTGCCTTTTTGAAAGAAAAGTCTGAATAATTTGAAAAATTCAAAGTGTTTAAGGCTCTGACTGACAATCAAACAGGAAAAATATTGAAGGCAGTAAGGTCTGATAGAGGAGGAGAGTTTAGTTCAATGGACTTCAAAAAGTTTTTTGATAAACATGGGATCAAAAGAGAGTATACTATTCCAAGGACTCCACAGTAAAATGGAGTAGCTGAGAGGCATAATAGATTAGTTCAGCAAATGGCAAGATCAATGATGAATGAAAAGAATATTGCTCAGACATATTGGGTAGAAGCAATTCATACAGATGTACATATTCTTAACAAATCTTATTTCAGGCCACAAAGTGATAAGACTCCTTATGAACTATGGTTTGGAAGACCTGCTTCAATCAAGAATTTTAAAGTCTTTGGGAGTAAGTGTTATATCAAGAATAATGATGAAAATATTGGAAAATATGATGACAGGGTTGATGAAGATATCTTCTTAGGGTATGCTACAAACAATAAAGGATACATATGTTATAATAAGAGGCTGTATAAATTGGTTGATTGTACTGACATAAAAGTTGATGAAGAATTCCTATTACGAGATGTAAGAAGTGTTGAATCAACAACAGAGGATATAGTTGAAGTTGAAGATGAACAGTTGAAAGAATCAGAAAGAGAAGACTCTGAATCTGACGAATATACAAATACTCAAGCAGACTCAAATCAGCAGACAACATCAAATCCTCCCTCCAAAATTACTCAAAAGAATCATCTTGCAAGTCAGATAATTGGTGAGAAAGACAAAGGTGTACAAACCAGGAGAAGGATAATCAAAGACATCGAGCAATCACAAATAGCCTTCATATCCATGGTGGAACCCAAGAACTTTAATGAATCCAGTAAAGATGTAAATTGGTTAAAATCAATGAATGAGAAACTGGATCAGATTGATAAGAACAATACTTGAGAGCTTGTTCCTAGACCTGCAGATAAGAATGTGATTATATCCAAATGAGCGTTTAAGAATAAAGTGAATGAACAAGGACAAATTGTTAGGAATAAATCCAGATTGGTCTGTAAGGGGTGTGAAAAAGTTGAAGGACAAGATTTTAATGAAACCTTTGCACCAGTGGAAATATTGGAAGCCATCAAAATGTTTCTTGTCTATGCATGTCATAATAAATTTAAAGTATATCAGATGGATGTTAAGTCATCATTTCTTAATGGAGATCTAGAAGAAGATGTATATGTGGAGAAACCTAAAGGTTTTTCACTGACAAATAATCCTAACTATGTCTGTAAGTTGAAAAGGGCATTATATGGACTGAAATGGGCACCATGAGCCTAGTATTATAGACTGGACAAATTTCTAAAGGACAAAGGGTTCAACAAAGGTATTGTTGACAGTAATCTATACATTAAGCCTAAAGGTGATGATTTATTAGTTGTTTTGGTTTATGTAGATGACATTATTTTTGGATGTACTAGTGACCCTTCAGTTGAGGGGTTTGCTAATTCTATGCAAACTGAGTTTGAGATTTCCTTGATAGGAGAACTATCATATTTTCTTGGTTTTCAAATCAACCAGAGTTCTACAGGGCTATTTATCTCTCAAGAAAAGTATTTGAAAGAGATGTTGAAGAAGTTCCAGATGGAAGATTCCTCTCATGTTATTATACCTATGGTAGTTGGTTGCAAGCTCAGTAAAGATGATATTTCACCTGATGTTGATCAAAGAACATATCGATCAATGATAGGCAGTATTTTGTACATCACATCATTCTGTCGTAATATAATGCAAGCTATTGGAATGGTAGGTCATTATCAGTCTTCTCCTAAAAAAAGTCATTTAGCAGCTCTCAAAAGGATATTCAAATATTTGAAGGGTACAATGACTTATTGTCTCTAGTATCCTAGAAATCAGAATTTTCAATTAACTGCATATTCATATGTTGATTGGGAAAACTATTTGGATGAGAAAAAGAGAAATAGTGGAGGTGAATTATTCTTAGGTGATTCGCTAGTAGCATGGCTTAGTCAGAAGCAGGGATCTATTTCATTATCAACTAAAGAGGCATAGTACATTGTTGTTGCTACTTGTTGCACTTAGATTTTATAGATGATACAAACTCTTGCAGATTTGAAGGTAACTTATATTGATCCAATTCCACTTCACTGTGATAACACCAATGTCGTTAGTGTCTCCAAGAATCATGTTCTCCATTAAAATATGAAGCATATACCAATAAAGTATCATTTTCTCAAAGAGAAGGTTACAAACACAGTTGTTCAGCTGAATTATATTCCTTCCATAGAACAAATTGTAGACATATTTACTAAACCCCTAGCAAAGACACCATTTGAATATCTCCGTCAAAATATGGGTGTCATCTCTTCTCTCACATAAGAGAGTCCATCCTATCAGGGGGAGGATGTGTTGGTAAAATATCTTATACCTTTGAAAATTATTGCTATAGCTCAGGGGGAGCATGTTTTCTTTGTGCTATAGTGGGAAAACCCCCCTATGGACTACACTAGAGTTCAACGTGCAGGCAAAGCTAACCATCTAAAGTCTCTTACTCTTAACAACTACCCCGAAAATACCCCACATTCATGAATAAAATACAAATTATAAGGATCTGGTAACTCTACCTTAAACTCCACCTCCGGTGTAGATTCTTTTGTGTTCGGTTGTTCCTCGACTACAAATCTCCTCCCAAGGCCGACCTGTATTCATAAATACACAAAAAAAGAACTACGAACATGCATCTTGTTGCACCTCTTTTGTCACCTCAATGATAAAAATAAGAGTGCTTACAATCCCAATTGGGTCATCTAGGCAAGATAGCAGTAGAGGAAAGAGTTAGAAGTATAAAGCATAAAAGATAAGAAAAGAATTAAACTAAGAATGATAAAATAAATTAAACTATAGTGCATAAGGACATTAGAACAAGAAATAAACAAGACTCGTGGCACCAATGGAAAGGATTGTATTAGTGGAAAGAAAACACCAAAGAGAAAGGGAGACTTTGGGTCCCCTCTTCCTCCAAGGGAGGGCTCTTGGACCCCCAAATATTGAGCTCTTCTTACAAGTAAGGAACTAAAATGAAATGGTGAAGAGAATCCAAAGAACATTCAACCTAGAGGTGATATGAATGGCTAAATGAAATGGTGCTAGTATGGTCTTAATGAGGAAAGAGGATCCTCTAAGAGAATATCAGCGACATAACAATACAAATGAATTCCTTGAAAATATAGTACACCCATGGATTCATTTTATAACATAGCTTTGAGGTATTATGCAACCAGTTCTTAGTGTGAATAAGGGGCCCTTTAGGGCAGCTTTAGGCCTTTGACCAGCCCCCTAGTTGGATTCAACCGAGATTTGGATGTCAAATCGACTTGGAAGTGGGTGGAAGGTTGACCAATATCATAAATGCGTTGTTTTGAGGTGTGTGTGGCTTTTTTCACTTTTCTGACGTTATGTGACTATCGCACGCGCATCTGGGCCTTATGTATTTTTAGTGCATGATGATTTTATTGCTGGTTGTATAGTTTTGGACCTTTTGGAGATGCATTTTTGGCCCATGAATGAACTAATGAGTGTTTTGAAGATGTTGGATTCCTGTAACCATTTGCAGATGAAATTATGGTGATAACATATTCCCCCTAATGTGTGAGGTTAGGAGCATAAGTATAGCCAAAATACGTCAATGTTTCTTCTACTGAGAGTACCTGTGTAAGAAAGAGTGTTGTGGGGAGTGTCAAGAGAAACCCATTGGAAGGAGAGGGGAACCTGTAGGACCCAAGCCTTTCCCAAGGTCTAGGAGACAAAAGTAAAACCATGTACAAACAAGGTGGGGGTGCCCCATGCTCATGTCATGTAACTCAAAAAGATGTAATACAGTAACTGAAGTTGTGTTGTGGATGTAGATCACTGCAATGCCCTCTAGGGCGGTTTGATAATAACAAAGGACAATTCTGATGGTGAACAAAAATCTAAAAAAGGGTAAGGACACCTATGAGAAGTGTCGATAATGTGCAGACATTGATAGTCTATCAAATTTCATAGGTCTTCGGCTAAGATAAAACAACTGAAATAGTTGCAAAGTAAGACCCATTGTAACATGAGATAGTGTTGAAGTTGACTGTTATGGGGGTTAATGACAATAGAGAAAAATGGTGGTTTTCCCTGTGTCGTCCGAGACTCCTCATTGTAAAGGTAATGAGAGTCAAGATATTGTCTCCCTTCTAGAAATCATGCTAATGTCGATAGAAAGGGAGACGCAACTCCAAGAAGAAAAGAGATTTTTGAAATCCATTAGATGAGATTAGGAACTAATGAGGTATATGGACAAAGTCAAGATGCGGTGAGACTCAAGACTGCCCTTGGTTGGGGAGATATGCAAAGTGGAAGCAACCGTAAAACTGAATCTAGTGCAAGGGGGATGACTAGATGAGGGTCAGTTGTGCCAGAGGTGCGAAACAATGGACAAACACAAAGATAAAAAAGGTGTATGGGATGTAAGATGATTGGGGTTTTATGGATAGTGTCATTGATGTTCGGAAGTGAAAAATGCCCCAACCAAGGGAAACAAGGGTTGCTTTTCTAGAAAAAGGAAGGTCGCTAAAGGCGACAACAAAAAGCTATGAAAATGCATAAAAAGGGTTTGTACAATTATAAAAAGAATAAAAAATAAGTTGGGACAACTGTGCAGATATAGAAATGGGTGCCCCAGTGTAAGATGGCTTGGCCTGATGATGGCACAAGTTGCTTGGAAAACAAGTGGAGGGTTAGGGCCCCATAGGTGGGTTTCTATATTAGGGAAATGTATGGAGGACAATATACAGAGGGGAAAACTGACGGTGGATGAAATGGATGGTTAATGATACTACAGGAGTGTAGTCGGAATAGAACCATGATGAAGTAACTTGGGAGTCCATTTTGGGCAGGTTAGCAAAATGAGGAGAAGGAGTATGTGGTTGGTTCTTGACATTATGTAAGACTATTGGGACTCCCATCCCTAAAGGGTTAAAACAGCATGAGTGTCAAAATGCCAAGGGCATCTATGAAGTGGACAACTCATGTGGGGGGGGGAGTGCTATCGGGTGACAGTACCGAAATGAAGTGGAGGTGATAGTACTGCAGAGCCGGATATAGGGATCCTATAGGAAAAGATTGGAGGGTGTGACTGGGAGATGCATTTTGATATTCAGAGGGAATGACTACATGCCAGTGTCGATGATATACCTGAAGGGATCCTGCTGTCGTATGATGATCAAGCACCTACACACATAAAAACTGAATACCCGACGTGAACAGTATCTGAAGAGAAAGATCATATAGAAATTATTCAATAATGTAAGCATGCGTACCTGAGCGTAATATGAGAAAAATGTCCCCTGGGGGCTAAGGATTCAAAATGGCCCAGGGAATGGAATTATGTAGGTAACAGGGTCCTGATCCCGTGGCTGAAGACGGATCCAAAAATGGGCACCCGAAGCTCCCAGAATTGAGTCTCGGAGTTTGCAAAAATGGAGTATATATAGTTGTAGGGCCCAAAAAGCCACCTCATTTGTACATGTTGTCGTATTGAGTGGACGAGTGACTTTAGAGGAGATTTGGAGATTCTGGGAGATTGAGGCAGCCGATTCAGGGTCAGCGAGCTTCAGTTTAGTTCTCGTATCCTCCTGCATAGAATTAGGGTTTATGTTTTTGGACAGGGCCTGTATAGAGGGGAACATCATGATGAATTCGACGAGGACAAGGGATTTCTTGCTCTTGGGTGTGGAAAATTCAAGGTCGTACTCCTGAAGGATGACTATCCATCGGGTAAATTTACCATTAATTTGTCGACGACTGAGCAAGTATTGCATGGGGTTGGAATCTGCTACGACTTTGGTAGTTCAAAGCAGAATGTAATGGCGTAGCTTCTGGACTGCGAGGACAGTTGCAAGGGCTAGTTTCTCTTCATGATTGTATTTCAAGGGTGTCCCCGAAAGGTTTTTACTAATGTAGTAATTTACATGTTCATGGTCATCATCCCCTATTTGGATGAGAAATCCTGCTACTGAGATGGTTGAGGCTGATATGTAGAGGATATAGTAGCAGTTATAGTCAGGTGGACTAATCAGCGAGGCATTGGAGAGGGCTTCTTTAAGATCATCAAAAGCAGTTTGGGCATGTTTGTCCCATTGGAATGGGATATCATGACATAAGAGGCGAAGGAAACCATGTGCTCGAGTGGCGTAATCAAAGACAAAGCGGCGTAAAAAGATATATTTTCCTTGTAGGCTCTGTAATTGGTGTAAATTCCGTGGTGGGGGAATTTTCATGATGGCTTGGACCTTGAGAGGGTCAAATGTAATGTCACGGTGCGAAACTATAAACCCCAGGAGGCACCCAGCAGTGACGCAGAACACGCACTTGAGGGGGTTCAAGTGGATGTTGTACTGACGACACCTTTGAAAGATGATTCGTAAATCTTTGAGATGTTGAATGCATTTTTTGGAGCAAGCAGTGAGGTCGTCCAAGTAGGAAAGAATGATTTGAGCCAAATCATGAAAAATGTATGTCATGGTGCATTGGAAAGTGGCTCATGCATTCTTGAGGCCGAAAGTCATGATGCGATATGCAAAAGTGTCCCAGGGGGTAGTAAATGCAATTTTGTACTTATTGATTGAGTGAATTTGAATTTGGTTGTAGAAAGAGAAACCATCCATGAAAGACAGGGCTTCGTGACCAGCACAATCATCGATAATTTGGTCGATAAAGGGCGTTCGAAAGTTGTCCTTGGGACAGGCATGTTTGAGATCGTGAAAGTTGGTACAGACGTGGATAGTGCCCTATTTTTTGTTCACAGGGATGGGGTTGGAGACCCATGATGTATATGCAATGGGGTAGATGAACCCTGCAGTGCGTAATTTTTCAATTTCATCTTTGATGGTCGTAGCTTTGGATGGGTGTAGTGGATGTTGTTTTTGACAGATAGGTGTGATATCAAGCCACGTGTCGATACGATGTTCAACAATAGAGGGATCAAGGCCAGGCATCTTTGTGTATGACCAGGCAAAGATGTCCTGGTATTCTTAGAAGAGAGATTTGTAGGCGGTGATTTCTTCAGGAAAGCATGTGGCGCCAATGGTGATTTCCTCTAAGACTCTAGATTTGATGATTTCCTCTAAGACTCTAGATTTGATGGAAATGTTGATTTTGGTGGTGGGGGAAATATTGGTCATATTGCCTTCTTCAAAAGCATCTGGGGTAGGGATAGGGTTATTGAACCAATCTATATGATCTGATGGGAGAAAATCTTTGGTTTCGACTGTGTATATGAGGTTTTGGTTAGGAGGTGTGAAGGCTTCCTGTGAAGGAAAAATCACTCTGTGGTGGAGCACATCCCATGGGCAATCGGGTTTAGTTGACTCCTCAAGGATGTCTTCGTTGTAGTGAAACTGTCAAAAATATAGGGGATCAAGAGGAGTAACTTTGGTTATGGTCACCGTGGGGTTGTTTTCCGGTGGTGACGATGTAGAGGGGGTATCGCAAGGACGTTGTGATGGTTTGCTCGACATAAATCAAATATCGAGATATTATGGGTTAAAAATGGTATTTGGGCATAGAATTTCCGTTGGGAAATCAATTGGATAATTGGGGGGATTTGGGGGAAAATCCTCATATAATTCATCCAGGAACCATGGAGGAGTAGGGGTTGACTCAGGTTCCAGTGAGAAGATATGAACCACATCAAGTGATGGGGTAGGGGTATGCACTAGTTCTGCTAGAGGGGGGGGTGTAGGATTTTGAATAAGGGTCAGTTGGCGATGCATGTATTCAATGATCATAAGACATTGATATGTGAAATGATCAAGTGATTCGCATAGAGAGAAAGGATGTTGTATACGTTCATTGACTGAGGTCATGACATAATGGTTGTCGGTGACATGTGTTGGGGTGGTTTCTTGCTGAAAGATATGGTGTACGACAGTTAGCGTCTGTCGAAATTAAGGTAATGCTAGACAATGGTGTGTATAATGGCCATATTTTGAACAAATGGAGCATGAAAATTTGGTTCGTAGTCCTTTGTTATTTGTGTTAGGGGAGATAGCGGCAGTACTGGACAAAGAGACAAGCGATGGTGGTGCTCGAGGGAGTTTAATTAGATTGCATATCTCGGGTAGAGATGGGTATTTTTTGGTGGGGTGTCCATCTTTCTCGCATAGCGCACAAGGAGGTTGGACACGTGGGGGAAGTGGAGCGGTGGGCTCTTTCTTTTTCTTTCTATCCCTAGCTATAGCAGGGGTGCTAGGGAGTGGGAGTGTGGGTGGGATGGTGGGGGTAAGTATGGGAATCTGCATCATGATTCCTTCTATTTGGGGAGGGAGGGATGGTTGAGGGACCATCTCAGGTGGATGTAGATACCGGACTGGGATTTCCAGCACCATATTAGGAAGGGTGAGCGTTACGGCTACCTAGAAAACTTATACACCCGGTGGGGGGTAAAAGAAAGGGATTCGGGTAATGGCTTGGGGACTGTTTCCCAAACTAGGATATGGCCCTAGGGTAGGGGAAGATCAAGAATGGGTAGAGCTGAACACGTTCCAGGAGATTTCTGAGGGAGAAATTTTGTGACTAGTGGGACATCACGGATGAAAGAGGCCTCGATGGGAGGGAGAGTATCTTCATTTGTCATTCTATTGGTGGAGACAACACATACTTGTGCTGAGGGGTGGATGAGTGGTGGTGCTTCGTGGTATGTCCCTAGTAAGGATGGGTCCTTAAAAATTCTGGGGCCCATCTCGATGAGTGGATAGGCATCCGGATTAGTGTGGCCAAAAGGGAGGATGTTGTCGATGTTGGATGAAGGGTTAGGCTCATAATGTGATACCTGATTGATGGTAATGATATTTCTGTTATGGGGAAACATCATGGTTCAGAACACAGAAGAGGTGACTATCTTCATAGAATACATGTAGCTACAACCAAACAAAATATTATAGTCGAGTGGGGCACCGATAACCTCAATGTCAATAAGGATGGTTTTTCCCCCGAGTTCAACGGGGACATTCTAGAAGAGCCCCTCGGGAGATGACGGTCGTTAGTCATAATCCCTCAGAGTAATGGCAGAGGGTATTAGCTCTAGAGAGCCAAGTTTCTGCCAGACAGTTTTGGACATGATGCATGTGGATGCACCTTTGTCAATAATGCAGCAGTGGACTGTGATATTCCATATTTTAACTGGTATTTGAAAAGTGGCAAGAGTGGGGAGACGGGGTTCTACACTGTCAATACCAAATGTGATGAGTCAAGTATCGGTAGGGTCAACTACCCCCAAAGAGGAAAGTAATGATTTCCATTCAGTAGGATAGGTTTGAAGAAGTTCTAAGACTAACATGGCAGTGGGGGATTGTGCCAAGTCATCGACCAGACTATAATTGTGGGTTGTGGACATTCCTGTGCAATGGGATGCGAGGGATGAGAAGAGGTGTTTCAGTATTAGGGTGCGGAATCATCAAAGGTGGGCCAGTTATGACTAGGGTGGCCTCCAAAGTAGTGGGAGTAGGGTTAGAGGGTGCACTGTATTGATGAATGTGCATTTGTAGAAGGATTTCTTCCTCACTAGTGAGGAGGATATTTCGAACTACAGAAGTGCTCGGGTTGTGATATGGTTCTGCCTATGGTGGGGTAGGATACATATCTTGTTGGGTGTTCATCACCCCTTGATGTGGTATGGGGTTTTGTAACATGGTCGGGGGTGGGTGTTGTACATATTGTTGTGGGGCCTGCTGGGGAGCAGGTAGTACTAAGGGACGTGGTCCATTTCTGGATTCTTTCATCCGTTTAAAGTCTGCTATTTGAGGGCAATGGTGAGTATGAAGACCATACTCACTGCAAATGGCACAAGGGAATTTTTTTGAATATTGTTGTTGTTCTTCCCTTGGCGTTTGTTGTTATTACCCCATTGGGGGTTCTGGTTCCCTTGGTTTTGGTTTCCCCCGACAGGTTGGTTCGGCTGGGGTTTGTTCTACTTTCCTCCTAGTCCGAGATTATTATTGTTTCGATTTTTTCCTTTATTTCTAGCATTGTTTGACTGATGGGATGTATTAGCCGTATTCAGTTGTTCAAAATTTTGATACTTCTGAATGGGAGAGGGTTGAACAAAATTAACCCCAGCATGTGGTTTTCCTTGTGGAAAAAGAATAGGTTGGGTGGGACCAGGGAATGGAAAGTATGGGTTATTATGTGGTAATTATCTGTAGGATGCATAGGAAGGCATGGTGTTTTCACTAGTGCTTAGGGTGTAAGCAAAGGGAGAGGGGGTACCAGAACTAGGTTGGGCCACGGGGTGTATGGTGAGTGTTGGCAGTGGTCTGTTGGCGGTTAGAGGAAAGGTCAAGGGATATGGTTATGGATAAGAAGGAGGATTATAATAAGGGGGTCCTCCATATGTTGGTGGATATTGAGTTGTTCCATACATAGGTGGTTGTTGGGGATGTGAATTTTGGTGTGTAGTGGTACCAATTAATCCATCCGTTGAGTGAGAAATCCCAAGTTTGTCCTGGCCGAATGGCATGGGTTTCAAGGCATCAGGTAGTACTGTATACAAGTACCCTAACTATGAGTAAATGAGTTCGAACTATTTTTCCTTGCTAATGGCTTCTTCTTCATACTGGGGGAAGGTGGCAGCCACGTCTTTGGCAAGGAAGGAAACAAGTGATTTGAGGAACCAATTGAGATATTGTTGTGGACTAGCTTCAACTTTGCAGAGACTAAGTCGTCGACGCCATTCATGAATGTGGTCAGCGATGTGCATGGCGGAGGTTTGTTTAAATTCTGAGAGTAGTTAGAGGCCATTGAATTGACGAATTGGAAGTTGAAAGAAGGTCAAGAATGCTTTGGCCAAGGACTCAAGGGTCACATGGGATCTAGATTTTTCTTCTACATACCACTTAGTTGATGGGCCAGTGAGTGTACATTGAAATAACCTTAATCGGACGAAATCATCTGTGATGTTGTTTGAAGAGCAACGTAAGTGAAATTTCATGATATGGTTGGTGAGATCGTCTCCTGGTTTTCCTTCAAACTTGGGGATGTCTGAAAGCAGTTTGGTAGGCATTGCAAGCCATGTGGGTTTGTGCAATATAGGATCAATGGTGAGTTTAGTCAGATCCGATATGTTGAGGCAAGCCAAGTATGGCATCTGAGGTGGTGGCAAAGGATTAGTTATGTCCATAGTGTGAGTGTTTTGTGTACCTGACCCTTGAGGGGGACTAGGTGGGTTTGTACTTCCCCTTTGAGAAGAAGTTGGCCCCCTGCTTCCATGTAAAGGAGAGTGTGGGGATGCTTGACCTTGGGAAGTGGACCTAAGCAAAGTGGAACCAATAAAAGTTGATCCCAATATAGTATAACTCACAGGGGTGTGGGAAAGTATGGCTGATGAGTTGGAAAGACTAGTAACTCCCCCTAGAATGGGAGGGAAATTTAACAAGCATCCGGAATGACGTGGATTCTGTAGGTCCCCTTTGATGTCCGACTAGAAAAGTGGATGTGTGAAAATGGTGATGAGAGTAATTAATGAGCAAGAGACTTTGTCTAGATTGGATCTTCACAATATATCTCCCAATTGTATGTAGTCACATGAACAACATACATAAATCAATTGATAAAGAAGCATACATGTGGGTAGGTGGATTTTGTCGGTGTGGGAGAACAAAGAAAACAAATTCTTGTGTCCTAAAATATGTAACATCCTTCCTCTCAAACAACATTGGACCTTCCAATAGCACTCAACAGTGGGGTTTGAAGTCACTGAAAGAGGAACTAGTGAAGGATGAAGTAATCAGTTATAATGACGGGTAGAGGGTGCATATCCTGAAAGAGATGGAAATATTTCCCAATAGCCACACAAAATCTGATCAAGGTGCAATTGCAGCCCACAATTTCCACCTAGGTAGATGTACTAAAATTTGGTCACTAGGTACCTCGGTCAAAGTGCGGCATTTAGATTTTTAGCCTAAGAAATGGGTCACGGGCTAGATCTCGCCCAAGAGGTGGGTGCCTCAAGGGGGGACGCATAGAACAACTGGACCAAGGCCTTCAACCCTTCACGGGTATCTCTCTGCCTTATGGTGTAGGAACACTTGACTTGGAGGATTTAAAGTTCCCTATTTGACAACTTCTATTGTTTGAAGATGTGAGAACCAGATGACGGGGAGTTATTTGGATGCCTATCCATGAAATCCTACCTAGACTAAAAAAATTCTTTTGGCACCTCTTGTGGAGGAAAACTTGGTGAGTTTTTAGAAAAAATTTAGATGTGGTTGTTTGAGAGATTGGGGGTGTGAGCCAATCTCCTTGAAATTAAGTGGGAGTGGATAGTTTCGTCAAGAAAAGAGTGGGATGATTTGAAATCCCTTTGGAGGAAACTTACTTCAACCTCCACATTTCAAGATGAAAACTATGTGAGTGAATAGTGACTTTGTGTGTGAATAAGTAAAAGTGTGCCAAAAATAATAATAATAATAATAATAAATTAGGTGTCACCATGCTGCATGTGGACTTCGCTTGGTCCTTACAAGTATTGATTACCTAATAACTAAATTTCAATGGTACAACCTTGTGAAATTTTAAAGTCCCTAGGAAACTAGCATGTGGACATGTGGGTCCTTACTATTCCTTTAACTCCCTAATGTGGTTTAATATAAGAAATCTTTGAAACTATCCTATATTGTGCATATGTGGGCATGTATGGGCCCATTACAAAACCTTTAAACTTCCCTAGTGATTTAATCTAAGAAATTAAACTTCAATCACTATCCTATCTTTGTAGCATGTGGGAATGTATGGGCCTATTACAATCTTAAGATGTGTTTTGAAAAAAATAAACTAAGAGGAGTCCCGAGGGGGCTCTTGTCCTCTCCTAAAGATTTTGTCTTTTTAAGGGAGATGAAATTTTTCTTCAATCTCTTTATGATTCTCAAGATCGCTTTGGGGCGCGAGAGAAGAGCATACTCAACGATTGATATCCAATTTCTGGTCCCAATGCAAGTTTAATATGTAATATAAAAATGATTCCAACTTATACTCTTAGTCAAAGCAAGCCATCCACGTGGCAAAATGAAAGCAAAATAGGAAATAATGATTTTAACCCCCTAAGTGCCTATGTTTTGACTAATCCCTTTATATGGAGAGGGAATATAAGTGTGGTGCAAATTACAATGCTCATGGAATCAATTTTAAGAAGGCTATGGGTCTTCGATAGATCAAAAAAAGCTTACAATGTGTGTTTTTCTGCATAGGTGCATGGGTCTCAGAATAGACAGAGGCATTGTGAGCACCAATGTGTGAACTGAAAGTGACTTATGGGCGCTAGTGCGCAGAAGGCGCTGAGAAATACAGTGGTTTTGGCGCACGTGCGCTGAAGACGCGACTGTGGGTTAAAACATGTGTGCATTGTCTGTTACACAGCTGTGAAGAAAATTTCGGATGAAATTCTCTCTACTAAGCTTTGAACTTGGCTTTTTACAGGTCGGCTTGGGCCAGTTATTGTCCCTGCAAATTAAAGAAACAAAAATAAGAGCTAAAATAGCCCAAATGGGGTAGGAAATTGATACCTTTCCCCAGTGGAGTCGCCAATCTGTTGCACCTATTTTGTCACCTAAATGAGCAAAATAAGGGTGCTTACAAGCCCAGTTGGGTCAGCTAGGAAAGACAGCAGTAGAGGAAAGAGTTAGAAGTATAAAGTATAAAGTATAAAAGATACGAAAAGAATTAAACTAAGAATGACAAAAGAAATTAAACTATAGTGCAGAAGGACATTAGAACAAGAAATAAACAAGACTCATGCCACCAAGGGAAAGGATCTTATTAGTGGAAAGAAAACACCAAAGAGAAAGGGAGACTTTGGGTCCCCTCTTCCTCCAAGGGAGGGATCTTGGACCCCCAAATATTGAGCTCTTCTTACAAGTAAGGAACTAAAATGAAATGGTGAAGATAATCCAAAGCACATTCAATCTAGAGGTGATATGAATGGCTAAATGAAATGGTGCTAGTATGCTCTTGATGAGGAAAGAGGATCCTCCAAGAGAATATCAGCACCATAACAATACAAATGAATTCCTTGAAAATATAGTGCACCCATGACTTCCTTTTATAGCATAGATTTGAGGTAATATGCAACCAGTTCTTAGTGTGAATAAGGGGCCCTTTAGGTCTTTGACCAGCCCCCTAGTCAAATTCAGCCAAGATTTGGATGTAAAATCGACTTGGAATCTAAACTAGAAGTGGGTGGAAGGCCGGCCAATATCATAAATGCATCGTTTTGAGGTGTGCACGGATTTTTTCATCCACGGTAGTGCATCAGGCGCATGTGTGCTTTTCCGACGTTATCTGACTGTCGCACATGCCTTGTGTATTTTTAGCGCATGCTGATTTTATTGTTGGTTGTATAGTTTTGGACCTTTTGGAGATGCATTTTTGGCCCATGAGTGAACTAATGTGTGTTTTGAAGATGTTGGATTCCTGTAACCATTTGTAGATGAAATTATAGTGATAACACATCTTATATATGAATTAGTGGGTTAGATGTCATAATAAAATGTAAATAAAACATAAATATTGAACACATCATATGGCGGGACAGAAAAAGTACTTCTTTATATGAATCTCACAAAGTCACTTACAAATGTGATCGGTGACTGCTCCTCAAACCTGGTCCAGGATCCTCTTCACCAAGATCCAACTGCTTCCATGTATCTTTATCCTCTCACAATTCTATCTAGGGAAATGGCATAGGCTTATGAATGAGGAAAAAAGGCAAGACTAGGGAATTCTGGCTCAAAACTCACAATGTGGCTGCAAATTCTTGGGGCAAGCGGGAAAGTGAAATGGGAAAAGTTTCATTGTTCTTATGCTTAGATTTGGAATGAGACCCCAACACCTCCTTTTATATGACAAACAAGATGTTTATTTGGTTGGGTGATGGGCTATAGGCAGTGGGACAGTTGGAAAACTACGCAATAGCCCGTAATCTCAACGAATTCCTTGCAACTTTTTAATTTTTACAACTTTTGTGAGTATACGTGGGCTGTAATGGCACAGCTAGCATACATACGTGAGATGTAATGGTGCAGAAAGGATGTGTACATGGGCAGTAATGGTGCAGAGTGCGTACATCTTCAAAAATGTGGTTTTTAAGAAGATCTACTCAGTGATGGCTTGGCAAAAATAACAAGTAATATGGCCAAATGCCATGTATGCATGTATGATGCAATTTAGGGTAATAACACTTTGACATTGATGTCAAAGGGGGAGAAAAGGTGTCGTCTGGATGCTACAATTGGAGGTCTAAGAAGAACAGTGTATCCTTTCAGGGTTGCCATCAATGACAAAGGGGGATATTGTTGGCATGTTTTACAGGAAGCATGTGCTTTTCATTGATGGCAAGAATAGAAATGACAATGGAAAGCAGAGATCAAAGATCAGAAGGGAAAGAACAGTACAAAAACATGATCAGGATCAAAATCCTTGATCTTGGATCTTCTTCGAGACTCTTCACGACCGTCTGATCAAATTAAGTGAAGAATAGGATAAACGGGGAACAAGGTTTGAGAATTCAATTATCTGAATCTTCATCAACCATCGGATAAAATTAAGTGGAAGGATAGGATAAGAAAAGATGGAGGATCATTGGATTTAAAACCAAGGCAAAGAAACATCGTAGAAAGATCAAGTCATCGACCTAAGATCATGATCAACGAACAACATTCGTTTCAAGTCTAAATATGTGAGGAGGTTACGCTCTGAAAAAATCTCACTTAAAGAATTTTCAGTTTGAGATTTGAAATTCTCGAAGCTTAGAGACCCAGAGAGACGAAATAAATCCTTGATCGTCGGATCATCCAAAGTAAATTTCAGCCATCAGATCATTATAAAGTGGAAGGAAAGGATAATTTAGAAGAATGGCATGCTAATCTCATCGGTCGATAATTGGGAACTCATATCAATGGTCGACAGGGCATCTCAGTTGGCGGGGATCTGAGTTGGTGGTATTTTCCATGTGGGGCCCTCATACATTTCACCTTCCTGTCAACTCGGACCCCCCTTGCTCATTACCACTTACCACCTAACTCCCCCTCCGAGTAAACCACCAAACCTCTCATACATACCACCTCTACTCTCTGACGTCACACTCCACTACCGCACTCTACCTCCAAACTCCACTACACTGCCTACACGTCTCACCCACGTCACCATACCACCTCAGCAAGGACATGTCACAGACCATGTCAACAAGGACATGTGGAAGACCATGTTAGCAACGATGCGTGGCAGTAATTCGCATACTTCGAGAGGATGTAAAGTTTGAGACTTGAGATTTCAAAAGTCCAGAGACCCGAAGGAGATATCGATTATTGATCAAGAAAGGGGCCACAAAGCCATCGATTGAGAATGACAGGTGTCCATAGATCATCGACTCCAGAAGATTGGCATACAGAGAAAATAAGTGTTTGATATTTGAAACTCCTGGAGCACGGATCACAAAGTAAATCATATTCGTTGATTTAGGAAGGTTAGATCTGATCCACAAAACTTGAAAGAACAAATCTGAACCGTCAGTTCAGGAGCACCGTCAATATCGTGATATCGATGGTTCTATCACATTGCGGGGTCAAAACATGCTTGGGTTTTAATTTTTTGTGAGCGGACCATAATCAAAACCACGATATCGCCAAAGGCATATGTGGAGCTCTGTAGTGAATTACAGGGAGAAAAATGGATTTCCCTCAAACCACCTTTGGTCATGATCGCAATCACATGGTCACCTGAGAGCATTGCCCAAGGTCACATCAGCAGAATATTGGGGAAGGAGCTAGTGCCACTAGGCTCCACATCGAAGGTTACACGTTGAAAAGTCAAAAAGCCTCTGTGTGTATAATCCAACAATGTTGATGAAACAGAATCTGATCGAAGAGTTGTTGTTTCATCTCGTGATTTCTTAATCAGTTACAATTAAGTTAAACTAACTGAATCATTGTTCCTGAGCAGTTGAATCCTTGTTCCTGAGCATTGGAATTATGATTCTTGAGTGTTTTTTAGATTCTCGACTTGAGCATTGGAGATGCGGAGTGTAATGAATGATGAGAGCAGGAATAAAAGAAATATGTCATGACAGAGAGCTGTTGTTGTTTATCTATAGTTGAACTATAAGCAATGAATACTACAACATGAACTGAGGGAGCAAATGCAGAGATGAAGAACATAAGATGGACAGAGAAGAAATGGTGAAAACAGCAGACTGTACGAGAACTTAAGCGTAAGAAAATGTGAGCAGGAAGACACTGATGCAGGCAGAGCAGACCAGTGTAGAAGAACAGTGATGAGACTGGTAATCCATTGATAAATACTGTATCACTGTAATAAATTTTAGCAAGCAAAGATTTATATCTCAGGGAGGTAGGGTGGTTCTAGGGAGGACTGTTGTCCTCAAAGTTTCAAGTGGGTGCTTGAACACAGGGAGTTGTAGCTTCCATCTGGTTGCAGCTAGAAAAACCAGGGTGGTAGGGTGGCGCAAGGGAGAACCATTGTTCTTTGTTATGCAAGTTGGTGCCTGTGTGACTGGAAGTTGGTGCTTCCTTCCAGTTGGTGTTGGAACACTCAGGGAGTTGGTGCTTCCTTCTAGTGGGTGCTAGAGAAACCAAAGAGTCGGTGCTCTTAGCAAGTTGCATCTTGTTAAAGAATAGGTTGTAGCCTCATTTTGAGTTGGTGCTCAAAGAAATATGATGTACAGAACTTAAAATACTGCCTATCATTCGAAGAAGAAGAGGTTTTCTTCCTTTATGGGTTTCCTTGTGAATATATGTCTCTGTGTATATCATATGTTTGATTGATGTTTGTTATTTATATTTTTCATGTCTTGCATAATCTTGATGATCACTTGGAGAAGGTTAATAATATTTTAATAGGCATAAAATTGTTTAAGCACAGTAACAATTGCTTCACCCCTCCCCCCCCCCTCTCAGTTGTCTTAGTAATTCCAACACATAGTGAGTTCCCATTCCTTTGTATGTGCATTTTATAACTGAAACTGATAGAGGAGAGCATAGGTGTCACCTTTTAGTTGGGTTTTCTCCCATATTGGGTTTCCTAGGTCAAATATTGTGTTCATTTTCCAATGATCGATTGTGAGAAACTCTCGTGTAAAATATCTTTGTAATCTTTTTCTTTAGCATTAATAAACTGCTCAAAGTGGTCACATTGGATGGGCTCGTGGATGTTTCCCCGTACGGGTTTTACCATGTCAAAAGAATCAATGTGTTGATATTTGATCTGGTTGTGTGAGTGGTTACTGAAGGTTTTTGTAATCTATTGGAATACTTGTGTTGTCGAATATGGTATCAGAGCCTGTTTGAAGACCCACTCTTATTCTAGATTGAGATCGTGAAGTCGAGTTTCCTCATCTCCTTTTTTTTCCATTTTCATACATTTATGGGATGAGAGGATTGTTCCATTGTGTACAGAATCTCATTTAATTTAGGAACAATTTTCGTTTCACTCGAAAAGGTTTTCGTTTACCCAAGATACGGCCATTTTAGCTAAATTTGGAGGTATAAAGCTTGAATATGTCCGTTTTAAATTTTTGTGTAGAGTATTATTTTGATTTTATATTGTTTGTTTCCGGGTTTCTACTCTTTTACATCTATGTATTCTCTTTGTCCCGGCCCCTTTGCTATCTCGAAAAATCAGAAACAGATAGGAAAAGGTGCATTTTCTGGGTAAGCTAACCGAGATCTAACCCTTGTTGTCATCGAGAAGCGAAAAACATCTCATGTGTGAAAAGAGTTTGTTTTTAGCACACTCTCCAAGTTCATCTTCCAAAAAAAAACAACAACAACACCATCAATCCTCTTGCTAAACAATACAATATGTTTTTCTATCCCACTTGGTTAAAAGTTTCATTATTAAGTAAGAGGTCTTGAGTTCAAGTCTCTCTTTTTGCTACTTTTTTTTTTAAAAAGTTCATGCTCCATTGTAAAGTGTATTTCACTTCAAGTATAAAAGTGAATTACTATAAGTAGCTTTTAGAGTTATTCATTTTCCATGCAGCTTTTATTTTATAAAGTAACTTCATTGTAAAAGTGATCAGCACTTATTTTTATAAAGGCGGGTCACTTCATAAAGAAACTTACACCATCATGTGGTCCTTTGGTTACCATTTATGCCTTTTTTTAAAAGGGCGTATATTTCACATCTGAAGTCCATTTTCAGTGTCGTTTTTTTAAAACCGACTAATTTTTAAAGATCTTTCCATCCAAATCATCAATTTCAGTTTTTAAATCCATATTATTGTAACACCCCAAGTTTTGAACCCTCATTTTAAATAATGTATTGTTAGAATGTTGAGAGGCCAGAGTACCCAAACAATTATTAAAAGGCCAGTGTGCCCAAGACATGTAATGTTTTCTATCATTATTAATAATAAATACATGGATGGCTACTAGACGGACAAGGACTAGAGTTATAGGGGGCTATGATTCCACAAGAGAGGGGGATTGAGGGGATAAGTGTTTATTCCTATGTTAATTACCCTTTCTTCCTAAGGGAGGGGATCGGTTACGTGAGCTTCTTGGAAAAGGCCATGTGGTTCTTGATTCCCCACGAATTTACTTAAACCTGCCTATGGTCTAATGGGGGGGTTCGACTGATGGCTTGTTCACTAATTTTCGTGTACGTTCATTCTTTTCCCTCACACACTTTCATGCACCCACTTACCCATTCATTGATCCATCCTCATCTGCATCTTGGCTTAGGAAAGGAGAACTGAACTGATGAATAAATCACCACAGTATGGTGTCCTGTAGTGGTCCCTGGTGTGATCCAAACATGATTTGACGCCTACATGTCTAATATGTGTTGGCCTGTGTCCAGCGTTTCTCACATTTGCAAGTCCTGAGAGTTCCAGTATTGAGATTCTGGACCAATTGCATTGGAACCCTAATAAGGAGAAGGACTACATGAGAGACTGTGTGGCAGAGAAGGGTGGAGGTTCGTTCTCTCATGTAGTGCAAACTGGGTAGAAGAGAGCTGGGTACTTGGATTGTTGTGAGAGTTGGGAAGCCTGTGATAGCTTGGGTGCTAACTAGTTTGGGAAGCCAAGTAACACTCTGGAATCATCCTTGGGAATTCATAAACCCTGGCTTAGGGGTGACATTGTTGTTGAGATTTAGAATAGTAGTGTCTACGGTTGGATGGAACGTCCTTGGTCTGCATCCAGTTGGTGTCATCTTTCATAAAGATAAGTTCTCTTCATTATGGTATCATTTGCATGTATATGAATTTATTTCCGTTGTATATTTAATTATCATTTAATTGAGTATTTAAACTATGAATGCTTGTTGAATACTATTGTGCATGTCGTTAAAGTATTTCCTTTTATGCATCCTTAAATTTTAAAAGGTATCGGTGAAAGAAAGAAGTCCAAGGGAGGGCTTGAAGGTAGCATACCCCGGCCCGTGGGTGGCTGGGTATGTTACAGTTTGGTATCATAGCTTCTAGTTGAAACACTGGGTCGGTATGGGTTAGGTCTGTTGGTTAGAGACTCGAGGTCAAGATCGAATTATGACTGTGGAGTTGAAAAGCTCAGGTGGAATGGCGTTGCAGAACCTACATAGGAGATAGAACATTAGAGACCTGTGGTAAGGGGTTCGAAGGATCATGATCGTCCCTCTTCTATTCAGGAGCGATTGCCACTGTAGGATCAGGAGATATCTGGGATCATTGGATCTGAGGATAGGTGAACGGGGGTCGTCCGATGAAAAGGAAGCAACAGTTAAGGTCACCACCGTTAGATCCCATTGGAAAGTGAGATCAACGGACATGAGGCATTGTGAGTAACCAAGTTGCACGAGATATAATTTCCCAAGGAGGTCCCGCAATCCAAACCACAGTTTCTCCAAAGGGGTTATGTGTCATCATCAGGAGAATTGTGGGGCGAAAAGCGGGTTACTCCAAACCGCTGATGCATGCCCCCACAAATTAAAAGGCATGCAGTGACATGACATGTTAGGGCTTTGTTGTCGTCCTAATACACACTTGCAAATGTGAGCTAATTCTGGCTCACTTAATGTGTCCTTGGAGGCACAATGCCTAGGTTCACAGCCCATGCTATCACTTTGACCGGAACCTCTTCCGTCTAGGCTCACTCCTAGGGAAGCCAAGCGGGGTTGTCCCTAGTTACTAGATAAGTTTTAGAGTTAGGTTCTAGGAGTTGATTTTAATTTCTTAAGGTTAGAGGGGATATAATCTAGGATGTTAAGGCAGCAATGCAAGGTGCAAAGGTTAGCATGTCAAGTAGCCATTTCCCTAAGTCAACTAAGACTAGTGCCTAAGGTTGGGAAAGGGGTCAAATATAGTTAAAGGGGGTTTCTTTACAAGTATTATTGCAATATTACTTACAAAAGAATAACTTAACCAAATGAATACTAGATACAAGATTTACAATTAGAAAATGCTAGAATACAACAAACAATCTAACCACTTTAACGGTTTTGTGTTTGTGCAAGATATAGAGAAATCAAAGCATCATATAACATTTACAACATCAATATCAAGATCCTCATCACCAATACATCAAGATCATAAATACATCAATAAAGAAGATTAAGCACAAGTATTAGAGATGAAAGACAACCACTCTTAATTGTTAAACCCATGAAAGTTTTAGAAACTTAAGTTCAAGGTTGAGTTATTAAGATTTCTTAAAATTATTAATTTTATTAAGCTTTCACCAAATCCTCCTCCTCCTATTTCCAAATAACTGTTGGATGCTCAATAAGTGTTGCCACCCTAGCTTCGCAGGTCAGCCCAAAAGATTGAGTACTCCCGAAAAGGACGCATCATGTGCACTGTGAGAACGTCCCCAGCCTACACCCTCCATTGCATTCCTCAAACCCCATTTTAGATGGTGAACATGGTGGTCTAAAGTACCCTAAAGAGTCTATTAAGATTATATGTGAATTAGGTACACTTTTAGGAGTGTTTTAGAGTGTTTTAAGAGTTTTATGACACTTTTAAATGTTGATTTAATGACTTGGCCGAAACTCACTTCAGACTTAAAGATGTGTTGATTAAGTTATGAGATTAAGAGAATTAACACATATATGCTATGTGAGAGAAAGTCACTTAGATGCACAATTAAATAGCTTGCAAAGTAAAGAAATAAAGTGCAAGAGAAAGAACAACTTGCCAACAAGAAAAGAGACAATCACACTTATATTATGTTAAGAGCATGAGATATGAACTTTAAGTGTGAGAGAGAAAAATAATTTTAAGTGCTTGCCTACTTATCAAATTAACAATTAAGTTACTTAGAGCATATGGAAAATGGCATTAAAGAGATCTATGCAAGAAAGAAGAACACCATCCACTTATTGAAGCAACTACACATTAAGGTTTATAGATCTAAGCATGGCACACAAAGATAAACACTTGTAGTAATCTAAGCATGCATGAGATCTAGTTAAGTTGATTATGAGACCCAATAGGCTTAATCTAGAGAATTATTAGGTGCTAGATCTAGATCTAGAATATTTAGAGCATTAACCAATTAGATCTTCAACCACAAATTAAGCCCTAACCCAACCTTTTGGGGTATTCCTCTCCCAAATAGGTAAGCAATTAATTAAGTAGCTTAACTTAGAAAATATTTAGAGAAGAGAGAAAGGCAAGAAAACAAGAGAAGGAAGCAGGAGAGAGGCAAGAAAACAAGCAAACCCTAACCCCATGTCCTATGGTTTGGGAGATACCCTTTATCTCACAAACCCGATGTATTAGCTCAAAAAGGGGAAATAATTTCAAATAAAACAAGATCTAAGCTAGATATAAGCTACCAAAGAGTTCACATGGGGGAGGAGGCCGTACCACTCCCTCTCCAACAACTATGAGCAACTACAAACAAGAAAAGAGAGAAGAAATGACAAAAATACTTAGAAATTGAAGAAGGAAAGTTGAGAAATAACTACCAATCCCTTTGGGGATATTTGAGTGTTGTATGGATGCCTTTGGGTAGCCAAAACCCCTCTCAACCAGATCTGAACCTTCAAAAACCAGCAAGCTATGCTTGCTAGAAATGTTACACACAACCAAAAGAATGAAGAAAAACTTTTTCCTTCTTGGGGGAAAAACAATTCTGAAATATTTTTGGAAAAAATTTATATTATGATGACCATACAACTATATTATGCTAGCTTAAATATGGATTGCAAAGAAATATAGGGAGAAAGAGTAATAGAAGAAGATTTCTTGGAGTGTATGAAAATCTCAAAGGGGGACTCTTCCAAGAGCCACCCTAATGAAACCCTTGAAGTTCAACCTGCAAAACCTAACACAATAGCATGTATACAATGGATAATATGGAGGGTTAAACTAATAAAGTGAAATACTTGCACCCTATATATCTAACCACATATATAGATCTACAAGACTACTCTTTGCAAGATCTGCTCAAATAAAATACTTTACCTAAGATCCATTCATCCAACCATCATATCAAATTGAAACAAATTTACCTCATGTGTTGTAAGAACCAAAATACTTATAGCTCTTCCCAAAATCGTCCAAATCTTCTTTTATTATTGCATCAAGAAATGGGATCTTAGAGAAATACTTGCTCCAAAACCCTAAGAGAAGAAGAATGAAAATGGATGGAATAGAGAGAGAGAGAGAGAGGAAAATCAAGTAGCATAACACTAGCTCAAGATATGGTAATTGAAAGAGTGAGGGGAGGGTTCCTTTTATACTTGGAGAGGTAAATTCACCCCTCTTGAATCTATGCCAAGTGTCCAACACCAAGCAAAAGAGGAGATCCCTAGGCTAGGGTGCACCATCTAGGGTTTAGATAGTAGATCTAGGGTGTAGAAGGTGTGGGAGGTGTTGGGATCACAAAAAATCAAGTGGGAGGCTATGTGATTCATGCTAGGGGAGTGGAAAGGTTTAATTTTTTTTTTTTAAATATTTTGGAATTTTCTAGAAGAAGAGAGGGCGTAACCTCCTTGGAGGGTGCACCACATGGGGGAAAGGAAAAGAATGGAAGTGAATCAATGAGGAAAGGGGAGTGGGATCACCTTAAGAGGTGATGTGGAGGATAAAGGGAGGTAAATCACATGATAGGGGGGCCCACTTAAGTCACAACTTCCTCTACCAAGGAAAAACGTCAATCCCCCTAGGGGGGCGTAACTTTTGAGTGAGGAGAGGGGGTAAGGGTTAGAACAAGGTTGGAAAAGGTTGGGAGGGTTATGTTATGCTTAGGGAGTCTCTATATAACCTTTATCCATCATTTTACATCCTTCTAACTCATTATTACAATTTTACATTTTTGCCATGTTTGGACTTTAGCAATTAAAATTGTTGTTTTTTACTGACTTACACTCCGGGTGGGAAAACCCATAGAAAAAGTTGTCCAACTGAGCTGAAACTTGGTCCATGGATGTAGGGGGTGATATTCCATTTATTTTGAGCATAAATACCCCTATCAAAAGTCCAAGGATCTAGTTTTTACAATTATTGGTCAAAAATAATTAAACCTCTAAACTTAGGGAAATTTAATTAAAAATTAATTAATTAAAAAAAAAACTATACTAGACTCGACGGAATTCCGCGAAACTTTCTAAGATGTCTTGCATGGTCATTTAAATTGATTCCCTACAATAGTTACCAAAATATAATCCCACTGGAACGTCGTTCACCACTTGGAAGAATTATTGCAAGTGTGAGGGAAAAACTCAAGGGAGATCAATAAGGCTGAAAAGCCCAATTGATAACCTGAGAATAAAAAACCCTTGGTGAAAGGAACTCTCCCAATGAATCGATCCCAAGGTAACTGACCTAGACATGACTCATGTAGACCTATTACATTATTAACCCACGCAGGGCTGTGGAAATTCCAGTTACAAAAAGAAGTGTTGGGGCCAAACACTACCCTGTAGAACCAAAGGTATTCAACAAATTTGCATATGGTGATGCATATATTCATGGAACATGAAGTTGACCACCTGTGTTGGAGAGGTGGTGAACAGGCTCAAACATCAAAACTTTGTATAGCCAAAGTAGATCCTGACCGTCGATCACTAAGAGGTACATGTCAGCAGATCTATAACTCTGGAGAAATTTGTTCAAGAGGTTTTTCAGTTGAGATTTGAAACTCCCGAAGCCCGAAGAGATGGAGAGATGAAGTAAATATCAATCATCCGATCATCCGAAATAGATCTCAGTCACCAAATCATCCGGAGTAAATCTCAAGAGTCGTATCGCTCGAGGTGAATCTGGGTCATCTGATTCAGAAGAGACATGGTGTAAATCTGTGGATTTCAGGTGAAGTCCCAAAGTAAGCCTCAATCGTCAGATTAAGGAGGGAATGTGGTGCAGATCAGTGGACTTTAGGTGAATACCCGAAGTGAATCTTATTCATCCGATCCAGGAGGACACATGGCGATAGATTGGCCAGTTCGGGAATGCAGAGTTCGGGAGAATTGGAAGTGTGTTAGTATGGAAACTCCTGAAGTCTCGAAGACCGAAGAGTCAAAGATATGGGGCACGATGACATCACCTAGAGGTGATGTGGATCCTGGAATTCCTGAAGTGACGTGGCTTGTGGATGTCACCTAGGATGGCATGGACACATGGGATGTGTGTCACATGTCAGTAAGTTTTGAGCATATGGAGTATTGAAATTTCAGTTAGAATGTGACACATTTCACCCGCACAATTGGGCCACGTGTTTGCTTCCAGTATTTCACCACGTGGTGATAGATCGTACAGTCTAGAGACTGGGCACTCGAATAGGGAAATATGCGACAGGTTGTGTTGGGTCGAAAACTCTCGAAGGCTCGAGGGCCGGAGTACATATCGACCATTGATTCCAGAAGACACAAGTTGAAGGATCTTCGACTTTGAGTGAAAGCACTCTGGAAGAAAGTGCAGGAGGAAAGTTTGAAACTTCTGAAGCCCAAATATCTGAAGCAATTCACAGTCGTTGATCTATGGGAGTACACCCTTTGGTAGATCATGAAATCTGGGTTAAAGCGTTCCGGGCAGAGGCAAGCAAGGAAAGTTGAGACCCTCGAAGCGCAGATTCCCGAAGTGGATCTCAATCGTTGATCGTAAAAGAGGACGAGGACCGTTGATCCGATCCTGGCTGAAATTTCTAAAGTCCTGAAGCTCTAGACAAGAACTTTTTCAGCTAAGCATAGGGTCATGGTCATGGTCATATGCAGATTGAGAGCTGAGGGAAGGAGGGCTAAGGGTCGAATTGTTTGTCTTCGAGACAGAAAAAATCTAAGGAAGAATTTAGCCACGGTTTCTAGTCATGGTCACCTGGGAAGGTGGTTTGAAGGAAGCACCTACGCAGGATGAAATTATGTTTCAGCCAAGGATAATAGGACACTGTTATTTTCAGAGAATGGGGATATGATCTCCATGAACAAAAAAGAGAAAGAGACCTATAGCATGGTTTGGAAATTTTGTTTATCGTATGGATAATTATAACAAAATGGTCACTTGCACATTTTGCAGAATTAAGGAGCTTAAGCACATCAGCTCAGGATGTGTATTGAGGAAATGGAAGAAAGCGAGGGAGCCTCCATTCATGATAAGGAGGTCAAAGGCCAGAATACCAGAGTTGGTAATGCAGAGATAGAGTCCAATGGACAAAAGGGAAAAGGAGAACAATAAACATTGATAGAAATGGTAAGAAACCTAAATATGGCAGTGCAAAGCTACAAAGAACACAACGAGATATTGATGAGAAAGAAAAGTTAGATAAATGCTCAAGTGTTGCACAACTTAAATCAGTTGCAGAGACAAACAAAGAAGGGATAAAACTCAAGACAAGAGGAAGAAGGCAGGTGCCATGAAAAAAGGGATGGTCATGGAAGAGTTGGTTATTCCAGAAGTGATAGTAGAGCTCATGGACACCACTCACCTCCCTACTCAGAAATAAGTTTTATGCATCAGATGATCCCGTAAGTAGTCCATAGGTGTCTCTTGTCAGACACCAAAGAAGAAAACAAGAGGAAGATAGTTTGCAAGGAGAGTTGAGGAAGCTCAAGCCACCTTCCTTTGAGGGTGAAAGAGAAAGGGAAGATGATGTTGAAGCATGGTTGCTTGGGCTCAAGAGATATTTTCAGTTTCATAACTATTCATCAAACCTGGAAGATAGGATTTCCAACTACCATTTACATGAGAAAGTTGCAATGTGGTGGGATCGACTGAAGCAAGTGGAGCACATTAATGAGAGTAGGATCACTTGGAAGCAGTTCAAGAAGTACTTCCAGAAGGAGTACCTCTCAGAGAATTTCTATGATAGGAAAATGCAGGAGTTCTTTGGACTCTGGTTGGGAAGCATGACTATGGCAGAGTACGAGAATAATTTCTTGGGATTGTTAAAGTATGTCAGGTTCATTGGTGATGAGAAAGTGAAAATACAAAGATTCCTAATTGGGTTGCCAGCCTTTTATAAGGAAAATATCAAGTATGATGAACCCAAGACCTTGATTGAGGCCATCAGGAAGGGTAAATACCTGTATGAGCAAGGCCAGGGAAGAGAATCTTTGCAGAAATATTGGAAGGACAAGAAAAATGCCAAGTCCAATGAGAGGCGGAAAGGATTCAAACCTCCCTTCAATAAGAATGAGCCTAATATAAATCATCAAGATCAGTATGCTAAGGTGGATTTCAAGAAAGAAGATTCCTTGGGGAAAAGGGGAAGACCACCAATCCAATGTTAGGGATGCAAGGAAGATCACTTGTACAAGGATTTCCCACACAGAAAGGACAGAGTGAAGATTGTGCACAACATCCAAGAGGATACAACAGTCAAAGATATGGGAAGAATCTATGTAGCTTTAAATGATCCACAAGCAAAGTACCAGTCCAATATGATCGAGGTGGAAGATAATATCATAAATCAACCTGTTACTAGTTTGATTGATTCAGGAGCAATTCATTACTACATTGATCCTAAGATAGTGGATAGATTTCATTTGGAGAAAAGTAAACCTGGAAAATAAAGTTTGGTTTAGTTAGCCACTGGAACCAAAAGAAGAATCCATGATATGGTCAGAAGTTGTTCCATAAGTCTTAATGGCGTGAATACTAGTATGGATCTAAATATCATACCATTGGGGTCTTATGATATTCTGATTGGAATGGATTGGTTGGAAAAGCATCATGTTGTCCTAGATTTTCATAACAAAACATTTACATGTCTTGATGGAAATGGAAAATAGAGCACTATGAAAGGAGTTCCAAGACCCATCTCTATAAGGGAGATTTCATCTTTAGAGCTAAAAAGATGTTTTAGGAAAGGATGTGAATTTTATGCAGCTCATGTGGAAGATCAAGATAATAAAAAATGGCCAAGCCTCAAAGATTTCTCGGTACTACAAGAATTTGAAGATGTATTACAAGAAATATCTGGATTGCCACCAAGAAGGGAGATAGATTTCTCAATTGATTTAGTGCCAGGAGTTGCCCTGGTGTCAAAAACACCTTACAGAATGAGCACACCAGAGTTAAAATAATTACAAATGGAGTTGGAGGAATTGTTGAAGAAAGGGTACATAAGGCCAATTTTTTCACCTTGGGGACCACTAGTACTTTTTGTCAAAAAGAAGGATGGAACCTTGAGGCTGTGTATTGACTTCTGACAACTGAACAAGTACACTATAAAGAACAAGTATCCTCTAACCTGAATTGATGACCTCTTTGATCAACTAAGAGAAGCAAATATATTTTCAAAAATTGACCTGAGGGTGAGATACCATCAGGTAAGAATCAAGGAAGAAGACCTTCATAAGACAACCTTTAGGACCATGTATGGGAATTATGAATTTGTAGTGGTGCCATTTGGATTGACCAATGCTCCAGTTGTATTCATGTTCTTAATGAATGACATATTCATAAATTATTTGGATAAGTTTGTCATAGTATTCCTAGATGACATACTTATCTATTCTAAGTATGAAGAGGAGCATGAACATCACTTAATACTGGTGTTGCAAGTATTGAGAGAACATCGGTTGTATGCCAAGTTGAGTCAGTTTTATTTTTATCAAAAGCGGATCCATTAATTGGGACACATTATTTCAGAGTAGGGCATAGCAGTAGATCCATAGAAGATCAAAGCCATTAGAGGATGGACAACACCCAGAAATGTGTCAGACATCAGATATTTTATGGGATTAGTTGGCAACTACAGAAGGTTCATAGTAGGGTTCTCTAAGATTGTTCATCCCATCACTTCTTTGCATAAGAAGGGAACTAAATTTGAATGGGCACTCAAGTGTGAAAAGAATTTTAATCTGTTGAAGGAATTACTTACTAGTGCACCTATGTTAAAGATTGTTGACCCAAATGAAAGTTTTGTGGTATGTATAGATTCATGTAAGGAAGGACTTGGGGGATTCCAAACGCAAAATAAACATGTCATTGGATATGAGTCCATAAATCTTAAGGAACTTGAGAGGAACTATGCCACGCATGACTTGGAACTTGTTTCCATTGTTCACGCCTTGATGATGTGGAGACATTGTCTCATGTGGAATAAATTCGAATTAATGACAGACCACATTGGCCTGAACTATCTTTTTGAACAACCAAGATTGAATGCCAAGCAAACAATATGGCTGAAATTTTTAAGTGAATATGACTTCGATATCAAGCATATCAAGGGAAAGGAGGATAAATTTACCGATGCACTTAGTATAAGAGTGCATACCATGCATTCTACTATTGTCAGTATGCATCAGTCAGAATTGAAGAGAAGAATTTTATATGGTCTTGTTACAGACCAACATTACCTACAGGTAAAGTAAAGATTACAGTAAGGAGATGTACAACATAAAATAAAGGATTATGAGATAAAGGAAGATGGATTACTCAAGCATAAAAATAGAATCTATGTTCCTAGTTCTGGAGAATTGAGGAATTTGGTACTAAAGGAAATGCATGATGTCCCTTATGTTGGACATCCCGGTTACCAAAAAATGATTACAGCAGTAAGAGGCCAGTTATTTTGGCCTAGAATGAAGAAGGATGTTGTTGATTACATCGCTCGATGTATGGAATGTCAAAAGGTGAAGGATGAGCATAGGCACCCAGTGGGGTTGTTGTAGCCATTTCCAATTCCAGAGAAGAAATGGGAAGGTTACTTACACTTGGTTGATTTTGCATATAATAATGGGTATCAAGATTCATTGATAATGAGCCCATTTGAAGCCTTTTACGGTAGGAAATGTGATACTCTAGTAAGATGGGACAACCCAACAGATAGAGTAGTACTTGGGTCGGAGTTTCTCAAGGACATTGAAGACCAGGTGGTCAAGATCAAGCAGAATTTAAAGGAAGCTCAGGATAGACAGAAAGTTTATGCAGACAAGAACACGACAACTAGAGAATTTAAAGTAGGGAAGCATGTACTTCTGAAAGTGAAGCCCAAGAAAAGATCTTTGAAATTGGGTAGTTGTACAAAGATGGTAGCTAGATTATGTGGTCCATTTGAAATATTGGACAGAATAGGTCCAGTTGAATACATGCTTGCATTGCTTGCTTCCATGAATGTGCATAATGTATTCCATGTATCTTTACTAAAGACATATGTACATGACCCTAACAATGTTTTTGATTGGCATCTGATTCAGGTAGAGATGGAGGGAGACTTTTAGGTTCAACCAGTACAAGTATTGGACATAAAGGTAAAAACTCTCTAGAATCGAGTTATAGAGTTCGTAAAAGTTCAGTGGACCTGATACGGTCCTGAAGATGCTACCTGGGAGAATGAAGATGCCATGCGGGTAGAGTACCCACATCCTTTTGAATAAATTTGAGATTTTGATCTCTATTTTGTATATGCACTGAGGACAGTGCCAAAATAAGGGGGAGGGGATGTAACACCCCAGGTTTTGAACCCCTATTTTAAATAATGTATTGTTACAATGCTAAGAGGCTAGGATGCCCAAACAATTATTAAAAGGCTAGTGTTCCCAAGACTTGTAATTTTTTCTATCATTATTAATAATAAATACATGGTTGGATGTTAGACGGACAAGGACTAGAGTTATAGGGGGCTGTGATTCCACAAGAGAGGGGGCTTGAGGGGCTAAGTGTTTATTCCTATTAATTACCATTTTTTCCTAAGGGAGGGGATCGGTTACGTGAGATTCTTGGTGAAGGCCAAGAGGTTCTTGATTCCCCATGAAGTTACTTAAACCCACCTCTCGTCTGATGGGGGGGTTTGAATGATGGCTTGTTTGCTAATTTTCCTGTACATTCATTATTTTCCCTCACGCACTTTCATGCACCGACTTACCCATTCATTGATCCATCCTAATTCGCATCTTGTCTTGGGAAAGGGGAACCAAAATTCTGAAGAATTATCCATGGTATGATGGCCTGTAGTGGTCGTTGGTGTGATCCAACTATGATTTGAGGCCTGCATGTCTGAGATGCATTGGTCTGTGTCCATCATTGCTCACAACTGTGAGTCCTGAGAGTTCCAACATTGATATTCTGGACCAGTTGCACTGGAGCCCAAATAAGGAGAAGGATTTCCTGAGAGACTGTGTGGAAGAGAAGGGTGGAGGTCCATTCTGTCAAGTGGTGCAAGCTGGGTAGAAGAGAGTTGGGTACTTGGATTGTTCTGAGAGTTGGGAAGCCTGTGAGAGCTTGGGTGCTGACTGGTTTGGGAAGCCAAGTAACACTCTGGAAATGTCCTTGTGGATTCATAGCTCTGGCTCAGGGGTGACCTTGTTGTTGAGATTTGGAATAGTAGTGTCTACGGTTGGGTGGAACGTCATTGGTCTGCAGCCATTTAGTGTCATCTTTCATAAAGATAAGTGTTCTCTGTCATGGTATCATTTGCATGTATATGAATGTATTTTCGTTGTATATTTAATTATCATTTAATTGAATCTTTAGACTATGCATGCTTGTTGACTACTGATGTGCATGTCATTAAAGTCTTTCCTTTTATGGATCCTTAAATTTTAAAAATGTATCGGTGAAAGAAAGAAGTCCAAGGGAGGGCTTGAAGGTAGCGTACCCTGGCCAATGGGTGGTTGGGTATGTTACAATTATCCACATATTTAATATGGTTTCTTCAAGTAATTTTTTTCTTATGAGCACCAACTACTTCGAATGGAAATCCCATATGGAGGATTTATTAAGAAGTAAATGCTTGTGCTGGATTACGTTGGAAAATGAAACAGAACCTATTGATGTTGATAACAAAGTCAAATGGGATAATTGGAATCATGAAGCACGTGGCATAATTAGAATGTCCATCTCTCCTGATTTAAGGTTCCACCTTTAACAAATTGATAAACCCAATGAAGCTTGGGAAAAGATTGAATCTGTGTTTGGTAAACATAATATTATTCGAGCATAACAATTAGAAAATAAACTACCGACTTTAAGTCCAAGTGATTTTTCTTTAATTGAATACTATCTATCTAAGTTTAAAACACTCATAATTGTATGTCAAGAATGTAAGATAAAGTTGGATGAAGAGCGTTTCATCTATCTTATTCTTTCTAAGCTAGGTAGTGCATATTATGTGTTTGCATCTACCTTTTATTCCATGAAAGAGGCTCTAGGGACAACTTATCAAAAACCCACTCTTGAGTCCTTTTGTGATGCTTTGATTAGAGAGAAAGATAAGCTTGTACAACTTGGAGTGATCAACACTGAAGGTACCTCCAACAAAGCCTTAGTCACCCATCAGAAAGATAAACCCAATAATTCCAAGAAGCAACATCCTCACCACAACAACAAGAAACATAAGGGTCCAAAACCCACTCATATAACTTCCACTCCTAATGGGGACAAAGGAGAAAAATATAAAAATAAGACTGACAGAGATTGCAACTTTTGTGATAAATATGGTCATGATGAGTCCAAATGTTTCAATAAGATGGCAACTTTAGAAGCAGTGATGAAGAAGCACAACATCAGTATTGATTCTACTAATTCTTCTTCTTATGGACATGCACTTTTTGCTTCTGGTTTCTCCTTCAATACAACTTCTACTTCTTGTTCTTCCGATGAGTGGCTTATTGATTCTGGAGCATCTTATCATATGGCTAAGGATAAAGATATGTTTTTTTCTCTAAATGAATGTAACATCAAGAAAATATTTATTGGTGATGATAGATCTCTTAGTGTTGTAGGATCTGGAACAGTTCAAGTAGAAAATGGTCATTTCAATGATGTATTATGTGTTCCAAGTATTTCTTGTAACCTTCTATTAGTATATCAAATCACTCATTCAGATGAAGGTAAAACCATAGATTTTTCACCTCACCAAGTTGTAATCGAAGATCTAAAAGATCCTACGCATGTTCTTGCAACTGGAATTGTTGATGATATTACCAGGTTGTACAAGTTTGAAAACTTTGGTTCATCATCTTTTTCATCAGTTTTTGTTGCTCATAGCGATGACTTGAGCAAACTTTGGCATGAGCGGTTTGGTCATCTAAACAATCATTCATTGCATAAACTATGTAATCAACAGGTGGTGACTGGTATTCCTCTTGTTTCATGAAGAGATGGTGTTTTTGTCGGTTTTGTTCTCAACAAACATCATCAGGACAGTTTTGACAAACATGCCTCTTGGCATGCCTCGGTCCCTTTGCAACTTGTTCACAGTGGTTCATGTGGTCCACTTTCTTCTCCTTCTTTTTCTGGGTGCAAGTATTTATTAACTTTCATTGATAACGTTTCTAGATGTACTTGGGTTTACTTCTTAAAAATTAAGAGAAACTGTTTTGACAAGTTTATGGCCTACAAGGCCCTTGTAGAGAAGCAATCTAGACATCAAATTCAAAGGTTAAGAACAGATAATGGAGGTGAATATGTGAACAATAATTTTACAAGTTACTACACTGCATAGTGCATACAAATGGAACACATTGTTCCATATACACCACCACAAAATGGTGTTGTAAAGAGAAAGAACCATAGTGTAATGAAATCAATATTAGAAGAGATATTAAATTTGATAAAAATCTCTTGGCCTACAAGCCTAATTCGACGTTTGTGCCATCTTTTGCCTGGGAGCCTAATTCAGCATTTATTCCTTCTTCGACATTTGTTCCTTCTTCTATTCTAATTTATTCTTCAGATGATGAAAGTGAGGATGAAAATCCATTTCCGCCTGCTCACCTTCCTCCAGATGAGTTCTTTGAACCTAAACCAACACCAACTCTAACTCCACCACTTCTTATATGGGTTTGTTCAACACGAGAAGTAGTTGGTGATATTGTCAGTGATCCTTCATATCAACGCAGGACACGTTCACAGTTCCAGTGAGCCTCTTCACTTTTGGCTCAAGTTTCAGAGACTCATGATCCATAGACATTTGCAGAAGCTTCAGTCCATCCATATTGGGATACAACAATGATTGAAGAGTATCGTTCTTTAATGGAAAATGATACTTGGGATCTTGTACCTCTTCCAAAAGGAAGAAAAATTGTCAGATGTAAATGGTCTATAAGACTAAGTATGCATCAGATGGAAGTGTTGAAAGAAAGAAGGTTCAGTTAGTTTCCAAAGTATTTTCCCAAGTTGATAGAATTGAATATAATGAAACCTTTTCCCCTTTAGCCAAAATGAATTCCATCTGCCTTGTTCTTTCCCATTCTGCCTCACATAAATGGGATGTCCATCAGATGGATGTTAAATCCACCTTCTCGCATGGGTATTTGCAAGAATAAATATACATGGAATAACCTCCTGGATATGTACAGAATGACTCTAGCCTTGTTTGTCACCTTATGGTCTTAAGAAAGCTCTCCGATCTTGGTATAAAATAATGGACAACTTTCTTATTTCCACTAGATTCTGTAGATTCTATTTTGATCCTAATGTCTATACCAATAAATTAGGAAACCATCTCATCATACTTTTCCTTTATATTTATGACCTTATTCTTACTGGTAGTGACTCAAAATTTTTAAACCATGTGAAAACCAGCCTTAACAATAAATTTAAAATGAGAGACTTAGGATTTTTGCACTATTTCCTTGGCCTCCAAGTTTTGCAAACCAATGAAAGAATTTTTCTTTCCCAATCTAATTATGCTTGTGACCTTCTTCATCGCTTTCACATGGAAGATTGTAAACCAGCCCCTTCTCCCTTTCAATCTGGATTCAATCTTGTTGCCACTTGTACTTCTCCTGAAGTTGATGCCACCTTGTATCATCAGTTAGTTGGAAGCCTCTTATACTTGACTCATACTTGTCCTAATATTTCCTTTGTTGTTTGTCTTGTTTCTTGGTATATGCAAAAACCCCATGAAAGCCATTGGAAAGAAACTAAAAGGATACTTCGTTATGTTTGTGGTACAGTTCAGTTCAGGATACATTACAGTTAATGGGGGACTCATTTATTGGTTGGTTTCACTAATTCAGATTGGGCCAACAACCCTGATGATCGAAAGTCTACTACAGGTTATGTTTTCAGCCTTGGTTCAGGACCTATCACTTGGGCCTGTAAGAAACAACACGCTATTTCACTTTCTTCAGCAGAAGCAAAGTACTGATCAATGGTAAATGCAAGTCGGGAAGCCTTATGGATTCAACAGATTCTTTCAAATATTGGGCTCTAGTAGCAGCATCTGACCAACCTTTGGTGAAACAATTAGAGTGCCATCAAGCTCGCCAAAGACCCAATTCAACTTCAGCGCAACAAACACATCGATCTACACATGCACTTCATCAAAAAGCTCATTCATGCTCAAGTTATTGAAGTGCTCTTTTTCCCTAGAAAAGATCAAGTTGCAGACATTTTCACAAAGTCTCTTACAGAAGCAAAGTTTTCCAAACTTCGATCTATGTTAGGAGTTCAGGAAGTTGTCATCAAGGCGGGATAGGCTCTAATGCCTCCTTCCTTCTCCTACTGTGTCACTATTGCAAATCCTTCAATCCTATCCCAAGTTGTTCTTAAGAGGGGATGTTAGGATATTTAGACACTTAGGATTTAGTTAAGATCTACCTGGTTTAATGTGTTGTTAAGTAAAACTGTGTTTCTTAGTGTGTTTCTTTAGTATGCATTAGCATGCATTTGTAGTTAGGAAATCCAATAGTCATGATATGTTTCCGAAATAGAGTGATCCGATGGTTCATATTCTCCTCGATCTTAACGACCATTGATCTGTGGCTTAACACCTGATTGGTCCATGATCTCTATTTAAAGAGCATGGAGGGTCATTTTTCGATGATTTATTGTGAGAAACTCTCTTGTAAAATCTCTTTGTAATCTTTTTCTTTTGCATTAATAAATTGCTCCAAGTGGTCGCATTGGCTGGGGTTGTGGATGTTTCCCCGTAGGGGTTTTACAACGTCAAAAACATTAGTGTGTTGATCTTTGATCTGGTTGTGTGAGTGGTTACTAAAGGTGTCCATCCTTTGTTGGAATACCTGTGTTTTCGAACATTTTGTGCATGCTCTTTCTTTTTTGTATTTCGGTTATTTCTTATATTCAAGCCATAAGCTAGAGATAATAAATTTGAGATCTAAGGAAATAAACCGCATAAATCTAAGATTTCAAAATATTACAATGCCTGTTATGATGAATTGTTCCAATGGAATATCCACGGAAATTTACATATCAATCATCAAGTATGGTGTTTATAATAAACTAAACAACATGTGGTATGTTTGAAACAACATTTGAAATTGATTAAGATATGAATTCATAGGAAATAAGGTTTGTTTTGTTTGAAAGATCATTTGGAATTATTAACATTGAAAAAGAGGGGGGGAAATGACACAAAATCTAGAGTTGATTATAATGGACTTATGGTTAAGTCAACCTTGCAATTCCTCTTATAGAGGGAACCCCATCACAAATATTTGGGTTTGCCCCATACAAAGACCACTTTATTACTTCATAAAAATAAATAGTAGTGTCTTATTCTAGGACTTCATCTTGATAAAGAGGATGTATGCTGGTATCAGAGCAAAAGAGAATGCTATCACATCAACATGGGGATTTGCATGTTAAATCTAGTTTCCAAATTAGCAAATATTTTGATGCAGATAGTGCCCAATAAAGCATTTTTGTTTTAGAATTGTAATACATGTGGAGATTTTACAAAATCACTAAAACCAACATATGTGATGCTAATATCAAGATAGCTACAACTATATGAACTAGCATAGCTAAAAATCTTGAATGACTTTTGTTGATATTGAAAACAAAAATAACATTAGCAAGCAATCATTGTGTTTACTAGTGGCTCCTACTAGTGCTACAATTAAAAAGATAAAAAATAAAAAAAAAATTACAAACAGAAGGATTTAATATAAAAGTGTATTGTAAAATTAGAAGAGACAAAGATATATCATCAAACAATTGTATTAATGCTACAATTAAAAAGATAAAAAAAAAAAATTACAAACAGAAGGATTTAATATAAAAGTGTATTGTAAAATTAGAAGAGGCAAAGATATATCATCAAACAATTTTATCATTTGTGGAAGACAGTTGCAAAAAACAATATCCAAAACTTGCAAGTTGTAACCCATCTTATTGATAAGAATGAAAAACAAACTTAAATGGTTAGAAACCAACCTATTGAATGATATAAGAGAGATGCAGTGAAAAGGTTGATCTCATTTTTTATGGCTCGAGGGGGTCTCAATTTTGAAAATTTCCAAACAAAAATGTCATGTCATATTCAAGCATAAGTTTCTCAACAATTTCAAGAACCCCAAGGGCTAAGAAGAGGAAACTATAGCAGTGAGACTGATATATCACATGAATATAGACCAAAAATACAATAAAGGCATTGAGTGAACTTGAAAAGTAATACCAAGAACTACTTAAAAACCGATAGCTATAAGGCCCTCGTATTTTTTACTAGCTTCCTTGGAAGTAATTTTCTGTCAAACCTAGAAGACATGATCAATCACAAAGATAACCTTAAATCTAAGCCAACATGTTCCAAAAACAATCTAGTAGCAATTTTGTTGTCCTAGAAAATGAATTCTACAGTGCCTTTGTTGCTTGATTCATATAGAAACTTATAGAAAGGCATAGATCCCTCATCCTACTGTGCAGTTTCTGTGGAACTGATTGAGCTATGCTAAAACAATACCTTAAACAAAAAAATTGATTTCGCACTCAATCCTGCACTTTCCTAAATATAAAGAAAAGAACACGATTGATTCCCTTTTTATGGGAAAAAATAAGAAGAAAATGGATTTGAAGTGATTAGCCTTTGATGACAAACATAATTTCCAATACCACAAAAATGCCATTATTTTCCTTGCAATGACAAAAACAAAATTAAATAATGACTCTGGACCTGAATGAATTTTAATGTCACAGGTTAATCCCACCACCTGAAGGGCTTGCGACAACTTTCCATCCCCTTACACCATCCAGTCTCACTTTAAGGCAGTACCTCTCTTATTGTGGAATGGCCCTTTGTAAGTTTCAGGCGGAGTTCATACTGTAGAATTACACAAATCCAACCAAAGAATAGAGATGAAAGCCGGCATCGGAGGCAAAACGAAAATTTGAAATGAGTGCAGAATGGTTGAGGTACCTGCAACATTAAAGGGTTGGACGTACCAATGTCCATGTTAACCTGATAGCTCGATGGAAGTGGAGATGCCAGTTCGATTGACGTCGTTTGGAGGAATGTAGCCACCCGAATATCGATGAAAGAAGGGACGTGATTAAATGAACAAATGGGTCACTTTCCAATGAACAAAGCAATGTTTGAGGGAAGCAATTGTGAATGAAGAATCTAAAACTACCTATTGTAACATAGAAATAAGTCAATGAGAAAGATAGATTCATAGCACTAACACCCATAGCTAGAATTTCCTTGTTTCCATCCAAATGATCATCCTTCAATGTTGAAAAAGTTCTTCCTATGGCAACGCCTTCCTAAAAATAGTCCTCCGGTGTAATAGTTTTCCATTCAATCATTGTTATTATCACAAGATGTAAGTTATCTCTTCATTTGAAGACTACATACTTTTTTAATGTTGAATTCCTATTTCATTGAAGTTTTCGGCATTCAGTTATCTCAATTGTTCCAGCTGTGTAACTGTAGCTGCCATGTGTTGATCAATCACTGTTACGTTTCTTTCCCTGTCCGTTGCATTAATATTTCAGTTCAGCTATTTAAATGTTAGGTTGATTTCCATCAAACATAGTTTTTTTTGTGAATGAATGTTCTGATAGAGAAAGACTCTTAGTTGACTGTTAAAGAGATCTTTCTTTGGAATTTTGTGGAATGGATAATGCTCTGTTTCCCTCTTTGATTTACAGTTGTAATAAATGTACTATGTATCTCTTTTTCTTTCAGAAATAAATCATAGACAATAGTATTCATAAACAAAGTAGTTTTCCCTGAGTGTGAGGTCTATTGTTGTTTTTCTTTTATTGATATTTAGTTTGTCATTTTTGTTAAGAAGTTTAATCAGGGTTTGCATTTTTTCCTGGATGTGACTCTTCTGAGCACATAATTCCTTTTATTCAGAGCCTTCATTTGGTATCTGTTGGTGATGGAAGTCACTCCTAGACTGCAGCAGGAGCAGAGCCCGATGCCCATCAGTTTATGTCACGTTTCGTTTATAAAAGGGTGATTGAATGGAAGTAAACTCGGAACAGTATCGTTCTAACTCAGAAAACTGGGCTGGAACAACAGTGACACATGAGGTCTTGACCTAACTTAAGCCAGTAATAATGATAGTGGTGAGTAAGTGGAGGGAAGAGAGGGGAAATAAAGTCTGCTCTGGGCATCTGATCTTCCAGCAGTCTTCACAAAAGAGGAATAGTCTCGGATATGAGATCTTCTCAGAGCCAAATAAAATTCAAAATGAACCTAAGAAGATTGTAGAGCTGATAAAATCAAACCTTCATAATATAGCAATGCAACACCCGACCGGATCATTCATGCCCAGGATTTCAGATTCAGAGGAAAAAGGAAAAGAAGAAGTTGGCTATCATTAAGCAAGAAGTCTCAAATGTTCTTCTATAACCAGAGAACCATAGGCTGGATTAAAGATTTACAATTGGGAGCTGTGCTCTACCATCCATCCTTTACAAAGTGGCAAAATTGCCTACATATACTCAAAGAAAAACAACAACAGTGAAACTGAGACATTGTATTAAAAACGTTGTGTCTGCATGGCTACTGACAATATGTCCATGCAGTCTCTGAACGATCATACACTTATGACAGACGCAATCGAACTCCTGACAGAACTGTGGATGAACCGACATGCTTTTAATTCATCGTCAGACTTTCCATTTATGGCAGAGACGATGTCTAACCACCACCAACTACCTCAATAACTGCTTCCGTGGGATTGAGAATGGCCCGACCAACTCTGTACTTTTGGGAAGTGGAGGTCTTCTCATGCTGCCACCTAGATCGACTGAACGGCCTAATGGATAAGACGTGGAGGCCAGTGCAAAGGCTGGGGCGCATAATTGGAAGTAGTGGATGGGCAGAAGTGACATGGAACGCGGGGCACAAGTGGATAAGGAGTAGAGACAACCATACAGATGGAGGCGACTGGGAAAGAAAGAGAGACACATGGCAGGAGGTGATAGGTGGAGATGAGAAAAAGAGAAAGGGATGGGTCAGGATGGCACTGAGTGGAAGATGTATGGTGGAAGATGGAGGATATTGGAGACATGACAATGTGGGGTCCGCTGGGAGCCGCCAATTCTGGACNTCTGAGCACTTTGATCCAGGCTGTTGAGATATGCGCGGCCAATTCCAGACCCCCTCCTCCGCTTTAAAGGTAGAATGGTGGGGGGGGGGTCCGGAATCCAATCCTGACCGCAGATCTGGACGTGTAGATTTATGGCCGCCTAGATTTGTTCATCGTTTATCCAAACATGTAATTGCACCCCAACTTAGGATAAGTGGGTTTTTACTCCACTTCTTGCCCTCTTTTCGCCAATGGGGGGCGCCCTTTAGGAAAAATACCCTTTTTACATGTTTAGGTGATAACATTAGGCTCCATGGGGGATAGAGTCATCCCTGTGATGCTCTAAGGACTCTTTTGCAGTTCCAGTGCCTTGTTGTTGGGCTATGGAGTCATTTATTAAGCAGAGAAAACAATATTTACAAAAAACAAAGGAGTCGTCCTCGGCTCAAGTAAAAACATTTTTTCAAGGTAAATGGCCATTTATTGGGTCATTAAAAACTTATTCTCCTTTCAAATCCTACAACCTGTAAGTGTTGTTTGAGAATACTTCAAAGATTTTGAAGGGCCCAATCCAGAGGTTATCAAACATATTGTTCTTGCCTCTATCCTACCTGGGTGCATCCCACTTGAGCACCAGATCAACCAGCTTGAAATTTGTCATCCTGATCTTCCTGTCAAAGGCTTGCTTGATCTTTTGCTAATGGTTGTAGGCCATGTTCATTACCTGCTCCCTGATCTACTGCACCTCCACCATTTGATGAATCCTTCTGACCATATGGTCAGGTTGTCCTTCAAGGTCCTGAAAGAATTTCGCCACAGATAAAGCGAGTTGAGTAGGAAAAACAACCTCTGTCCCATAAACAAGTTGGAAAGGTGAGGTGTCCAGGGATCTCTTTGTTGTCACTCGATCAACCCATAGAGCAAATTTGAGTTTTGACTCCTAGGCCCTTTTATTGTCTTCCAATAATATTCTAATGAGCTTGATCAAGCTTTTATTAGAAGAATCCACCAATCCATTTCCTTGAGGATAATAGGGAGTGGGGTGAATTAGTGAAATCTCAAACTATTCACAGAACTTAACCAAAGGCTCAAACCTGAAAGAGGCGGCATTATCGGTGACAATTCTGCTGGGGCAACCAAATCTGGCTATGATCTCCTCCAGGAAGGTGATAATTAATTTGTGTGAAGTACTCCCGGTGGGGGCAGCTTCTATCCACTTGGTGAAATAGTCTGTAGCAGTCAGGATCCATCTTTGTTGGCCACTTGAGGGTGGATGGATTTCTCCAATGAAGTCCAATCCCCACTGCTGAAAGGGTGTTGAAACTACTACAGGCTTTAGGGGAAGAGATTTGAGCTATTGCTTTCCTGAGAAATTTTGGCATTTGATGCAAGCTCTGATTTCTCTGCAGACATAAGTGAATAAAGTGGGCCAATAATACCCAAGCCTGAGGATTTTGTGAGCAGTGGTCTTCCAGAAATGATGCCCCCCACAAAGGTCGCTATGGAAATCAAACATAACTTTATGGGCTTCTTGTGGATTCAGGCACCTTAAAAATACCCCTAGAGGGTCTTTCCAGTAAAAGGCTCGGTCAATGAGGCAATATCTGACCACCTTGAGCTTTAAATCTCTTGCCTTACTCTTTCCCATTCCATCAAGAGGCTTCAACTCTTGCAGAAAATACAAAATTCTCTGTACTAGGTTCATTCTGCTAGTGATAAGTCACACTGAGAAATCTTGTTGGACGACTCAACTTGCTGATTTTCTGAACAAGCATTGAAGAAGCTAATCCCCAAGGCTTTGCAATTGGATTCAACCAGCAGCTTGGCTAAACCCTGCACCTTTATCAACTTGGTGGGCTTAATCTCCAGATCAAACTCCAGGATCTTGGCACTCCATTTTCCTCTTCTCCCATCTATGTCAGGATGTATAAGGATGTCCTTCACAAAGGCTGAAGGAACGTATTCAGTTACTTTTGAGTGCAATACATAGACTCTGAAAGCTTTGAGAGCTTTCACCAAGGCATAGGCCTGCTTCTCCACGATCTCGCACCGGACTTCTGCATCTCTCAGTGCCTTGCTAAAGAACGAAATGGATAGCTCTCGCCCTTCCTCATTTTTTTGCAATAAGACCATTGCTACTGTATCAAAAGAAGAAAAAGAAAAAATTAGGAAATCCTTGAAATAATTGAAACTGATCAGCACAGGGGCCTCAGTCAATGCATTCTTTATTTGGATAAAAGATTCCCTGGATTCAGTAGTCCATTTTACTTCATTTCATTTCCTGATCATGGCTGTGATGTGTTTCACCACCTCAGTGAAATTTGAGACGAACCTCCTAAGAAAGTTAATCTTTCCTAAAAAAGACTGAACTTCCTTTCTAGACCTGGGAAGCGACAGGGTCTGAATTGCCTCTACCCTGTTGGGATAAATCCTTACTCCTTCTGTTGATACTATATGACCTAACAGCTTCCCCTCCTTCATAGCAAACAAAGATTTTTGGTATTTAAGGATAGGCCAAACCTCTGACACTTCAAGAAAACTTTTCTCAGGTGACAGCAGTGCTCTTTGTCAGACCTAGAGAAGACGGTAATGTCATCCAGATAGATCACCACAAACTGATCTTTCTCGCCAATGAAGGCTATATCCATGGCTCGTTGAAATGTTTCTCCTGCATTCATCAATCTTAAAGGCATTTTGGCATACATGAATGTGCCCCAAGGAGTGGTGAAGTCCATTTTTTCTCTGTCCTCGGGCACGACTGATATATGGTTATAACCAGAAAAAATATCAATCATGGATATCCTAGATGCACCAGTTACCCTCTGCAATATGTGTTCCATGTTGGGCAGGGGATAATTGTCTTTCTTTAAAATCCTGTTCAAGTTCCTAAAACCAACACAGAGCCTGATTTCTCCACTTTTCTTCCTCACCGGAACCAAATTGGCCACCCATTCGGAATATCTCAAGGGGACAATGATTTGGACATCCAACAACTTCTTCACTTCTCTTTCCATGACAGGCAACAACATGGGGTTTATCTGTCTTAGCTTTTGCCTAAATGGTTTAGCCTCTTCCTTCAATGGGATCTTGTGTTCAATGACAGATGTTTCATATGTCTTGAGGTCTTCATAGGTCCATGCAAACACATCAACAAATTCTCCTAATAATTCTCGTGTGCCAATGTTTCACTCAGATGTATCAGCATCTCCTCCTGAAATCTTACCTTTTACTGCCACATCATTCCCATCGAACAGTCTTTCTAAAGGGACTAGTCCCCTTGGAATGTGATTGCTGGGAAACTGAACAATATGATGATTAACAATTTTATTTAAGAATACCTCAGAGTCAGGTTCACCTTCGGGATCAGGGTCCTGATCAATGTGCAATGCAGAAAACTCATCGACGGACTGAAGAAATTTTTCAATTTCAAGATCGTCTTCGAATACCTTCCAATGCTTTACATTGTCCGGGATGGATGGCCTATATCTTATCTCAACCCCACATTTGATCTTCGGCGGTAGAGGGATCCTAAAAAAATTAGCTCAGACAGCTAAGGAATCGGCTGAAGTATTATCCTCCCTTGGGACAAAAGAAATGTTGAAAGTTGAGAAGAAATTATCAATCAGATCACATACCTCATTTCTGTAACTTCTGAACCGAGGATGCTTGGCACGATAAACGTTCCTGACTTGTTCGATTATCAATTCAGCATCTCCGAACATTTCCATCTCCTTTATTCCCATTTCTTTTGCAGCCCTCATACCCAGAACAAGAGCTTCATACTCTACCACATTGTTGGTTGTTTCAAATTCCATCTTGTATGATAGGGATATGGTCTCTTGACACGGTGACATGAAAAGCACTCCAGCGCCAACGCCTATACTGGAAGAAGCTCCATCAAAGAAAATATTCCAAACAGATGTGGTCGGAGGGGGTATCTCCTGATTAAAAACGGGTTGCTTTCTGATCTATAAAGGGCCATCAAGAGTTTCAGTGATCTACAATAAACTAGACCCCAAATCAGTGTCAAGTGCAAAGATGGGATGATTGGTGGGGTTTTCTTCATCACTGACAATATAGGCTAGCTGGGCTTCTCTGTACAACCTCCTGTGTTCCCCTCCAAAGAATGTAATGGTGGCATATGTGAGATCCATCTATAATGTTCCTCCGAGTATTTTAATCCAAGACCTAGACAACATCATGCCAAACTTGGGGGGAACATCAGCCACCACAATGTCCATGACCACACTCTTCATTGGCAACTGAAATAAAGAGAAAACCATGTATTTGATGACTCCAATACATTTCACGCTCCTTGAATCAAAAGAGTACAAATCATGATAACCCTTTGTTACTTCCAGTCCCAATTCTTCCATGACTATTTTGGGCATAAGGTTGTGGGAAGCTCCTGAATCCATGAGGCAATTATGTAGCACTTTATCATGTATGTTCAGGGAGGTGTATAAGGGAGGGTATGAATCATCTCTATCTTCCATCATGGGACCTAGGATGACTACTGGATTTTCATCTTGAAGGTTTACTAAGTCAAAGGAAGGCTGGGGGGACTCAGATTGTAGCAGCTTGGAGAGGGACCTTTTGAAATCTTCATTTTTAACTAACTCTGAGAGGGGAATGGGAATTCTGATCTTTTGATATTCATGATCAAAATTAAAGGAGGAAATAGGCCTAGGAGCTTCCCTTACCTCAAAGACAGGTTATTTGACTGATGGCAAAGTATTCTAAGTTTTCTTTTCGTTAGTAGTGATTGTTGCAGATTTAGTAGGCCTTTCTGTTATGAGGGGCTGATCTTTGCTGTCAAAATTTCCTTCTTTCTTATTTGACCTAAGAGGGTATCATTTAAGGGTGTTGTTGGCCTTTTCTCCTTTACCTAACTCATTGATTTGAATTCTTATAAGTGATTCTTCGTATGCAGACTGAGTCAAATGGGGAAAGGGGGAAGTTTCTTCAATATAGTGAATTTCAGGGTCAAGCTCATCTATCTCCTCTTCTTCCTAATCAGTAACTAGGTTATTTTCGAGAGGGGTTTGAATCCTTTGATATTCCATGTCTTTCCCCCTTTGTTCCCTTGGGAAAGCATGTGGCACATTGTTATTAGGTCTCCCGAAACCTCTATTATCATCATTATGGGGATTTCTGTACATGGGCTTCCTTTCTAACTCCCACCTTTCCATCCTAGCCGAAAGTGATTTTAGCATTCTAGTTACCTCATCCCACTGAAGGGGAAGGGGAGAGGAATGGGATGGGGAGGCTTCAGGTCTTTTCCTAGATATATCTCTATTAGCCTTATCCCTGAGTCAGTTAAGAGCTAGTATGTTAGATTCTACTTCCACGGTTGCATCCTGTATGTGAGCCATAGTAGTGGCTCTTCTCTCCCTCAACAGAAGGAAGAAATCGAGATCAAAAGATCTATCATAAGTGATCTTAGCAGAGGCTTCTGAGGGCTTTATCTCAGCGGGGATTTTGTTATACATTTTATTGAATCTCTTAGAGAAGTTAGAGACAGAATCTCCTTCTTTTCTCTTCAAGGACCCGAACTCTGTCATGTAATACATGAAGTCTTTTTTGTCTCGCCATTGTCTCAAAAAGGCATTATCCAAGGACTCAATCGCATCTATATATCCAGGAGGTAGGTCTCTAAACCATTTCCTAGCTTCGCCTTCAAAGCTATGGACAAAAATTCTCATCCATACATCTGCATGCATGATAACATCATCATCTATGAAGCTGTAAAAGGATTCAAGGTGTTCTTCTACAGCTATGTCCCCTTCGCCTGTGAACTTGGGTAGCTTCTTAAGGTATCCATCTGCTGGAAGGGAATTGAGAGGCTGTGGTAACACAAGGGGAGCATACCTAGCAGCTATTATGGCCTCCATTCTGGTCATGGGGAGATTAACCCCTGCCATGGGAATATTAGGTGGAGGAGAACTTGGAGGAGAAGGAGTGTGAACAGGGGATATCGGGAATGATCTTTCTGGGGGAAAGGGAAACAATGGGGAATATAGAGAGAGAGCTAAGGGACCTGAATGGGCAGACACTTCTCTTTGTGCAGTAACAACAATAAGAGGAGGGGTGGTGAAATCTTTTGCAGTCTGAGTTCTATGCCAAGGTATAGCCTCAAGGGAGAGGGGAGTGACAAGGATTTCTCCTTCTAATCCTAGACCAGGAGGGGAAAACTCAGCAAGAACACTCCCAAAATTCAGGAAACGGGAAACCTCAGAAACAGGTTTGCTAGGAAACTAAGAAGAGGAAAATGGAGTTTCTACGGAAGGAGGTGGTGAATTACCTGGTTCAATGGTGGAGCTTTCTCCTTTAGAGGCCTTCCCTTTCCTGATAATCACCTCTGGATCCACTTTAGGTGTGGCTAGAGGAAACTGTGGATGGGATTGCGTGTGTCTACTACTGGAAGCAACAACTAGCACAACAGGTTCGCCGCAGTGGAGTTGTCACAATGGAGTCGCCAGGTGCATAGTAGCAATTTTCAAGGGCTTTGATGCCTAATGCACCTTCAGAATCAGAAGCTCAATTTCATTGAATCCCAGGGAATATTTTCAACTTCGTCCCCGGCAACGGTGCCAAGAAATGTTGGCGACGGAAGTCACTCCTGGATTGCTGCAGGAGAAGAGCCCAATGCCCATCCGTTTATGTCACATTTTGTTTATAAAAGAGTGATTGAATGGAAGTAAACTCAGAACAGTATCGTTCTAACTCAGAAAACTGGCCTGGAACAACAATGACACATGAGGTCTTGACCTAAATTAAGCCAGTAATAACAATAGTGGTGAGTAAGTGGAGGGAAGAGAGGAGAAATAAAGTCTGCTATGGACATCCGGTCTTCCAGCAGTCTTCACACAAGAGGAAAAGTCTCAGATATGATATCTTCTCAGAGTCGAATAAAATTCAAAATGAACCTAAGAAGATTGCAGAGATGATAAAATCAAACCTTCATAATATAGCAATGCAACACCCGACTGAATCATTCATGCCCGTGATTTCGGATTTAGAGGAAAAAGGAAAAGAATAATCTGGCTATCATTAAGCAAGAAGTCTCAAATGTTCTTCTATAACCAGAGAACCAGAGGTTGGATTAAATCTTTACAATCGGGAGCTGTGCTCTACCATCTAGCCTTTACAAAGTGGAAAAATTGCCTACATATACTCAAAGAAAAACAACAACAGCGAAACCAAGACATTGTATTAAAAACGTTGTGTCTGCATGGCTACTGACAATCTGTCCATGCAGTCTCTGAATGATCGTGCACTTATGACAGACGCAATCGAAATCCTGACATACCTGCGAATGAACCGATGTTCTTTTAATTTAGTTTCGGACTTTCCATTTATGGCGGAGACGATGTCTAACCACCACCAACTACCTCAATAACTACTTCCTTGGGATTGAGAACAACCCAACAAACTTTGTACTTTTGGGAAGTGGGGTTATTCTCACGCTACCACCTGGATCGATTGAACAGCATAATGGATAAGACGTGGAGACCAGTGCGAAGGCTGGGGTGCATAATTGGAAGTAGTGGATGGGCGGAAGTGACATGAAACGTGGGGCACAAGTGGATAAGGAGTAGAGATGAAAATACAGATGGAGGCGAATGGGAGAGAAAGAGAGACACATGGCAAGAGGTGATAGGTGGAGACGAGAAAAGGAGAAAGGGATGGGCCAGGATGATGTTGAGTGGAAGTTGTATGGTGGAAGGTGGAAGATATTGGAGACGTGACAATGTGGGGTCCACTGGGAGCCACCAATTCTGGACCCCCCTGCCTTTATTAAAGGTAGAATGGCAAGGGGGGTCCAAAATCCAACCTTGACCACAGATTTGAGCACTCTGATCCAGGTCATTGAGAGATGCGTGGCCAATTCTGGACCCCCCCCTCCGCTTTAAAGGTAGAATGGCAGGGAGGGTTTGGAATCCAATCCTGACCGCAGATCTGGGCACATAGATTTCTGGCTGCCCAGATTTGCTCGTCGCTTATCCAAACGTGCAATTGCGCCCCAACTTAGGATAAGTGGGTTTTTACTCCACTTCTTGCCCTCTTTTCACCAATGGGGGGTGCCCTTTAGGAAAAATACCCTTCTTACATGTTTAGGTGCTAACATTAGGCTCCATGGGGGATAGAGTCATCCTTGTGATGCTCTAAGGACTCTTTTGCAGTTCCAGTGCCTTGTTGTTGGGCTATGGAGTCATTTATTAAGCCGAAAATAGAAAACAATATTTACAAAAAACAGAGGAGCCTTCCTTGGCTCAGAAAAAACATTTTTTCAAGAAATGCCCATTTACTGGGCCATTAAAAACTTCTTTTCCTTCCAAATCCTACAACCTGTAAGTGTTGTTTGAGAATACTTCAGAGATTTTGAAGGGCCTAATACAAAGGTAATCAAACTTATTGTGCTTGCCTCTATCCTGCCTCGGTGCATCCCACTTGAGCACCAGATCAACCAGCTCGAAATTTTTCTTCCTAATCTTCCTATCAAAGGCTTGCTTGATCTTCTGCTAATGGTTGTAGGCCTTGTTCATTACCTTCTCCCTAATCTGTTGCACCTCCACCATTTGATGAATTCTTCTGACCATATGGTCAGGTTCTCCTTCAAGGTTCTGAAAGAATTTCGCCACAGATAAAGAAATTTGAGTAGGAAAAATAGCTTCTATCCCATAAACAAGTTGGAAAGGTGAGGTGTCCAGGGATCTCTTTTTTGTCACTCGATCAGCCCATAGAGCGAATTTGAGTTTTGAATCCTAGGCCCATTTATTGTCTTCCAATAATCTTCTAATGAGCTTGATCAGGCTTTTATTAGAAGACTCCGTCTGTCCATTTCCTTGAAGATAATAGGGAGTGGAGTGAATTAGTGAAATCTCAAACTGTTCACAAAACTTAACCAGAGGCTTAGACCTGAAAGAGGCGGCATTATCGGTGACAATTCTACTGGGGAAGCCAAATCTAGCTATGATGTCCTCCAGGAAGTTGATAATTACTTTGTGTGAAGTACTCCTGGTGGGGGTAGCTTCTATCCACTTGGTGAAATAGTCTGTCGCATTCAGGATCCATCTGTGTTGGCCACTTGAGGGTGGATGGATTTCTCCAATGAAGTCCAATTCCCACTGCTGAAAGGGTGTCGAAACTACTACAGGCTTTAGGGGCAGAGATTTGAGTTGTTGCTTTCCTGAGAACTTTTGGAATTTGATGCAAGCTCTGATTTCTCTGTAGACATCAGTGAATAAAGTGGGCCAGTAATACCCAGCCCTGAGGATTTTGTGAGTTGTGATCTTCCAGAAATGATGCCCCCCACAAAGGCCGCTATGGAAATCAAGCATAACTTTCTGGGCTTCTTGTGGATTTAGGCACCTTAAAAATACCCCTAGAGGGTCTTTCCAGTATAAGGCTCAGTTAATGAGGCAATATCTGACCACTTTGAGATTTAAATATCTTTCCTTACTCTTTCCCATTCCATCAGGAGGCTTCATCTCTTGCAGAAAATACAAAATATCTCTATACCAGGTGCATTCTACTAGTGATAAGTCACACTGAGAACTCTTGTTGGACGAATCTTCTTGTTGATTTTCTGAACAAGCATTGATGAAGCTAATCCCCAAGGCTTCGCAATTGGATTCAACCAACAGCTTGGCTAAACCCTACCCCTTTATCAACTTGGTGGGCTTAATCTCCAGATCAAACTCCAGGATCTTGGCAATCCATTTTCTTCTTCTCCCATCTATGTATAGTTGTATAAGTATGTCCTTCATAGAGGCTGAAGGAACATACTCAATTACTTTTGAGTGCAAGACATAGACTCTGAAATCTTTGAGAGATTTCACCAAGGCATAGGTCTGCTTCTCCATGATCTCATACCGGACTTCTGCATCTCTCAATGCCTTGCTAAAGAACAAAATGGGTTGCCTCACCCTTCCTCATTTTTCTGCAATAAGACCACTGCTACTATATCAAAAGAAGAAAAAGAAAAAATTAGGAAATCCTTGAAATAATCGGGACAGATCAACATAGGGGCCTCAGTCAATGCCTTCTTTATTTGGATAAAAGATTCCCTAGATTCAGCAGTCCATTTTACTTCATTTCCTTTCCTGAGCATGGTTGTGATGTGTTTCACCACCTCAGCGAAATTTGAGATGAACCTCCTTAGAAAGTTAATCTTTCCTAAAAAAGCCTGAACTTTCTTTCTAGACCTGGGAAGCGACAGGGTCTAAATTGTCTCTACCCTGCTGGGATCAATCCTTACTCCTTCTATTGATACTATATGACCTAACAACTTCCCCTCCTTCATAGCAAACAAAGATTTATTGGGATTTAAGGATAGGCCAAACCTCTGACACATCAAGAAAACTTTTCTCAGGTGATAGCAGTGCTCTTTGTCAGACCTGGAGAAGACTGTGATGTCATCCAGATAGATCACCACAAACTGATCTTTCTCTCCAATGAAGGCTATATCCATGGCTCGCTGAAATGTTGCTCCTGCATTCATCAATCCGAAAGGCATTTTGGCATACATGAATGTGCCCCAAGGAGTGGTGAAGGCCATTTTTTCTTTGTCCTCGAGCATGACTGATATCTGGTTATAACCAGAAAAACCATCAATCATGGATATCCTAGATGCACTAGTTACCCTCTGCAATATGTGTTCCATGTTGGGCAGGGGATAATTGTCTTTCTTTGAGCTCCTGTTCAGGTTCCTGAAATCAACACAGAGCCTGATTTCTCCACTTTTCTTCCTCACTGGGACCAAATTGGCCACCCATTTAGAATATCTCAAGGGGACAATCATTTGGGCATCTAACAACTTCTTCACTTCTCTTTCCATGATAGGCAACAACATGGGGTTTATTTGTCTTAGCTTTTTCCTAAATGGTTTAGCCTCTTCCTTCAGTGGGATCTTGTGTTCAATGACAGATGTGTCATATGTCTTGAGGTCTTCCTAGGTCCATTCAAGCACATCAACAAATTCTCCTAATAATTCAGTGTATTCGACCCTTTGTTCTTGGGTCAGGCTGCTTGACAACTTGATGAACTTAGGCTCTTCTCATGTGCCAATGTTGCACTGAGATGTATCATCATCTCCTCCTGAAATCTTACCTTTTACTACCACATCATTCCCATCGAACAATATTTCTAAAGGGACTAGTCCCTGTTATCCCCGATCTCTAGGGATAACTAGGAGATCATGTCTCGAGGCCCATAGGTCCTAAACATGGAATACTGAGAGAAGGATTGACCTGAGCATGGCCTTGGAGGGCCCATCCTTCTTCTTCTTCACCAGACTTGTCATGTTAGCTGCAGCAGCTTCCATCACCATCGGCTTGGACTTGCATCAGAGAGGACTCTTTCTCCATGAGGCAATTGGTCCAAGGTATCATGGTATGTGTCATGTTTGATCGTTATAACCTTCTTATATATGCATCACATTCCTTAGATTTTTGATAACTGCTTGGATCTTACACTAATCCACTTGATCATTGTTGGGGGGATTAATGGGGTGACCTAGCAAGCTTGTATTCATGGGTTTTGGTTAGCCACCAGGGGGGATTTGCAGATCCATCGTCCGCTCCCACCATTCTATCATTTTACATCTTATCTCCCATACATCCATCCCATTCCCCTAGTCCGGCCATTAGGATGACCTTTTGAGGGTTACAATTTGTCCTGTGGGAAGAAGGGGCTAAAGGTCCAGGGGGTAAAAGCAGCTGGTAAAAGATAAAAGTCATAGGAAATGAAACCTAGAGATGCTTCGCCCAGGGATCCCCGAGAAGGCAATAAAAGGCCTCTCGATAAGAAACAAAAGGGACCCTAAGAAAAATAATAAAACAAGACCTAACCAAGAGGATGGGAGGTCTCATCATGAGCGGGCCCATTATGTCCATAGGTATCTAGCAGTATGACATTGCCATCATATGGTCACCATGCCAGGGCAGTGAGCTTTGGCTACATGGCCAAGGGAAAGGGGGTCTCATCACGAGCCAGCCTTATCATTTCTATGAAAATACCAGTGGGTAACACTGTCAGCTCTGGTCACCACGCCAAGGCAGTGTCATATGGTCAGACCTTGAAGTAAAAAGAAAGAAAAAGCAATAAATGAAAAATAAAGGCAATAAAGGGGCTTGGAAAAAATGCATCCATGACGGGTACAACTCACCTCCTACAAAGGCACCCACGGACAACACCTACCCCTGGTCTTACTATGAATGGACATCCCTAGACCATATCACTTCATGAACATGGCTTGAATGATCTTCTGTGGAAACTTTCCTTTTCTTATGGATGCTGGCCCAATAGGTTATTCTGTTTGTTTCTTCAACTTTGTATAGTAGATATGTGTAATGTCTTTGAGATCTTAGAGGATATGCTAGGGGTTTTATGTATGTATTTGGTAAATTTAATGATGAAATATGATTGACATTCCTATGATCCCGAGGACTGATGAGCCCATGGAGGGTGTAGTTTTTGATGTGCGGGACCATACCCAGTGGACAGGTACTAATGGACCGGTACACATGGGGATATGATTAGCTCGGACCTCCATGGGACTGAAGATCCCATCAGATGGTTCTTGGGATGGCAGAGACAGGACAACGTTGTGATGAGCCATTGCATGAGAAGAAAGAAGGGCGTTCCACCCAGGACACCTTGGCAGAGCCTGGACTAGGGGAGATCACCCACTGCAGATGGAACCTGTGTCTTTGATGGACAGGATGCCACCTGAGAGAGCTGGACGTTGTCTGGAGCGTGTGGGAGGGTGTTGAGGTCGTTTGGCACATGTGGCAGCTTGGAGGAGCCCTAAAGGGGCCAACGTGTGGTTGTCTGGATGCTTTGCTTGCCTAAAAAGGGCCAACATCTCCCTCAGAAGGGATTGACGTCCTTCTTTTAGCTCATTTTATGACATTTTTTTGGCAATTAATGTAAAAACAATGTAAAATTGGTAGTCAACCTTGTCGGCTATTTTAATGACCTAAAATTTAATTAGAAGGTCATGGATTGGTATAAATAGAGAACGTTTGGCCTCATTTTAAACATAACATAACTCACTCTCTTGGGAGAGATTTACTTTTAGTCTTTTGTCTTGGTATTTTGCTCCTGGAATTGAGGCGTAACTCTTGTGGAGGATACTTCTTGGCAATTTTATGGTGTTTCTCTCATTGGAAGGTTTACAACTAGGGTTTTATGAGCATTCTTCATGATTTGTAAGTGAATTTTTCATACAAAACTTCTTAAATGAATGGTTGTAGGTTTAATCTATTACATTTGCTATTATATTGTTGTTATATTGCTTAATCTTGAAACCCTAGGTAGCAAGCACACAAGTGGGTCCTTGCTATATGTCCCCATGCTTGAGAAACTTGTTTTAGCCATTGATTAAGGAGGATATATCCTAGCCGTTTCTACACTAATCATCCCTTTTCTGAGTTAGCATTTAAGTATAGGTTGAATAAAGGTGATGTCCTAGGCCTAGTTGACTCTACACCTAGGGTTTTAACTTTTAGGGTTTGAAGAGCCTTGCTCCCGCAACACTTTTCTCCCTTAGACTTGTACTTCAAAGCTAGCCGTTTTGCCAAGAAAATTTAAAGAAAGAGGAAGGAACATGAGGCCTTTCTTAAGCAATACCGGAATGAGCCTCCTTCCCTTAGGGTTTTGATTCTAGGGCCCTGCCATTGCAGCACCATAGAACCTAACTCTCTACTCTTTAGATTTTGATCCTCCTGATATCTTGCCCTTACTTTTGACTCCATAATACCCTAAGGCATTGGTTTTTCTCTCCAACATTGATCTTATTCATCTTTTAAACTTTCAAATTTTAAAACCCTAACTAACCCTAGCATACTAACCAGGGTTGACGACATACTAGACGCAGCTAGCCTTCTAACCCTACAATAAGTGATGAAGTCATGCCTAATTTGAGCTATGGTTGATAGGAAATATTGTTGGCTTGGTCATCCCATGATAGACATTGATGTATTGGTGGTTTTCATTGGCTAAATAACAAAACGTTGACCTTCTTTGTCTATTATATTGCTTATCATACTAACCCTAATAAAACATGATGTCATCCTTTGGATATTAACGCAACAATCTGTTATATATGAGCATTTGATGATATTTAATGCATTGAGTTAATTCAAGGATTGATCATTTTCATTGGATGCTATACCATTCTGGTATTTATTGACAAGTAACTTTATATTGCCATTGTCAGTATTGCAAACATTGACTTCGTCAATATTTACTACTATATATGTTCATATACATTGAAACATAGATAGTCATTGATCTATGAAGTACTGACCACTATTGCATGTATTAGTTTCATTGTTTCCTTGTCTCACAAGCAGGTGCCTTCCCTGTGGTTATTCTTCATTTGACTATCTTCTTGGTGGTAATCTGTGAAGGGGAAACTAGCCTTAAACCCTTGAGCCTTTTCCTTTCAAACCCCAGATTGTCAGGGACGTCTCCCTTGGGCTTAGCCACCCTAAATAGAAAGGACCTCCCCATTGTGGTGACATTGGGTGGGGTAGGTCCCTATTACGCCAGTTTGACCCTTATCCCTTAGCCTTGCAACCTGAAATACAAACTGAGCAATAACATTTTGGCGCCATTGCCGGGGAACACTGAGTCAATCTTCCTCAATGACAAATCCTTTGGTAAGCCTTGCCTCAAAGACCTTTTCTTACAAGCTTACCTGGCGACTCCACTAAGACTTTTCCCCTTATTCTTTGATAGTTTCAAGAAAACTATCTGGCGACTCCACAAACCAGAAGGAGGTTCAATGACCCTCCTCTAGCTTTCAAAAGGAAGCCTCCTGCTAATTCACCTGTTGTTAAGTCACTTTTTGGAAATAGACTTCCTTTAAACATGTCTACTTCTCAGACCGGTACTACAAACCCAGACAACAATCAGAGACAATGGTCATCTACCTTGTTCAAGCCATTAGACATGTCAGCCATACCTGGCTACCCTAGGCAAATGCCACCTAAATATGAGAAGTGGTTGCCTAAGTTTAACGACACTGATGCTACTAGTGCCGAAGAGAATATGAGTAACTTATGGGCATTTTTTCATCTTCACCCCATTAGTGATGATGCTGAGGAATTGGTCATGAAGCTCTTCTCTGCTACCCTTTATGATGCTGCAAGACGTTGGTATCTTGGCCTACCTGATGGAAGCATTAAGACCATGGATAGACTTGAGAAAATCTTTCTCAGAAGGTGGAGTATCAAAGAAGATCCGAACATGCTGCTCACCCAACTAAATGGCCTTGCCAGACGTGAGAATGAATCCATTCGGGATTTTCATACCAGATTCGAATCTTTACTTCAACGAATTCCCCCAAGCCACCATCCGAAAGATGATTACCTTGTTCACATTTATACTAGATCTTTCAGTGGCCAATTAGGGTATCTCCTGAGAGACAAAGACCCTCAATCCATTCAAGAATCCCAAGAGCCTGCAACCAAGATTGAAGGAAATCTCCTTTCGTCCAAGATTGAGCCCTTTGCCAACCCTAGGGGGGGAAATAGACACCAAGCCGAAGGTGGTACAAAATGCTGAGCCTATTTCAGATCTCTGCACCAGTATCGGTAAGCTACAAGCCTCAGTGGATAGCATCATGAAGAATCAAGAATAAATGAAGTCTCGAATTCTCTGGCCCCTACAAATCTGGTTGATGAAAACCCTTGGTGCTTGGAATGCAATGAAGCACATTGGGAGAATGAGTTTCCTTATAATGCCAGCCAGCAACAAGTCAAAAACTTTGACTGCTTTTCAAGTTTCCCTCAGATAAACATCACTGATGCAGAACATCAACAGGCCCTGAAGAAAGCAGCCAGAGCAGCAAGATTGGCAATAATTAACAACCTGGACCAAGAATCACAAGAAAAACTAAAGAAGCAAGAAGTCCAAGTATACTGGAGAAAGAACCCAAACCAACCTACAAGTGATCAGTCAAAATCTTCTGAGGTTCTTCCTCCTAAAACTCCCAAAGCTGATAAGATTACCCTTGATTTTGATTTTGAAGGAGCTTTGTCGAAAATGCATGTGAATGTTCCCTTAAAAGAAGCAGGCAAGATCCCTTCTATTAAAGAGCGTTTCAAAAACTTCTTTTCGAGAATGGCTAAGCCTATGGACCCCCCAATCATGCTGCAATCCGATCATTTCAGGATCCAGTACGGTAAAAATCCACCTTTCTTCATGACTCTTATGATGAACAATAAATATCTCAACAACTGCATGCTGGATATAGGTGCTGGTGCAAACATGATTTCTCTGAAAGTCATGCAGTAGATGGGCCTGAAATTAACCAGGCCTTACAGGAACATTTGCAGATTTGAATCCAAAGCAATACCCACACATGGTGTTGTTGAGAATGTCGAAGTACAGTTGAAAGCATTCCCTGAGAAGACAGTTCACATAGACATTATAGTTGTTGATGTCCCGGATGTGTGGGGAATGTTGTTATCTAGGAAGTTTGGTGCAATGATAGGCGGGTCCCTTGAGATGGATCTCACCTTTTTGAGGTTTCCTTTGAAAGACAGATCAACTAGATGATTACTCAATATGCCAATAACTGGAACTCATGTACAGGATGTTGTTCCTACTGTGAATGAAGCACGGAAAGATGTGATACAAACTCTTCAAGAGTATTCTCCGAAAGACATGCCATTTACTACAGAAGAAGACTTTGACCAGATTGAGTGGCCCAAGAAAGAGGAATATCAGAAACTCCTAGATCATCTTCAGAACAAAGAGGTAGGGATAGTGAAGATACTAAAAATACCAAAAAATGAAGAAGATGTACAGATACATCCGTCCCAACAAGAAGCATTTACTCCAGAAGCCCACCCACCTCCCTCAGTACAATGCACCAGGGTTGTTCAAGGAACTAACAAACACAAGATCCGAAAATACAAGGAGGGAAAGTTGGTATTGATGTGGGATACTCAGAAAGGAGAGCCTACTAATGTAAAGGGAAGTACACAATCATGGCTTGGACCCTTCAAGGTCGGAATGGAATCAGTAGATAACTCTTATTACTTGTCCACCTTGGAAGCAAGAAAGCGCCCATTACCCATCAGCGGACGCCTCCTCAAACCCCACCAAGGTGGTGGGACATGACTATACAGGTAAGTATGACTAGGTAGGAATTTCCGTGTATTATATCATCTGCAGTTATTGTTTGTTTCCTTATATGCATCTTGATTGTTTTATCTCATATGTATACATGTACTATTTTGCGGGGTGGCAATACCACCCCACCTTTTGTTGTTGATGCTTTCTTGTCAAGTGTGAGTAGGTCTGTAGGTTTATGCCAGAGATGTTGAGGATCTCATGCACTCTGCGGTGAGCACATGTCCCCGAGTTGGAGGCAGATGTTATCCCCGATCTCTAGGGATAACTAGGAGATCATGTCTTGAGGCCCATAGGTACTAGACATGGAATACCGAGAGAAGGATTGACCTGAGCATGGCCCTGGAGGGCCCATCTTTCTTCTTCTTTGCCAGACTTGTCCTATTAGCAGTAGCAGCTTCCATCACCATCGGCTTGGACTTGCATCAAAGAGGACTCTTTCTCCATGAGGTAATTGGTCCAAGGTATCATGGTATGTGTCATGTTTGATCGTTATAACCTTCTTATATATGCATCACGTTCCTTACATTTCTGATAACTGCTTGGATCTTACACTAATCCACTTGATCATTGTTGGGGGGATTGATGGGGTGACCTAGCAAGTGTGTATTCATGGGTTTTGGTTAGCCACCAGGGGGGATTTGTAGAGCCATCGTCCGCTCCCACCATTCTATCATTTTACATCTTATCTCCATACATCCATCCCATTCCCCTAGTCCAGCCATTAGGATGACCTTTTGAGGGTTACAATTTGTCCTGTGGTAAGAAGGGGCTAAAGGCCCAAGGGGTAAAAGCAGCTGGTAAAAGATAAAATCCATAGGAAATGAAACCTAGAGATGCTTTGCCCAGCGATCCCCGAGAAGGCAATAAAAGGCCTCTCGATAAGAACCAAAAGGGACCCTAAGAAAAATAATAAAACAAGACCTAACCAAGAGGATGGGAGGTCTCATCACGAGCCGACCCAATATGTTCATAGGTATCTAGTAGTATGACATTGCCATCATCTGGTCACCACACCAGGGCAGTGACCTTTGGTTGCATGGCCAAGGGAATGGGGGTCTCATCACGAGCTAGCCTTATGATTTCTGCGAAAATACCAGTGGGTAACACTGTCAGCTCTGGTCACCATGCCAAGGTAGTGTCATCTGGTCAGACCTTGAAGTAAAAAGAAAGAAAAATCAATAAATGAAAAATAAAGGCAATAAAGGGGCTTGGAAAAAATGCATCCATGACGGGTACAGCTCACCTCCTACAAAGGCACCCACGGACAACACCTACCCCTGGTCTTACTATGACTGGACATCCCTAGACCATATCACTTCATGAACATGGCTTGAATGATCTTCTGTGGAAACTTTCCTTTTCTTGTGGATGCTGGCCAAATAGGTTATTCTATTTGTTTCTTCAACTTTGTATAGTAGATATGTGTAATGTCGTTGAGCTCTTAGAGGATATGTTGGGGGTTTTATGCATGTATTTGATAAATTTAATGATGAAATATGATTGACATTGCTATGATCCCGAGGATTGATAATCCCATGTAGGGCGTAGTTTTTTATGTGCAGGACCATACGCAGTGGACAGGTACCAGTGGACCAGTACACATGGGGATATGATTAGCTCGGACCTCCATGGGGCTGAAGAGCTCATCAGATGGTTGCTCGGATGGCAGAGACAGGGAAACGTTGTGATGAGCCATTGCACGAGAAGAAAGAAGGATGTTCTACCCAAGACACCTTGGCAGAGCATAGACTAGGGGAGATCACCCACTACAGAAGGAACGTGTGCCTTTGATAGACAGGATGCCACCTGAGAGAGCTGGACGTTGTCTGGAGCGTGTGGCAGGGTGGTGAGGTCATTTGGCATGTGTGGAAGCTTAGAGGAGCCCTAAAGGGGCCAACGTGTGGTTGTTTGGATTATTTGCTTGCCCAAAAAGGGCCAACGTCTCCCTCAGAAGGGCTTGATGTCCCTCTTTTAGCTCATTTTATGACATTTTTCTGGCAATTAATGTAAAAACAATGTAAAATTGGTAGTCAGCCTTGTCGGTTGTTTTAATGACCTAAAATTTAATTAAAAGGTCATGGATTGGTATAAATAGAGGACATTTGGCCTCATTTTAAACATAACATAACTCGCTCTCTTGGGAGAGATTTACTTTTAGTCTTTTGTCTTGGTATTTTGCTCTTGGAAGTGAGGCGTAACTCTTGTGTAGGATTCTTCTTGGCAATTTTATGGTGTTTCTCTCATTGGAAGGTTTACAACTAGGGTTTGATGAGCATTCTTCATGATTTGTAAGTGAATTTTTCATACAAAACTTCTTAAATGAATGGTTGTAGGTTTAATCTCATACATTTGCTATTATATTGTTGTTATATTGCTCAATCTTGAAACCCTAGGTAGCAAGCACACAAGTAGGTCCTTTCTATATGTCCCCATGCTTGAGAAACTTGTTTTAGCCATTGATTAAGGAGGATATAGCCTAGCCATTGCTACACTAATCATCCCTTTTCTGAGTTAGCATTTAAGTATAGGTTGAATAAAGGAATGTCCTAGGCCTAGTTGACTCTACACCTAGGGTTTTAACTTTTAGGGTTTGAAGAGCCTTGCTCCCACAACACTTTTCTCCCTTAGACTTGTACTTCAAAGCTAGCCATTTTGCCAAGAATATTTAAGGAAAGAGGAAGGAGCATGAGGCCTTGCTTAAGAAACACCAGAATGAGCCTCCTTCCCTTAGGGTTTTTATTCTAGGGCCCTGCCATTGCAGCACCATAGAACCTAACTCTCTAGTCTTTAGATTTTGATCCTCCTGAGTTCTTGCATTTACTTTTGACTCCATAATACCCTAAGGCATTGGTTTTTCTCTCCAATGTTGAGCTTCTTCATCTTTTAAACTTTCAAATTTTGAAACCCTAACTAGCCCTAGCGTACTAACCAGGGCTGACGTCATACTAGATGCAGCCAACCTTCTAACCCTGCAATAAGTGATGATGTCATGCCTAATTTGAGCTATGGTTGATAGGAAATATTGTTTACTTGGTCATCCCATGATAGACATTGATGTATTGGTGGTTTTCATTGGCTAAATAACAAAACGTTGACCTTCTTTGTCTATTATATTGCTTATCATACTAACCCTAATAAAAGTTGACGTCATCCTTGGGATATTGATGCAGCACTCTATTATATATGAGCATTTGATGATATTTAATGCATTGAGTTAATTCAAGGATTGATCATTTTCATTGGATGTTATACCATTCTGGTATTTATTGACAAGTAACTTTATATTGCCATTGTCATTATTGCAAACATTGACTTCGTCAATATTTACTGCTATATATGTTCATATACATTGAAACATAGATAGTCATTGATCTATGAAGTACTAACCACTATTGCATGTATTAGTTTCATTGTTGCCTTGTCTCGCAAGCAGGTGCCTTCCCTGTGGTTATTCTTCATTTGACTATCTTCTTGGTGGTAATCTGTGAAGGGGAAACTAGCCTTAAACCCTTGAGCATTTTCCTTTCAAACCCCATATTTCCAGGGATGTCTCCCTTGGGCTTAGCCACCCTAAATAGAAAGGACTTCCCCATTGTGGTGACATTGGGTGGGGTAGGTCCCTGTTACGCCAGTTTGACCCTTATCCTTTAGCCTTGCAACCTGAAATACAAACTGAGCGATAACAGTCCCCTTAGAATGTGATTGTTGGGCAACTAAACAATATGATGATTAACAATTTTATTTAAGAATACCTCAGAGTGAGGGTCACCTTCGGGATTAGGGTCCTGATCAATGTGAAATGCAGAAAACTCATCGACGGACTCAAGAAATTTTTCGATTTAAAGATCGTCTTCAAATACCTTCCAATGCTTTACATTGTCTGAGATGGATGGCCTATATCTTATATTGACCCCACATTTGATCTTTTGCGGTAGAGGGATCCTGAACAAACCAGCTGAGACATCTAAGGAATCAGTCGAACTATTATCCTCCCTTGGGACAAAAGAAATGTTGAAAGCTCGGAAGAAATTATCAATCAGGCCCCATACCTCGCTTTTGTAACTTCTGAGCTGAGGATGATTGGCCCGATAAACATTCCTGACTTGTTAGATTATCAATTCAGCATCTCCGAACACCGCCATCTCCCTTATTTCCATTTGTTTTGCAGCCCTCATACCCAGAACAAGAGCTTCATACTCTACCACATTGTTGGTTGTTTCAAATTCCAGCTTGTATGACAGGGATATGGTCTCTTGACACAGTGACATGAAAACCACTCCAACGCCAGCGCCTATACTAGAAGAATCTCTGTCATAGAACATCTTCCAAACAGAGGTGGTTGGAAGAGGTATCTCTTGATTAAAAATGGGTTGCTTTCTTATTTTTCAAGTGGCATCAGGAGTTTCAGTGATCAGCAATAAACTAGACCCCAAATCAGTGTCAAGTGCCAAGATGGGATGATTGGTGGGGTTTGCTTCATCACTGACAATATAAGCTAGTTGGGCTTCACTGTACAACCTCATGTGTTCCCCTCCAAAGAATGGAATGTTGGCATATGTGAGATCCATATGTAATGTTCCTCCAAGTCTTTTAATCCAAGACCTAGACAGCAACATGCCAAAATTGGGGGGAACATCATCTACCACAATGTCCATGACCACACTCTTCATTGGCAGCTGAAATAAAGATACCACCAAGTCTTTGATGACTCCAAGACATTGCACCCTCCTTGAATCAAAAGAGTACAAATCATGATAACCCTTTGTCACTTCCAGTCCCAATTCTTCCATGACTGTTTTGGGCATAAGGTTGTGGGAAGCTCCTGAATCCATGAGGCAATTATGCATCACTTTATCATGTATGTTCAGGGAGGTGTAGAAGGGAGGGGATGAATCATATTTGTCTTCAACCATGGGACCTGGGATGACTGGTATCTTTTCATCTTGAAGTTTTACTGAGTCAGAGGAAGGCTGGGGGGACTCAGATTGTAGCAGTTTAGAGAGGGACCTTTTGAAATCTTCATTTTTAACTAGCTCTGAGAGGGGAACGGGAATTCTGATCTTTTGAATTTCATGCTCAAAATTAAAGGAGGAAATAGGCTTAGGAGCTTCCCTTACCTTAGAGATAGGTTCTTTGACTGCTGGCGAAGTATTCTGAGTTTTCTTTTCTTTAGTAGTGATTGCTGCAGATTTAGTAGGCCTTTCTTCTATGAGGGGTTGATCTTGGCTGTCAAAATTTCCTTCTTTCTTATTTGACTTGAGAGGGTATTGGTTAGGGGTGTTGTTCGCCTTTTATCCTTTACCTAACTCATTGATTTGAATTCTCATAAGGGATTCTTCGTATGCATACTAAGTCAAATGGGGAAAAGGGGAAGTTTCTTCAATACAGTGAATTTCAGGGTCAATCTCATCTATCTCCTCTCCTTCCTCATGAGTAACTAGGTTATTTTGGAGAGGGGTTTGAATCCTTTGATCTTCCCTGTCTTTCCTCCTTTATTCCCTTGGGAAATCCTGTGGCACATTGTTATTAGTTCTCCTAAAACCTCTATTATCAACATTCTGGGGATTTATGTTCATGGGCTTCCTTTCTAACTCCCACCTTTCCATCCTAGCTGAAAGAGATTTTAGCATTCTTGTTACCTAGTCCGACTGAAGGGGAAGGGGAGAGGAATGGGATGGGGAGGCTTCGGGTCTTTTCCTAGATATATCTCTATCAGCCTTATCCCTGAGTCGGTTAAAATCTAGTATGTTAGATTCTACTTCCACGGCTGCATCCTGTATGTGAGCCAGAGTAGTGGCTCTTCTCTCCCTCAACAGAAGGCATAAATCGGGATCAAAAGCACTAGCATAAGTGATCTTAGCAAAGGATTCTGAGGGCTTTATCTTAGCGGGGATTTTGTTATACATTTTATTGAATCTCTTAGAGAAGTCAGAGACAGACTCTCCTTCTTTTCTCTTCAAGGACCCGAACTATGTCATGTAATACATGAAGTCTTTTTTGTCTCCCCATTGTCTCAGAAAGGTGTTATCCAAGGCCTCAATCCCATCTATAGATCCAGGAGGTAGGGCTCTAAACCATTTCCTATCTTCTCCTTCAAGGCTATGGACAAAAATTCTCATCCATACATCTGCATGCATGATAACATCATCATCTGTGAAGCTGTAAAGGGCTTCAAGGTGTTCTTCTGCAGCTATGTCCCCTTCACTTGTGAACTTGGGTAGCTGCTTAAGGTATCCATCTGCTAGAAGGGCATTGAGAGGTTGTGGTAACACAAGGGGAGCATACCTAGCATCTATTATGGCCTCCATTCTGTTCATGGGGAGATTAACTCCTGCCATGGGAATATTAGGTGGAGGAGAACTTGGAGGAGAAGGAGTGTGAAAAGGGGATACCAAGAATGAGCTTCCAAGGGGAAAGGGAAACAATGGGGAATACAGAGAGAGAGATAAGGGACCTGAATGGGAAGATGCTTCTCTTTGTGCAGTAACAACAACAGGAGGAGGGGTGGTGAAATCTTTTGCGGTCTAAGGTCTGCGCCAAGGTATAGCTTCGCGGGATAGGGGAGTGATAAGGATTTCTCCTTCTAATCCTAGACCAGGAGGGGAAAACTAAGCAGGAACACTCCCGAAATTCAGGAAATGAGAAACCTCAGAAACAGGTTTGCTAGGAAACTAAGAATAAGAAAATGAAGTTTCTACGAAAGGAGGTGGCGAATTACCTGGTTCAGCAGTGGAGCTTTCTCCTTGAGAGGCCTTCCCTTTTCTGATAATCACCTCTAGATCCACTTCAGGTGTGGCTAGAGGCACTTTTGGATGGGACCACATGTGTCTACCACTGGAAGCCACAACTAACACAACAGGTTCGCCCCAGTGGAGTTGCCACAATGGAGTCGCCAGGTGCACAGTAGCAATCTTCAAGGGCTCTGATGCCTGATGCACCTTAAGAATCAAAAGCTCAATGTCGTTCAATCCCAGGGAAGATTTTCAACTTCGTCCCCGGCAACGGTGCCAAGAAATGTTGGCGATGTAAATCACTCTTGGATTGCAGCAGGAGCAGAGCCCAACGCCCATCAGTTTATGTCACATTTCGTTTATAAAAGGGTGATCGAATGGAACTAAACTCATAATAGTATCGCTCTAACTCAGAAAACTGGGCTGGAACATCAGTGACACATGAGGTCTTGACCCAACTTAAGCCAGTAATAATGATAGTGGTGAGTAAGTGGAGGGAAGAGAGGGGAAATAAAGTCTTTTATGGACATCCGGTCTTCCAGCAGTCTTCACAAAAGAGGAAAAGTCTCGGATATGATATATTCTCAGAGTCGAATAAACTTCAAAATGAACCTAAGAAGATTGCAGAGCTGATAAAATCAAACCTTCATAATATAGCAATGCAACACCCGACTGAATCTTTCATGCCTGGGATTTCAGATTCAGAGGAAAAAGGAAAAGAAGAAGCTGGCTATCATTAAGAAAGAAGTCTCAAATGTTCTTCTATAACCAGAGAACCAAAGGCTAGATTAAAGCTTTACAATCGGGAGCTATGCTCTACCATCCATCCTTTACAAAGTGGAAAAATTGCCGACATATACTCAAAGAAAAACAGCAGCAGTGAAACCGAGACATTATATTAAAAACGTTGCGTCTGCATGGCTACTGACAATCTATCCATGCAGTCTCTGAACAATCGTGCACTTATCACAGATGCAATTGAACTCCTGATAGAACTGCGTATGAACCGACGTGCTTTTAATTCATCGCTAGACTTTCCATTTATGGCAGAGACGATGTCTAACCACCACAAACTACCTCAATAACTGCTTCCTTGGGATTGAGAACGGCTCGGCCAACTCTGTACTATTGGGAAGTGGAGGTCTTCTTGCGTTACCACCTGGATCGACTGAATGGCCTAATGGATAAGACGCGGAGGCCAGTGTAAAGGCTGGGGCACATAATTGGAAGTGGTGGATGGGCATAAGTGACATGGAATGTGGGGCACAAGTGGATAAGGAGTAGAGACGACCATACAAATGGAGGTGACTGGGAGAGAAAGAGAGACACATGGCAGGAGATGATAGGTGGAGACGAGAAAAAGAGAAAGGGATGGGCCAAGATGGCGCTGAGTGGAAGACATATGGTGGAAGGTGGAGGATATTGAAGACGTGACAATGTGGGGTCCGCTGGGAGTCGCCAATTCTGGAACCCCCCCCCCCTTATTAAAGGTAGAATGGCAAGAGGGTCCGGAATCCAACCTTGACCATAGATCTGAGCACTCTGATCCAGGCCGTTGAGAGATGCACGGCCCATTCCAGACACCCCCCTCCACATTAAAGGTAGAATGGCAGGGAGGGTCAAGAATCCAATCCTGACCACAGATTTCTAGCCACCCATATATGCTTACTGCTTATCCAAACGTACAATTGCACCCCAACTTAGGATAAGTGGGTTTTTACTCCACTTCTTGCCCTATTTTCGCCAATGGGGGGCGCCCTTTAGGAAAAATACCCTTCTTACATGTTTAGGTGCTAACAGTATCAAAGCAGGTTTGTGGTTGTTTGCAGATAGAAGAAGGAGACAATGGCCCAAAATAACAATTCAATCCAGTACCAGATTCCTCTTTTCTGTGGGGAAAATTATGAGTATTGGAGTGTGAAGATGAGAACTTTGCTCACCTCACAAGATTTATGGATGTTTGTTTCTGTAGGGTGAACAGATCCAGCTGATCAAGCTTCTTATAATGCATTATCAGTTTATCAGAAGATAGAATTGAAGGAGAAAAGGAAAAAGGATGCTAAGGCTTTGTTTCTTCTTCAAACCAAAGTTGATATCTCTGTGTTTGTTCACATTCCTGCACAACAAAGACAGAAATTAGATGGAAAATCAGTGAAATGTATTTTCATTGGATATTCAGAAGAAATCAAGGCTTATAGGTGTTTTGATCCACTTACTAATAAAGTTTATGTTAGTATAGATGTGATCTTTGATGACGGGGGATTTTATCATAAGAATGAAGGAGAAGATAAAGAGCTTACCCCACATATTGAAAATTTGATTTTTGATAAAAATGATCAATATTTGTATCCTTTTTTTGTAAGAAATGAAGGCTCATATTCAAGGAGTTCTCCATCAAATTCATCTTCATCTTCTCCGTCAACCGGATCTCAAGTTGATACTCAAACAACACCTCCATCTAGTCCTCCTAGAAAAAACAAAAGTTTGAAGGAAATTTATGAGACATCAAGGTATGCTAATGATCATTTTGCTTGTGTTTCTTCTGCAAATGTTGAGCGTAATAATTTTAAAGAAGCTTGTTTTGTTGAGCCATGGGTTCAATAAATGGAGGATGAAATGTCTCAAATACAGAAAAATGACACATGGGAGTTAATTGAATTCCCTCATGGAAAATCTTCCATTGGAGTAAAGTGGATTTACAAGATGAAATTTAATATGGATGGAAGCATTTCAAAACACAAGGAACGTTTAGTTTCAAAAGGGTATGTGCAACAAGAAGGCATCGACTATGAAGAGACATTTTCTCCTGTAGCAAGAATGGAAACTGTAAGAACTTTTCTTTCCATAGCATCTCATATAACACTAATAGTTTATCAAATGGATGTTAAACCTGTTTTCTTAAATGGATATTTAAAGGAAGAAGTTCATGTTGAACAACCTAAAGGTTTTATTGTTGAAGGTAAATAATATAAGGTGTATAGGCTTAAGAAGGCACTTTATGGTATTAAACAAGCTCCTAGAGCTTGGTACTCTAGGATTGATAAATACCTTCATGATCATGGTTTTGTTAAGTGTTCTTCTGAAAGTGGAGTGTACAAAAAGGTCATTGGATCAGATTTTATTATTCTCTTCCTGTATGTAGATGACTTAATATTTATGGGCACCTCAATATAACTTGTGAAGGAGTTTAAAGAAGAAATACAATCAGAATTTGAGCTGTCTGATTTGGGAGAAATGTAATATTTTCTCGGCATGCAAATCAGAGAAACAACAGAAGGCATATCTATTTTCCAAACCAAATATGTTGAAGACATGTTGAGGAGGTTTAACAAGTAGAACTGTAAAGCTATGAGTACTCCTCTTGTTGTTGGGAGAAAACTGATGAAAGAAAATGAATCTTCTCTCTGTGATGCCACTCTTTATGGATCCATGGTTGGCAGCTTAATGTATCTGACCACTACTAGACCAAACATTATGTTTTATGTAAGTCTGGTTGCTAGGTTCATGAATCAACCTCATGAGTCTCATTGGAAGGCAACTAAAAGAATATTCAGATATCTAAGTGGTACCATATTTGCTGGATTGTTTTATAATGCTACTAATAATTTCAATGTTGTAGCATACACAGATGCAGATTGGGCCGGTAGCTTGGATTATCGTAAACGTACTTCAAGATATGATTTTACTTTTGGAGGAAATCTTGTTTTCTGGAGTAGAAAAAAGAAACCCATAGTTTCTCTTTCTACAACCAAAGTGGAGTACATTGTCGCATCATCTACAAGCACTCAAGTCATTTGGATGGAAAGCTTGTTAGAAGAATTGGGCATGGAAATTAGTAAACCTATTAAAGTTTATTGTGACAATCAAAGAACAATCTCTATGACAAAGAATCCAGTTTTCCACAGCATGAGTAAACACATTGTCATTCACCATCACTTAATTAGAGAGCTTGTCCAACAAGAGTTTCTATTTTTTGAATTTTACAAATCTGAAGATCAGCTTGCAGGCATTTTTACGAAGTCTCTTCCAAAAGATCGATTGGAGAAACTCAAATCACAGTTGGGAATCCTCAAACTTGACATCAAGGGGGAGATTGAAAAATGTGATGCCTGAGTTTTTGGCATTCAGTTATCACAATTGTTCTAGCTGTGTAACCATAGCTTCCATGTGTTGATCAATCACTGACACGTTTCTTTTCCTATCCGTTGCATTAGTATTTCAGTTGAGCTATTTAAATGTTAGGTTGATTTCCATCAAATAGAGTTTTTCTCATGAATGAATGTTGTGATAGAGAAAGCCTCTTAGTTAATTGTTAGAGAGATCTTTCTTTGGCATTTTGTGGAACAAAGGATGCTTTGTTTCCCTCTTTGATTTATAGTTGTAACAGAGGTACTTTGTATCTCTTTTTATTTCAGATATAATGCATAGACAATAATATTCAGAAACATAGTAGTTTTTCTTGAGTGTGAGGTCTATCTCTGTTTTTCTTTGATTGATATTCAATTTTCTGTATTTTTTCATTTTTGTTCAGAAGTTTAATCAGGGTCTGCATTTTTTCCTGGGTGTGACTCTTGTGAGCACATAATTCCTTTTATTCAAATCCTTCAATTTTCTACCTATTTCTCTCTAAGCAAAAATTAAGACACTTGGAAGTTTTTCTAAAGGCCATATTTTCTATGCAAGGGATCTTTTGATCTTACTGTCAAATAAATCAAAGCAACCACAAAACCAATTTTAACACTTTTCGCATGAAGAATTCCACTAAAAGTAAATTGGGCCATGGAAGAAGGATTTACTCTTTAAATGTTTTACCTGCAAACAACACAGTTCATGTAAGGTATCCATAATTAGGGTTGGTAATAATTAATAATAATCACGTCAGATAGAAGAACCTTGTGCTTACAATTTGTACACCAAGTTTATTTGTGTGGCTCAAATAGACAATGAGAGTTGCTAATAGGACCGAGATTAAAGGAGCCAGAGTAGATACCCAAAAAAGGCATTTGTTTTTCCTGCCCTGTTGTAGCTGATATAATAAGAAAGAGTACTTTAAAATTTATGTGGATATTTTATTCAATGAGTGAGCACTTCATAAATAACCAAACTTCAAACTACATTGCTAATCGCTTTAACAAGAAAGTGAACTCAAATTTCTTGATAACAAGATAATGATATATAATCCTTTTAAATGATACACTTGGTTAAGAATATTTTATTCTTTAATCATATTATGGAGATACCAAACTTACAATATATTTCATTGCTAGAAGAAAAACCAGGAAGAATACTCGGATCAAAAAATTTTGCCAATTCCACTGCAAAACCATAAAATGTTGTAAATTATAATCGATTGAAGAATAGAACTTCATAATTTTTATTTTGTAACAACCTAGCAATACAATATCATGGGAGAGACTTATCGTTTCCAGGTGCAATTTAATCAAATATGAAGCAACCAAGAAACAAAATGTAACGAGTTGTGGCCTATATATGATGACAATTTGATGCAGACCCCTCCCCTTTGGGTTTCTGTGACATCCCGGTATCTGGATCGTTCCAAGTGTCGAGTCATATTGACTTTGCGGGTTCCTGAATGAACCCAGAAATTATACACAGGCCCCTTTTCTTCCTTTGGCGCAAATCCTGTGATACCCACACCTTATGTTTGTGCATTCTAGCGCTTCTCAATTTTCGGGTGCTAGCTCCTCTTCACTAGCCCCTTCTCTCATGTGACTCTAGGTTGTGACTTTGCGCTAATACACGATTGCAGGTGCCAGAAATAGTGGTTTTAGACCAACCCTCTTTTCGCCCCACAGTACTCCTCCAACCTACATGTGTCCTCCAGACAAAACCATGGTTCAAATTGCGGCCCGCCTTCAATTCTTTAACCTCCTCGCAATTTTTGTCCCTGCAATGACAAGGGATCGTCAATCTTAGGATCTTGATGATAGCATCCAAATCAACACTTCAAATCTTCTCCCTTTCCATATATAGATCAAATATGTTCCTCCTAGATCAACGGCTATGATCTTTTTCGCAACTCCGAACTTCGGGTGTTTGAAATATCAAACCCAACTCCTCCCATATGTCAATCTCTTGGAGTTAATGATATACAAACACTTGTCCTATAAATCAATGGCCCTGTTCCACCCTTGAATGTTTGACTTTTTCGACCCAGATCAACAATCTAATGACCGTCTCCTCAATCAATGGTCGAGATCCCCTCTGGGCCTCCAGACTTCTGAGATCTCAAATCTCAAATCCTTTTTCTCCTCCTCAAACACGTGGAATCCTGCCACGTGTCCTCTTAGATTGGACATCCTAGGATTACTTCGGGTCTTCACCCAGGGTGCATGGATCCATTCTACATCTCCCCTAAATCCGATGACTATAAATCACTCCAGAACTTTACCCGGAGTTCACATATTTCTGCCACATCTCCTCTCCTGGTTCGACGATTCAGATTCACTTTGGGTGATATAATGGATCAGATCCACTTCGGCTCTCCAGACTTCGACTATTTACAGCCACAATTCTCCAGAATGAATCCTTCTACAATCCATGATCCGATGACACCTGTCCAACCTAGATCAACGGTTGTCGTTCCCTCCAGTTGTTCAGGCTTCGGTGATCTCAAAGCTCAAACTTATCCTTCACGTTCTCCTGGAATGACTTCACCCGGAGTTCATGATCATTCACCACATGCCCCTTCTAGATATGATAGTCCAGAATCTCTTTGGGTCTTCAACGCTTTGGCTCTTTGGTGCTTCGTGTTTCATCTATTTCAGTTCTCAAACTGAAAATCCAGTGTAACTTTCTCCGGACTTCGCGATCTGGTGACAAGTGTCCCCTCACAAATCGATGGCTCTCGGCTCTTCAGCTGTCCGAGCTTCGGCTGTTTCAATGGTTCAATCTCTATCACTTTCTGCATCTCCCAACACGTTGACACATATCCCATCTGGATCCAATGGTCCAGACTCTCCTTTCGCAAATCAGGATTTCGCGACTTGCAACCTCTAATTCACAACTTCCTTCACATTCCCCACTTCCGAAATGTCGATATTTCGGAGCCCCCAATCAACGGATAGTGTTCCTATGGATATAACAGTCTAGATCAAGACGTGATTTCAGGTTTCGCAAGTTCTTGTGACTCTGCCCTTTGACTTCTCTGATGTGCAAGTCAGTGAAATGTTAATCGCTTGCCACACATCCCTTCCGATGGACGGTTCTGATGATGTCAGGATTCCACGACTTCGCAAAACCCTCTCTCCTGTGCAAGTCTAAAGGGTTAACACTCATGCATGTTCCTCGGGATCCAACGGATGTTGGTCCACGCGCTCAGATGTGACGATTGAGATATGGTTCCTCTACGCTTGTTCCTCTTCTGCTTGCTTCGCTCACTAGGCGTAGATCCAACGGTTCAGCTTCTTCTCCACAACTGAATTGGAAGGTTGTTGTTGCTCCTCCACCTGAGCTTCAGACTTTCTTCGACTTAGAATATTTTTTCTATGCTCGAAAGGTCTCAGCCTTTGAACTTCTTCCTTTGAACCTGACTCCTTTGGTTCTTTCTTACGCTTCTGAAAGTGTTATCTCTTCTGAGCTTATGGACTTAGAACAAGTCTAACTCTTTCGTAATCTCTACGCTATCTCTTCTGAGCTTGATCTCTTCGAAGATTTTGATCTCCCAAACACACCTTGTGGTCTCGAGATTTCATCAAACTCAGAATCCGAAAGATTTCTTGAAAAAGAAATACTTCTCACCCTACTGGCATTCTTCTGCTCAATGCACTCCTTGCAGAGGTTTTCCTCACAAAGTGTTCAATAACTTTGTTTCTTACTGAACTCAACACAAAGTTCTTCTGTGCACACTTGCACCGGCTCAATGCCCACCTAGCAAAGATCTACAGAGTCTTCAGTAACTCTGGTTCTCTATGAACTCAATACAGATATCTTCCTTTTCACTCCTTGCACTCGGTTGATAAAGATTCAATGGTATCCCTCCTAAGATTTCCATTGAGGTTAGACCTATGTCAACGCACTCTTTGTGCACTATGTGCACTCCTTGCACTTGGAAACTTAAAGACGAGAAACAATTGAAACTCATGAAATACTTCACTAGTTACGCATTCAAAACATGAAATGCATAAAAACATATAAAGCATACATACACATAAACACACAATATGCAGGAAAAAATGTTTTTATATTATCTCTGTGTGTCTATATAGATGTTTACAAAAACTAGACTGTAACAAAGTCCTAGTTTTCTCAAGCTCTCTCTCAGAACTATTCTACCTCGTAAGGCTTCTCTACCCAAACCTCTCTATCCTTCTCTGTCTATTTTCCTTACGAAATCTGATACAAGATCTCTTTACAAAAGAGGGGCTCTGCAAACTCATCCTTTCTCACCTAACCTCATCTATTACATTGAAGTTTCATAAATATTTACCTACACTTGACAACGATCTGGGCCTGCTACAAGCAACCCTTTAAGGAAATCCAACCACTACCTGTACAAATGTATGGCCTGGCATTTAAAATCTTACGGCACAATAATCCATATAGGATTATTTCAAATTTAAAAATGGGAGGTTTAATGCCTCTCTCTTTCTCCATTGCGTGTTTGTGTGTTGGCATGATGGCACATTCACTGAGGTGGATCGATGCTCCTGCATCATACTCCCCTGCTAGGAAAAACATGAGCTCCTCTTCTCCAGTTTTAAAGTCCTCCTGGATCCTAAATTGTTCCTTCTTATCAGTGGGCAGAGTTACTTAATATCCCATGTTGTCTTTATCTCCCCTTATGGCATTGAGTTGCCATCCTGGTGTAGATTCTAGTCCTACAGTCTCATCACAAGGCTATTGCTCAGCTTCTTCTTCTAACAGATTAGCTTATGTCAGTTCTTCTCGTGTTGGTATTTCTCCAACACTCTCCAACCGTTCCTTTGGCTAGTATGCTCCTCCATCTATGTCCAACTTGACCTGTTGGATGTGAAAGCTTTGCACCATTATCCTTCTCTCTAGGGCTTCTAGTTCTTCATATAGATCAACAAATTTCATGATGTCTGCTTCCCCTTCTTCTGCAGGCTTAAGTGTTGCAGCCATCTCCTGTTCAGCCTCCTAGCTGAAAAATTTTGAGCAATTTGGTTGAATGCTCTTCTCCTTCTGCTGGGGTAGACATCAGTGTCTGCTCCATTTCTTCCTCTTCTCCTTGGGCAGCTTCTAAAATCTACTCGTTCATCATGATAGTCACTACTGGTTGTCCTTCTTCTGTTGTTGCACCTGCAACACATGCTCTGGCCTCAACTTGGCTATCTGGTAGGAATATTTGAATTCCCCCAATGACCAGAATGGTCCTCTGATCCTCCTCCTTTGTGATGGAAGTATCTAACTTCTCATCATCTTCATTCATGTTGTCTGCAAACCCACATGAATCTCCATTTATCAATTCTCCTTCTTGACATGAACTCACTTCTAAGATCCCAAGACTTTTAGAGAGTCTCATCTCCTTCTCTCTGCCCACCTGGAAATTTGATAATTTTTTGCTGCCCAACTGGCACTCTATGAGATCAACCGATCCCATCTCGTTTCCCACTTGGCAATCTGAACTTTTGGCACTGCTCCCCTAATATTATTTGAGACCTCCACCTGGTCTCTTTCCATTTCTCACCTGGCAACTTGAATGTCCATTTCCGCCCACCTGACAGTTTTTGAGATCTTCATCTGATCTCTTCTCCTCCTCGTCGTTGAGATTTCTCCCAATATCTAGTTCACAGATGTGAATCAGTTCCTCCTCTGTGTCACTAAGGTTTTCAGTATGCCTCAACCACCTTCTCATCAGTCTTTGTTGTCATTTGGACAACAATCTCTTAACTGGCCACTTCACCCTCTTCTTCATGGGCCATTCATACACCCAATGTGCTTTCGCATTCCGTTGCATTTTAAATGCATTCTTCTCCATTCTACCTCTTATCTCATTGAACTCTAGATCCATATCTAGATTGTTCTTCTTCAACCGGTCTCCTCTCCGACCACACTCATGGCCTTCAATAGCCATTTCCACCTTTTACCTACCTTCCTGGAAAGTCTATGGATTACTCTACATCTACGCGCATCTCTATATTTTCCCACAGCTCACCAGGCTATTTAAAATTTTGTTGTTGTGTCCATGCAACAACCTTCTCACAAAATACCAATGCTTTGCTTTCCTTCACCTATTGTCTACAGGAAAACCTTCACTTCTGATACCACTTGATGTTCATGATACCACATGATGTTATCAGGTCATCTCCTTTCACCATCTCTCCTTTGTCTGTTGTCTGTATGCAAGACTCGGTCTTCTGATTACCTCTGTTGCCTACATAAATTAATTATGTGCTCTGATACCAAATGATGGTACCAGACTATCTCTTCTTTAATGTCTTCTCTCTTCGGCCTACAGAAATCGATTATGCGAAAAATCTCTTATACCAAATGATGCAACCCCCCTCCCCTTCGGGGTTCTGCGACTCCCTAGTCTATGGATCATTCCAAGTGTCAAGTCAGATTGACTCTGCAGGTTCCTGAATGAACCCATAAATTATACACAGACCCCTTCTCTTCCTTTGGCGTAGGTCCTATGATACCCACACCTTTTGTCTGTGCATTCTAGCACTTCTCAATCTTCGAGTGATAGCTCCTCTTCACTAGCCCCTTCTCTCATGTGACTCTAGGCTCTGACCTTGTGCTAATACACAATTGTGGGCCTATGCAATAGTGGTTTTATACCAACCCACTTTTCACCTCGCAATACTCCTCCAGCCTACACGTGTTCTCCAGACAAAACCATGGTTCAAATTGCATCCCACCTTCGATTCCTTAACCTCCTCGCAACTTTTTTCCCTGCAATGACAGGGATCGTCGATCTCATGATCTTGACGATAGAATCCAAATCAACGCTTCAAACCTGAGCCCTTTCCATCTATGGATCAGATCTATTCCTCCTAGATCAACGACTGTGATTTTTTTCGCAACTCCGGACTTCGGGTGTTTGAAATTGCAAACCTAAATCCTCCCATATGTCAATCTCCTAGAGTTAACGATCCATGGACACCTGTCTTGTAAATCAACGACCTTGTTCCACCCTCAAATGTTTGAGCTTTTCAACCCAAATCAACAATCCAATGACCCTCTCCTCATTTAGTGGTCAAGATCCCCTTCGGGCCTCCAGACTTCTGAGATCTCAAATCTCAAATCCTTTTTCTCCTCCTCAAACGCATGGAATCCTACCAAATGTCCTCTTAGATCAGATGACCTAGGATTACTTCGGGTCTTCACCCAGAATGCATGGATCTGTTCCACATCTCCCCTAAATCCGACGACTATAAATCACTTTGGAACTTCACCCGGAGTTCATATATTTCTGAAACGTCTCCTCTCCTGGGCCGACGACTCAGATTCACTTTGGGTGATCTGACGGCTCAAAGCCACTCCGGCTATCCAGACTTCAGGTATTTACAGCCACAAGTCTCTGGAAGGAATCCTTCCAGAATCCATGATATGGTTACACCTGTCCAACCTAGATCAACAACTGTCATTCCCTCCGACTGTTCAGGCTTCGGCGATCTCAAAGCTCAAACTTCTCCTTGGCATTCTCCTAAAATGACTTCACCCAAAGTTCACGATCATTCGCCACATGCCCCTTCCGGATATGACGATCTAGAATCTCTTCGGGTCTTCGATGCTTCAGCTCTTTGTCTCCCCGACGCTTCGGCTCTTCAACACTTAGGGTTTCGGCTATTTTAGTTCTCAAACTGAAACTACAGTGTAACTTTCTCCGGAGTTTGCGATCTGGTGAAAAGTGTCCCCTCGCTGATCGACCACTCTCATCTCTTTGGTTTTCCAAGCTTCGGTTGTTTCAACGCTTCAATATCTTCCTTTTTCTGGATTTCCCGACCCATTGACATGTATCCCCTCTGGATCCAACAGTCCAGACTCTCCTTTCTCAAATCAGAATTTCACGACTTGGGACCTCCAAGTCACAACTTCCTTCACATTCTCGACTTGCCGATATTTTGGAGCGCCCAATCAACGGCTCTCATTCCTCTGGATCTAACGGTCTACATCAAGTCAGGATTTTGGGTTTCGCAAGTTCTTGTGACTCTGCCCTTTGACTTCTTTGATGTGCGAGTCAGCGAAACGATGATTTCACGACTTATCAAAACCCTCTCTCCTATGCAACTCCAAAGGGTTAACACTCATGCACGTTCATCTGGATCCAACGGCTGTTGTTCCACACACTCAGATCTGACGATTAAGATCTGGTTCCTCTGCGCTCATTCCTCTTTTGCTTCCTTCGCTCACTAGGTGTAGATCCAATGGTCCATCTTCTTCTCCACAACTGAATCAGATGGTTGTTGTTGCTCCTCCACCTGAGCTTTAGACTTTCTTCGACTTAGAATATTTTGTCTTTGTTCGAAAGGTCTCAGCCTTTGAACTTCCTCCTATGAGCCCAACTCCTTTGGTTCTTGTTTACGCTTTTGAAAGCGTTATCTCTTCTGATCTTATGGACTTAGAATAAGCCCGACTCTTTCGCAATCTCTGCGCTATCCCTTCTGGGCTTGATCTCTTTGAAGATTTTGATCTCCCATGCACACCTTGCGGTCTCGGGATTTCGTCAAACTCAGAATCCAAATGATTTCTTGAACAAGAAATACTTCTCGCCCTCCTGGCGTTCTTCTGCTCAATGCACTCCTTACAGATCATTTTCTCATAGAGTGTTTAGTAACTTTGTTTCTTACCGAACTCAACACGGATTTCTTCTGTGCACACTTGCACCGGCTCAATGCCCACCTGGCAGAGCTCTACAAAGTCTTCGAAAACTATGGTTCTCTCTGAACTCAATACAGAGATCTTCCCGTGCACTCTTTTCACTCAGCTGATGAAGGTTCAATGGTATCCTTTCTGAGATTTCCCTTGAGGTTAGACCTCTGTCAACACACTCTTTGCGGACTATGTGCACTCCTTGCACTTGGAAACTCAAAGATGAGAAACAATTGAAACTCATGAAATACTTCACCAGTTACGCATTCAAAACATGAAATGCATAAAAAAATATAAATCATACATATACATAAACACATGATATGCAAGAAAAATTTCTTTTCTATTATCTCTGTGTGTATATATAGATGTTTACAAAAATCGAACTGTAACAAAGTCCCAGTTTTCTCAAGCTCTCCCTCGGAACTATTCTATCTCCTAAGGCTTCTCTACCCAGACCTCTCTACCCTTCTTTGTCTATCTGCCTTACGAAATTTGATACAAGATCTCCTTACAAAAGAGGGGCTCTTGCCAACCACTACATGTACAAAGGTATGGTCGGGCATTTAAAATCTTACAACACAATAATCCGTATAGGATTATTTCAAATTTAAAAATGGGATGTTTAATGCCTCTCCCTTTCTCCATTGTGTGTTTGGAGCGATGCTCCTGCATCACAATTTCACAATAAAATCCATCAGGACTGTTAAGTTTACATACTCCGTGATGGACTGCACCCCATGTAGACTTCATTACAGAAATTACATTTGTCTTAGTGGTGAAGTTTTGTATGCGAAGAAATCCTTTCAATTGTTGTAGTCCAAATTGTAATGGCCACACCTCCCATGAAGCCAACATTTGAAGCATGTGATAGAAAATCAGTCAGGAAACCAAGCCTGACCAAAAGAATTAGCAATAAATGATAGTTTAAACAATACAAATATAGCTACTTTGCATATTCATGTATTGCATAGTCAATGATTGTTTGAAACTACCTGCAAATTCCCAACACTGCTTGAAAAACACCAACAAAAAATGTTGATGTGGTGATAAGCGGGTAGTAATGAACAGACTCGATATCGTCTATTTCATTCCTGACCAAAGTGCCCAACATAACGGAAACAACAGCTACTGGCCCAATTGCATTATCCCTGGATCTCCCCATCACAGAGTATATCAACGGTGGTAAAAAGATCGAACCTTTAACACCCCCCTAACTGCTAAAAATAAAGGAAGACAAGTTAAACACCCATCTATCCAGTGGAGTAAAGAGTACAATAAGATATACCTTGTTTCAACACTTGGGTTAGCTAGCAAAACTAGAAGCCTAAAATTTACTTCTGCATAATTCCAAGTTGTTAGCTTATATAGCTAAAGAGTTCTTGCCAATGGACCTCTAAAAGAGGCTAGAAATCAGAACAAATAAATATTGTCTAGATATTTGTAGAGCTGTGCCAATCACCACATCATGTGAAATGAAATACAAACACTTACATAGGGCATATGGAAGATCCAAGTCAGCTAATTTTACATAGCCAACATCCTATGAGAAAAAACAAGCATTCAAAACCATTGTTATTTAATAACATGATAGTGTTGAACATGCATTCGAAATATCTAGAAACATAATCATTGTTCATTCAAACTGGTAAAGTGGCAATACTGTAAAGACTGGATTCAAAGCTACAACAAAAATTTCTCTTTTTCTTAATGTAAAGGCATTGTATTACATTTTTAGTTATTAATGGAAACAGGTGAGTATATACCAAATAAAAGCATTGAAACTTAGAATAGAACTACCTGAGGAATGCAGAGACTTACAATTGTTAAACTTGCAATCAAATCCCCTTTGAACTTACTTAACGTGTACGTCCTTCCCCATTCAAGTATGGAGAACAGTCATGTTATCCCCAATTTCTAGGGATAACTAGGAGATCATGTCTCGAGGCCCACAGGTCCTAGACATGGAGTACCGAGAGCAAGATTGACCTAAGCATGGCCCTGGAGGGCCCATCTTTCTTCTTTTTCATCAGACTTGTCCTATCAGCACCAACAACATCCATCGACTTCGGCTTGGACTTGTATCGGAGAAGACTCTTTCTCCATGCGGTAATTGGTCCAGGTATCATGGTATGTGTCAGATTTGATCATTCTAACCTTCAGATATATGCATCAAATTTCTTTCATTTATGATGACTGCATTAACCCACTTGACCAAGGTTGGGGGGATTGACAGGGTGCCCTAGTAAGCTTGTACCCATAGGTTTTGGTTAGCCACCAGGGAGGATTTTGAAGAGCCATCGTCTGCTCCCATCATATTATCCTTTTTACATCTTATCTCCCATTCATCTATCCCATTCCCCTAGTCCGTACATTAGGATGACCTATTTGCGGGGTTACACCTTATCATGTGGGAAGAAGGGGCTAAAGGCCCAAGAGGTAAAAGCAGCTAGTAAGAGATAAAATCCATAAAAAATAAAACCTAGAGATGCCTCGCCTAGGGATCCCCGAGAGGGAAATAAAAGGCCTCTCAATAAGAAACAAGAGGGACCCGAAGAAAAATAACAAAACAAGACCTAGCCAAGAGGATGGGGGGTCTCATCATGAGCCAACCCATTATGTTCATAGGTACCTAGCAGCATGACATTGTCATTATCTGGTTACCACACCAGGGCAGTGACCTTTGGTTGCATGGCCAAGGGAAAGGGGGTCTCATCACGAGCCAGCCTTATCATCTCTGTGAAAGTACTTGTGGGTAACACTGTCAGCTATGGTCACCACGCCAAGGCAGTGTCCTCTAGTTAGGCCTTGAAATAAAAAAGAAAGAATAAAGTAATAAAGAAAAGAAAGAATAAAGGCAATAAAGGGCTTGGAAAGAATTGCATCCATGACAGGTACAACTCGCCTCCTACAAAGGCACCCACGGGTAATATCACCTCGGTCTTTCACTATGTCTGGACATCATTTGACCACTCCACCTCGTGTTACATGGCTTGGATGATATCCTTTGGGAACTTTCCTTTTCTTATGGATGCTGGCCCAATAGGGCATTTTGTCTTTTTCTTCAGCTTTGTATAGTAGGTCATTGGAATGTCTTTGAGCTATTAGATGATATGCTAGGGGTTTTATGCATGCATTTGACAAAATTAATGACGAAATATGATTGGCATTGCTATGATCCCTAGGACTAATGAGCCCATGGAGGGAAAAGTTTTTGATGTGTAGGACCATGCTAGATGGACAGGTACCAAGTGGACCGGTACACATGGGGAGATGATTAGTTCAGACCTCCATGGGGCTGAAGAGCCCATTAGATGGTTGTTGGGACCTCATCAGGGGTAGAGATAGGACAGTGATTGGTCAATCCTTTGCACGAGAGAAGAAGAAGGACATTTTCATCCAGGAAGCCTTGGCTGAGCCCAGCCCTAGGGGGTTGACCCACTGTAGGTGGAACGTGTCCCTCTGATGACCCATGACATCCTCTAGAGGCCCTTGACGTCACCTCCAACGCATGGCAGTTTGACAGGGAAGTTTGGCACGCGTGGCAAAGTTTGGAGGCCCAGAGAGGGCCAACGTTTGTCATCTAGTGTTGTGATTTGCCCTAAAAAGGGCCAACATCTCCCTCAAAGGGGCTAGACGTCTTGCTCATTGCTCATTTAGGGTTTTCTTTTAGCAGTTTAATGTAAAACAATATGATTTTTAGTTATTAGCCTTGTCAGCTATTTTAATGACCTAATTTTTAATTAAAGGTCATTGGATGATATAAATTGAGGATGCTTTCCCTCATTTTAACATAACATAGTTCACTCACACTTGTGAGGTCTGATTTGTGTGCCCTTCTTGGGTATATTTTCTTGCTAAGTGAGGTGCACCTATTATTGGAATGATATTTTTGGCATCTTGTGGAATTTCTCTCCAAGGAAGGTTTACAACTAGGGTTTGCATGTGCTTTCTTCATGATATGTAAGTGATTTTCTTGCAAAACTTCTTAATTGAATGGTTGTAGGTCTAATTTCTTGCATTTTCTTATTAAACTGTCAATTTGAAACCCTAGGTAACAAGAACACAAGTAGGTCATTGTTACATGTCCCCTTAGAGAGAGATTTTTCAGCCATTGAAGAAGAAGGACTGAGCCTAGCCTTTGCTACACTCATCTTGCTTCTTCCCTCAAGCTAGCATTGAAGTTTATAGGTTGAAAGAGGGTGACGTCCTAGGCCTAGGTTATCTACACCTAGGGCCATCATCTTCTAGGGTTTGAAAGCCTTGTCCTTACAACACTTTCTCCCTTAGACTTATTATTTATGCTAGCCGTTTTGCCAAGTTGACATAAATAAGGAGGAAAGAGCACGAGGCCTTGCTTAAGCAACACCAGAGTGAGCCTCTTTCCCCTAGGGTTTTGATTCTAGGGCCCTGCCTTTCCATCACTTTAGAACCCTTCCCTCCAGTCTTTAAGTCTTCATCCTTTCAAAATTTTGTGCCCTCTTTTTTTTTGACTCCATATACCCTAAGGCACTGATTTCTAATCTCCAACGTTGAAGTCTTAGTGTATAAAACCTTTCTCAAAACTTTGAATTTTGAAACCCTAACTAACAAACTAACCTAATTAGGGATGACGTCACAGTTGGTTATCTCATCTTGATGCAGCAAATCTTGAATATAAGCAATTGAATGATGATTTGAAGCATTTATTGAGCAAATTGTTGATTGGATACATTGTTGGCTTAATCATCTTGATAGATATTGATGAATTGATTCTCTTTCATGGCTAATTGACAAAACGTTGACTCCATTTGTACCTATTGCTTTACATTTCTTATTGAATAATAGCAGATAGTTATTGAAGTACTAACCCTTTGAGTTATAGCCTACATATCTATATTGTATTGTTGTTGTCTTGTTATGGACATGTGTTTTCAGTTGGGCATACACTTCATTATTGGTTGTTTAGCTGGACTATCTGACCTAGGTGGTAACCTATGAGGAGGAAACTTTAACCTTGCTTTATACCTTAGCCTCTTCAAAACCCCAGGTTGTCGGGGACGTCTCCCCTGGGCTAACCTCCCTAAACAGAAAGAACCTCCCCATTGAGGTGACATTGGGTGGGGAAGGTTCCTGTTACACCAGTTTGATCTCTATCCTTTAGCCTTTGACCTAAACTACAAAATGTGCGATAACATTTTGGCGCCATTGTCGGGGAACACTCAGTCAATCTTCCTCAACAACAAATCTTTTGGTAATCCTTGCCTCAAAGACCTTTTATTACAAGCTTACCTAGCGACTCCACTAGGGTGTTTTCCCTTATCCTTTGATAGTTTCAGGCAAATTATCTGGCGACTCCATTAATATTTCTCAAGGTGCCACCTCACTTTCTGTGATATTTCCAAGTTATGGGATCATGGCACACTGGGAACAAATGTATCCAAGTACTGATTTCAGAAGTTTTCAAGGATACCCAAATTACTTTAATACAAAATGGCTAAACAACTCTACAACGTTTTTGGGCCTCCCAGCTCCTCACATAGTAAATTTTTTGGAGTATTTGAGCGAGATAAAGTTGGGAGGAGAAGATGCTCTTATAAAGTTGTTCTTACTCACTCTGCCATCCTACTTACAAAATTGTTTTAAGAGTTGTTGCAAGGACAGGGGTATATCATATTTCATACACCTCATCAGTAGGTTTATAGACCTTACTAATCCATATTGCCAAATGTATGAAGATGTCCTTCAAAACCTCATGGTAACCTTACACCAAAAAGGATTCACCACTGAGATTGTAGAAGATCTCAGGATAGCTTATCGTGATCAATACCGAGAATCCTCTGATATAAGAGACGAGGTTTATGAAGACCATTATCAACCCCTTGAAGGGGAGCAAGACCTCTCCCATAATCCAATAGAATGCAACGAAGATATAACCAGAGACGTGAATTATGAGGATGAAGCACCAGTAATCGCTCCGCAGTTTGATGAAGCTCTCCAAGATCCTGTCCCTCCTGCACAAGATGAAGAGAATGAGGTAAGTCATTTTCATTCTTTTGATGACACCTTGTTCTATGACTCAGAGAATGAAGAAGGAATGGAACCCTTGGACAAGCTAGATCCCCTATGTCTAGAGATTGAATATGTAGAGGCAGATCTTCTACCAGATGAAGCTATCTAAATACTTAAATCTCTTTCACAGGAAGGATTAAGCGAGGTAAATTATTCCCCCTTCCAAGTTTTTAGCGATTCTTTACCTTATGACACAGAGAGTACAGAAGTAGTGGATGTTTTGGCTCCTCCATGTTATGATACTGATACTAACATAGCTGATTTCGACGAGTTCATACATGTTGGTAGACGTAGATGGGATGCATTCAGTTATGATACAGATCCCATCTATGACATAAAAAGTCATCTCCAAGTGTTGCCTTCACAATTATCACAGCAGGCTCTTGAACAGTGGAAACAGGGAGATGAGATTTTTACTGACTCTCCACAAATACCCAAGGTTGACGGAGTACAACATTTGCCTGATGATTTCTGGTCTTACCTTGAGGCCTTTGACGAGTACTCCTCTGAGCACTTAGATTTACCCTATGAAGATGACTATCAACCGCCAATATGCTCCGGTTTTGATAGGAGTAAAAACATTGTTTTCCTAAAGAAGGATTCTCATGAATTTTCACTCCATCCACCTGCTATTACTTTACCGTGCTTTTCCATTAAAGGTGTAGTTGGGAAGTACCTTTTTTATGTTGAGTTTCCTCCTAGGCAAACCCTAGACTCCAAGGGTTGGTTGGGTACTGCAAGTTTGAGTCAGTTATACCATTTTTTCAACTTTCCCTTGATAGTTTGTCAGTCGTCTGCTAGATCTTTATCGACTCCTTCCTTGACTTCAGAGCGTGAGGATGTCTTAGGTAGCCAGTTTGCAGACCCTTTTGGTTAGTTTTCTGAACCTTGCATTTTTCATGATCCTTTCTTGAAGTGGATTGAATACTTTCCTCAGAGATGGACTTGGCAAGATTTTATCCCTCCCACCTGCCTCCATGAGCTAGACTTTGAGATTCCCAATGATATGATATATATTCTAACTCATGACATCTTTGTTCTTGATTTATCACTGTTTTGGTTTATGATGAAGCACAAAGGCAGGTGTCGAGGAATGTTGTTGGGTTGGATTCACTGGTTGTTTGACTACACCAACATGCAACCAACAGGTAAGTACAGGTAAGTACTTCACTTTCTATTCGCATTTATGATTACTTTATATACATATATCTGTATATGCGGCGTGGCAATACCACCCCACCTTTGTTACTGATTCCCTTTTCAAGTATGAGCAGGTCTGCAGGTTCATGCCAAAGATGTTGAGGTTCTCATGCGCTCTACAGTGAGCACAAGTCCCCGAGTTGGAGCCAAATGTTATCCCCGATTTCTAGGGATAACTAGGAGATCATGTCTCGAGGCCCACAAGTCCTAGACATGGAGTACCGAGAGTAGGATTGACCTGAGCATGGCCCTGGAGGGCCCATCTTTCTTCTTTTTCATCAGATTTGTCCTGTCAGCAGCAGCAGCATCCATCACCTTTGGCTTGGACTTGTATCGGAGAAGAATCTTTCTCCATGAGGTAATTGGTCCAGGTATCATGGTATGTGTCATATTTGATCATTCTAACCTTCAGATATATGCATCAAATTTCTTTCATTTCTGACGACTGCTTGGATCTTACATTAACCCACTTGACTAAGGTTGGGGGGATTGATAGGGTACCCTAGCAAGCTCATACCCATAGGTTTTGGTTAGCCACCAGGGGATATTTTGAAGAGCCATCATCTGCTCCCATCATATTATCATTTTTGCATCTTATCTCCCATTCATCTATCCCATTCCCCTAGTCCGGACATTGGGATGACCTATTTGGGATGACCTATTTGTGGGGTTACGCCTTATCATGTGGGAAGAAGGGGCTAAAGGCCCAGGGGGTAAAAGCAGCTGGTAAGAGATAAAATCCATAAAAAAAAAACCTAGAGATGCCTCGCCCAGGGATCCCCAAGAGGGCAATAAAAGGCCTCTCAATAAGAAACAAGAGGACTCGAAAAAAAATAACAAAACAAGACCTAGCCAAGAGGATGGGGGGTCTCATCATGAGCCAACCCATTATGTTCATAGGTACCTAGCAGCATGACATTGCCATTATCTGGTTACCACACTAGGGCAGTGACCTTTGGTTGCATGGCCAAGGGAAAAGGGGTCTCATCACGAGCCATCCTTATCATCTCTATGAAAGTACTTGTGGGTAACACTGTCAACTCTGGTCACCACGCTAAGGCAGCGTTCTCTAGTTAGACCTTTAAATAAAAAAGAAAGAAAAAGTAATAAAGAAAAGAAAGAATAAAGGCAATAAAGGGCTTGGAAAGAATTGCATCCATGACAGGTACAACTCGCCTCCTACAAAAGCACCCATGGGTAATATCACCCCGATCTTTCACTATGTTTGGACATCCTTTGACCACTCCACCTCGTGTTACATGGCTTGGATGATATCCTTTGGGAACTTTCCTTTTCTTATGGATGCTGGCCCAATAGGGTATTTTGTCTTTTTCTTCAGCTTTGTATAGTAGGTCATTGTAATGTCTTTGAGATTTAGATGATATGCTAGGGGTTTTATGCATGCATTTGACAAAATTAATGATGAAATATGATTGACATTGCTATGATCCCCAGGACTAATGAGCCCATGGAGGGTGAAGCTTTTGATGTGCAGGACCATGCCCGACGGGAAGGTACCAACTGGACTGGTACACATGGGGAGATGATTGGTTTGGACCTCCATGGGGCTGAAGAGCCCATCAGATGGTTATTGGGACCTCATCAGGGGCAGAGACAGGACAATGATTGGTCGAGCCTTTGCACGAGAGAAAAAGAAGGACATTTTCATCCAAGATGCCTTGGATGAGCCCAGCCCTAGGGGGTTGACCCACTGTAGGTGGAACATGTCCCTTTGATGACCCATGACATCCTCTAGAGGCCCTTCACGTCACCTCCAACGCATGGCAGTTTGACAGGGCAGTTTGGCACGTGTGGCAAAGTTTGGAGGCCCAGAGAGGGCCAACGTTTGTCATCTAGTGCTGTGATTTGCCCTAAAAAGGACCAACATCTCCCTCAAACGGGCTAGACATCTTGCTCATTGCTCATTTAGGGTTTTCTTTTAGCAGTTTAATGTAAAACAGTATGATTTTTAGTTATTAGCCTTGTCGGCTATTTTAATGACCTAATTTTGAATTAAAGGTCATTGGATGATATAAATTGAGGATGTTTTCCCTCATTTTAACATAACATAATTCACTCACACTTGTGAGGTCTGATTTTTGTGCCCTTCTTGGGTATATTTTCTTGCTAAGTGAGGCGCACCTATTATTGGAAGGATATTTTTGGCATCTTGTGGCATTTCTCTCCAAGGAAGGTTTACAACTAGGGTTTGCATGTGCTTTCTTCATGATATGTAAGTGATTTTCTTGCAAAACTTCTTAATTGAATGGTTGTAGGTCTAATTTCTTGCATTTGCTTATTAAATTGCTGATTTAAAACCCTAGGTAACAAGCACACAAGTAGGTTATTGTTACATGTCCCCTTAGAGAGAGATTTTTCAGCCATTGAAGAAGAAGGATTGAGCCTAGCCTTTGCTACACTCATCTTGCTTCTTCCCTCAAGCTAGCGTTGAAGTTTATAGGTTGAAAGAGGGTGACGTCCTAGGCCTAGGTTATCTACACCTAGGGCCATCATCTTCTAGGGTTTGAAAGCCTTGTCCTTACAACACTTTCTCCCTTAGACTTATTATTTATGCTAGTCGTTTTGCCAAGTTGACCTAAAGAAGGAGGAAAGAGCACGAGGCCTTGCTTAAGCAACAATGGAGTGAGCCTCTTTCCCCTAGGGTTTTGATTCTAGGGCCCTGCCTTTGCAGCGCTTTAGAACCCTTCCCTCCAGTCTTTAAGTCTTCATCCTTTCAAAATCTTATGCCCTCTTCTTGTTTGACTCCATATACCCTAAGGCACTGATTTCTAACCTCCAACGTTGAAGTCTTAGTGTATAAAACCTTTCTCAAAACTTTGAATTTTGAAACCCTAACTAACAAACTAACCTAGTTAGGGCTAACGTCACAGTTGGTTATCTCATCTTGATGCAGCAAATCTTGAATATAAGCAATTGAATGATGATTTGAAGCATTTATTGAGCAAATTGTTGATTGGATACATTGTTGGCTTAATCATCTTGATAGATATTGATGAATTGATTCTCTTTCACAGCTAATTGACAAAACGTTGACTCCATTTGTATCTATTGCTTTAAATTGCTTATTGAATAATAACAGAGAGTTATTGAAGTACTAACCCTTTGAGTTATAGCCTTCATATCTATATTGTATTGTTGTTGTCTTGTTCTGGGCAAGTGTTTTCAATTGGGCATACACTTCATTATTGGCTGTTTAGCCGGACTATCTAACCTAGGTGGTAACCTGTGAGGAGGAAACTTTAACCTTGCTTTATACCTTAGCCTCTTCAAAACCTCAGGTTGTCGGGGACGTCTCCCCTAGGCTAACATCCCTAAACAGAAAGAACCTCCCCATTGAGGTGACATTGGGTGGGGAAGGTTTCTGTTACGCCAGTTTGATCTCTATCCTTTAGCCTTCGACCTAAACTACAAACTATGCGATAACAGGTCCCTCTATGTCCAATCTGATTTTTTGTGAACTGGGTTGATCTTTGAATTGGCGGAAACGGTCTTCAGGGAATAAGAGTCTGAAATAAATGTTTAAAGGCGCACCATGGGGCTTTTCAATTCAAACAACTTTCCCAAAACACGATAACTCGACATGCAAATGTTTTGAATTTCATGGAACCTATAACCTCCGCTGCATTAGGAGTTCAAAAAAATACCCAAAAAAATTTGCAGGCAAGATCCCGTACCTAAACATTTGAGATATTGGCCACTCCATACACAACGAACATCAAGTCAATTCAATTCAAAACTGACAAAAATAGAAATCTAAATAAATACAGAGAGCTCTATCCTGGAATGGAACGTTGAAATTTCAGGAACTGGAGTATGAAGATAATAATCGATGGAACGTTGAAATTTCATAAACTGGAGTATGAAGATATCACTGCAAGTATATACCTGATGAGACCTTCAATTCACGTTAATCTTCGGCCAGAACGCATGAATGATCCCTCGACCGTGGAATTGCGGCATTTGATAGCTCAACCTGTTTCCTTCTCAATGTGCCATTCTTCAGCCATAGAACAGGGGATTCGACAGCAAACACAGAGCTGGTCTGGGAAATTTTGAAAATTTCAGGAATGAGGCGTGGAGGGAATTACTGAAATTTTTGAACTATTAAACACTCCATGTACGTCACCTCCCACAACCAGCTTTAGATTTCGAAAGCTCCCTGTCATGTCAGTCGAAGAAATGATGCTAACGGCGGTTGGTGTCACGCTGTTTGTTCGAATGGAAGAGTAGGAAGCAGGTCTGGTGAAGGTTATTTGGTTTTTATGCTGTCATTTTATGTTTTTGGCAGATTTATGGGTGTAAATTTAGACCATAATTTTTGGCAGATTTATGGGTGTAAATTTTTTTTGCTGTTATATAGACCTTTATTTTTGGAACTTAATATCTGTTTTGGTGGGGAAATAGAAGCATTGCTAAAGCATTTCCACCAAATTCGTTGCAAATTGCAAGCTAAGCATTTCTACCAAATTCGTTGCAAATTGCAAACTAACAGTAGTGACTGAGTCCAAATTCTACATCTAACTTTTGAGTAAATCAGTGAAGTGTAAGCAAAAGCAAAATAGAAGTAGAGCAACATCAAATTTCATTTACTCTTATAACTAACCTCTGTCAAGTCTGTAGTTGTCCAGGTTTCAGAGAACTTATTACCTTAAGTAAGATAAGTAACTACCAAAAATTATGACTAATACCTTAGTCAATAAAACTTAGATTTGACTGATTCGAATTTTACATGCCAGTAAATATTGACTTACAGATTTGATATCTAACTGTTAAATACTCTTAAAATGAAACAAACGTCCTGTGAAACTTCTAAATACTAGGCACAGAATCAGGGAAGGAAGAAGGCAATGAACATATAATTCCATCACGAGAAGATGAAATGATAGGCACAGAATCGGCGCTGGGAACACAAAAATGATCCGCTGAGAGCGTAGGTAGTGTTAAATAGGCGACATTGAAGCGTAGGTAGTGTTAAATAGTTCAAGAAAGTATATTAAATTGAACGAATCAACTGAGCAGTTTAAATTATTTTATAACATAAACGTAAAATAATTTAATTTAATTCCATCGCTTCTCCTTTCCCTTCCCATCCCAGACTAGGAAATTTTTACCACAAAGACAATGGTTATTGACAAGTCTGGTGGAAAATTAATATCATGGCAAAGTCTTTGAGGTCAACAACGGCTGTTTTCGTGAAAATGAAAAGAATATTTAATCCGGACATAAGGTGGTTTTTCAATTGCAGATCAGGATCCAATACAAAGGCTGAGCTAGTTGGAGTGTGGGCATTTTTTATTCTGGTAAATCTACTGGATATTCGTCATCTACAGATGGTGGGGGATTCCAAGGTTGTTATCTAGTGGATGCAATGAAAGGGAAATCTACTAGCCACCAAAATTGAAGGCTGGAAACGCAGAGCTCGGATCTTGGAGAAAAATTTCCAACAAGTCCTTTTTCAACATATATATAGAGAATCGAATGTAGAAGCTGATATCCTGTCTAAAAGAGCTCTTGAATCGCCTAAAGGGAGCTTGATATATTTCACGTGGGATGGTGAAAGGGAAGGTCCGCCAAATATTCTAAAAATTTTCCAAAATTTTGAGGAATGTTCCATTGTTGTTATGATTGTTCTATTGGCTTTTATTTTATGTTTGTTAGTTCCTTTGACTCGGTATGGGTTCAGTTTTTTCCCATTGAACCCTGTCCTTCTCATCGTTTCGAGAAGCTTCGTTTTTTGTAATAGATTGTTGGGATAAAATCAGGACAGTGAGGGCTGGTCTTCAAGAGTGATCTATCTTGTTTAGTCTGTGTTTGTGGATGTAAAAAAAACTATTTAATTATAATTTCAGCTATTTTTTTTCTGAAAAAAAAAAATACTGAAAGAAATAAGATTTTTTTACAAAGTGGAGAAAAACCACACCAAATTTGTATATGATATGATGTCTACTTATGTAAACATACCCTACCCCCTCTGCATTTGAACTTGTGATCTCTTAGGAAGAAACACATGTTATTAACCATTAGGCCCAATAAGATTTTGCTAAGGAAATAAAGTCTGAGACACATATATATAAGCGATGTTAATTTTTTTAGGTGTAGTTATTATGTCCCTTAGGGTAGGGACATATTTTGGTCTTAAGTCTACCTTATTATTTATCAACTTAAAGTTTTATATGTTGGGATTCGGATCCTAGTCTGTGGTGGTGGGATACATTGTCTATGAGTTTAGGTGGTGCTAGGTAAATGGGGTGGTCTACAACGGGTCTACAATTGGTCTCAAGTGGTGGGTTGTTGGGTCGCATATTTGGGCTTCTCTTGGAATGTGCTCGACTTAAGTTATCACCTTAACTCTTAGCTTGATCACATTAAACAAATGAAGTACATTACCATCTTTTCATTTTTTATTGCCCATTCCTCACTCTGCGTTTATAGAAATTTTCTCAGCTATCGTTAATGTAGAGCTATGATATGATTTCACTGCTAGGGAACCATTGTATTACCATTGTATTTCTATTATTTCTCTTCTTTTTAGAGGTTTGGGCTTAATGATTCCCTTGTAGTGTAAGAGTTTTTGAAGTTCAAAAGGATTAATGAGGTGACTCACAAGCCTAGTTTGGAAGTTCAAGACTCATTATGGTTTCCCTACGAATGACATACCTTGCCATATTAATTGTTGATTGGAAGAATTAAGCTCACACAAATAGTTTGTATATTAATATGATGAACACAACACAATACACATATATAAGTTGGATTCAAATCCAACTAATTCCACTCTTGGAGGGAGAGGTTGAGAGAATATCTCAACATCCTCCAACAAACCCAATCCAATACCTAGACTCTACTATGTAGCATTTGATGTGAGAATTATCTCTAACACCCCCCTTTAATTCTTAAATTACAAAAAAAATCAAATAACAAATTATAATAATTATTTGTCTGACTGGTCTTCATCAGTTCTTACACCCACTCTGAGTCTTTCGGCTTCCTCTCTTTTCTTCTCCACACATTCGAGCTTCCCATTTGACACATTTAAAGTACAAAAGCTTATGACCATATTTGACGTTCTTTATTGAACTGACGTTTCTTGACCTCCCGAAGGACAATCTCGACACTGAACCATTTTATGGATACACTTCCATCTGTGAAATTCCTCTGAAGAGAAAATTTAAACAATTATATAGAACAATGCTTTGGATACAAAATGTTTTCAGGAGTCAGTTTCACAACTTGACCTTACATAAAAATAACCTGTAACTAATTCTCCCAGAGCATGACGGGTCACATCAGTATAAACCTTAGTTGTGGCTCTGCATTGTAACACTATATTGAAAAATTACAACTTAACTAGCACAACACACCACCCTCATTTTTAGAACAGTCTGAGAGATGGCCCTCGTGGTTCTTCATCACTTTTTGTTTCTCATAAGTCATCCAAGTTGGCAATGTTTGTAGTTTATTTTCCATTCAGAAGATCTCTAGCACGAGATCTACAGTTCTAGGCTATATGTCCATTCTTGTGACAGTAGAAGCATTCTCATGAACCCTTGTTTTTTCTCATCTTATCTTTTGAGTACAATGCAATTTCATGATGAACATTTGTGTTCTCTGGATTCATCCTTTTGTCTTCAGCTAAAATTGATGCTACCATTTCTTCTAAGGACTAAGAAGAGATTTGACTTAATGTGAATATAATATTGTTATCTTTAGAAGATACACTATTTAGCAGATTTGCTTTCGAATCTTCTGCCTCTTCCTTGGTACCAACATCAGCTAATTTCCTTAAAAGTGACATTAAATAATTTATATGATTGGATAACGGTATCTCATCTTGCATTTTAAGGCTAAAGAGTTGCAATTTAAGAGAGAACTTTGAGTTTAAAGCCTTTTCTCCAAAAAGTTTACTTAATTGCTCCCAAATATCTTTAGATGATTTAGCTAAATCAACTAAATTCAATTGAGTGTCTGAAAGACCCAATCCAATAATAGCCTTGGCCCTGTCTTCTCTCTTCTCCCATTCACTTAATATCTTGGCATCTGTAGGTGTTTTATCTGTTCCTTTTACTAAATTCCACAATCCCTTATTCATCAAATGCATTTGTACTTTGACTTTCCATGTATAAAAATTGATGCCAATAAATTTATCAAATCCAATAGATGACTCCATATTACCTCTTTCTATAGTGTCTCCCTCTTTCCTCATACTGATCAATGTGTGCTCTCTCCTCCATGTATAGATCGACTCCTCTACACACAATATGGCATTGTTCCTCAGAAATTTCAACCAGCGATTCCCTCCACAGAAATGAAACAATGATAGTAATCTGAAATATACTCTTGATATATTCGAACAACTCGTCAAGCACTCAATCAGATAGTCTTCACAAATCCGGCAACAACAATGGCTCCACAAATCTATCTTCAGAACTCAGCCAGTCATTCGTGATCCTCAACTCTGATACCAAATTGTTGATTGGAAGAATTAATCTCACACAAACAGTTTGTATATTAATATGATGAACACAACACAATACACATATATAAGTTGGATTCAGATCCAACTAAT